>CM017444.1:7605361-7769681 GCA_007726485.1 Eragrostis curvula | reverse complement strand
TGGCCGGCGAGGTGCCGCGCGAGGCCAGTTTTGGTCGTCCTACCTCCGTCGACCACAGCTAGCAAACGACGAGCGACACATCTCGCTTCATGGCATGACAACCATCAGGCCTGCCATATTGGTTGATCACTACTCACCCACGCCAACACAGAATGTTGGTCAGAGAAAGAAGAAGCAGGTAGCTCAGAATTTCAGCTCACCTCCCAATCGGTCCAAGACAATTTGTAAAGAGGGTGAAAGTGAAACTAGCACTGGTCTCGACCAGCTAGCTAGGCCATGAGAATAGAAGCAAACAAAGCATGTGTGACGAATACCAGAGCAACGTGCGCAAAATGAATACCAAAATGCACGTGGAAATATGTCTATGTGGAGTGGAGTTTCAGACCCGGTTTCCCCTTCTGATGACATGCACTCGTGGAGGCATCGCGGGCCCCCGAATTCATGTGTAGTCCGCAAGCCGTTGTGCTCGAGCGAGAAAGCCGACAGGAAGCAGCTTTTCAGGACGTTCCACGCACTCGGCGGCCGGCGTCGGCGCCGTGCCGTGCGCCCCGTACGTGTCACGGCTGAGGACCCAGTCTTGGACCTTCCGGTCGCTGCCGCTCGCCGGACGGCGCTGGACGTGTTCCACCGTGGAACTTCCACGCCCCTGCGTTCCGAGGGGCGCTGCTGTGGGAGGCCAGCCAAGCCAGCACGCTTGGGCTCGTTGCCATCCGCTACAACTTGTACGCGGTACTAGCTTTCACGCGAAACAGAGGAAACAGAGTCACATGAAAGCAGAGTCCGAGTGCACGGCGCGCCGCCAGAGGCCCAAGCAGAGATCGGTGCTTGATGTGTGCTACCTGATGAGTGATGGCGGATATGGACGCGGCCTGCTGGAGCGCGTCGCCGACTAGCGTGACCTTGACACGGGGGAAGTAACAGAGAAGCTTGCTTTGGCGTGGAACAGAACAGAGTACTCGCAAGCAACGTGCTCCGCTTTCCCAGCGTCCCCGGGATGCAACCGCGCCACACGATTGCCGCGGCGCGCTCTGCTTCTGTTTTCGGGTGGGTAACTCTGCTACTGAAACGTTGGTGCAACCAAAAACTCCATTCTACTACTATCTTCGTTTCTACTACTCCATTCAAACCAAATCTCTCTCTCTCTCTCTCTCTCTCTCTCTCTCTCTCTCTCTCTCTCTGAAACTCTGCCAAAAGAGGCCCATATGACGAGCATCTAGTAACATGTTGATCTCACAAGCTCAACTGTTCACAATGTGTTAGCCCTCGATGGCTTGCGATAAAAAAAAATGAGAGGAAAAAAAAACAGAACAACAAATCACAATCACAGATTGAATCATTACCCTATAACAAATAGATGTATTGCCATGGTCCAATATGACATCTCACCATGACTATTCCCATGTTGCAGTCTTTACTATACTTATATAGACTACTATAGTTCTTTTTCTGTTCTGAGAGACAACAGATGTGATGCAGGCAACAAACAAGTCTAGTGCTCTGTGATGGCAGCCTGACTCTAGGAACCGAACCAAACAAGTCTACTTTCTACCATCAATTCCACGTAGAAGCGAAGTGCCCCCTTCATTGTCCCCAAATTTTGGTTCTCCGGCAGCTTGAGGGGATACTGGGATAGGAATAGAACCATTAGTGGCAGAGCCAGAGGGACTAATAGGGGCCATGCCTACCCTAGATAGAGTCATCCAACCACACACAACTTGTATGTCGGTCGCTCTTTAGGCATATTTTTGTTTAATTTGAGTAGGCAAGGGGCATGTGCCCTCTCCTCTCCCCTCCACCCTTGATCTGAGTACATTTACGATATTCATACATCATCATTAAAGTCTTGTACTAAAAAGAGGCTAAAGATGAAGATGTATTATGATATTTACAGACTAGAATTCATATAACTCACAGTTGTCAAGCCTATGTCATTGTTCCACGTAAAGCGTAAATCCTATCATAAACGCGGTTCTTTCTTTTTTGTGCTTCATGAATGATAGGATGATTGCCCCCCTTGTCTTGTCATATATTTCAGGTAAATTAAAGTAAATGACTTTGTTCCTAGCTCGCCACTTATTGTCGATGATAATAAATGCATTATTTGATGTTATCAGCTACCCAAGCCTTGCTCCTATTTGCTGACTCTGTAGTTCTCCGTGTCTCATGCCGTTTATGATTTAGTCCTTGGCGAAAAAGAAAGAGGTCAACTTTTGGCCATTGTTCAGGTGAATCGCAACAATCTATTATCTTAGTATTTGAAGAGAAAAAGAAGCCACCACGCTAGCTCTCAAGGCCACGAAATTACTACGTTAATCAGAGAAAAAACAAAGATGTGAACGTTAGATTTTATGAAGATTGAAGGCCAGGATTAAACGAATTGTCCACCTTATTTAATATAGAAATCATCAACGTGTCAGAAAATAATAGAATCCGATAAGGAAACTACTCATACTAGGAAACAATGTTGCCACGCAAACAGCAAACACAAACGTTTCCGACAGAAAATGGAATATTATAGAGTCCTATATTAATTGGGAAAGCTAAAACCGGAAAAAAAGAAAAGAAAAGGTCCATTGCTTCCCAAAACATGTTTCTTCTACGTGGTGCCCCAGATCACATATCGCATCACCCTCATCGATAGAATCTCTGCCGGAGACTTGCCGCCCATGTCGTCCTGCACAACTATCTGCAACTATTCGGTCTGGCCGTGCAACTATCAAGGCCAAACCGGTTGGCTTCCGATAGCTGCCGGAGACTCACCGCCCATATCGTCCTACACATCACAAGTACCAAGGAAGAAAGAGCGGAACCGCAAGCATATTCATGCGAGCGATAGATTGGTCGATATGACATCCGCTTGCATGCAATTCATGGTGCCGGCACGTCACAGGCTTGGCCCATCGATTCATGGCTCCAAGCACCAGCGAGTCAGAGGAGCAAGGATGACCTACAACTGAGTCACCATGAAACATCGCACGGCGCAGCTGTGAGATGAAAAAAAACGAAAAAAAAAAGGTACGCCAACAATACTTCAGGCAAGCAACCGGCGTACATGCATGGACAGCATCAAGCAGGATGGCACCGTCGAGAGGAAGAGAAAACACGATTTGAGAATATCGGAACATTGATCACGTTGACGGAAGCGATCGTCAGGCCAATAGAGTCTATGCACTAGGGATTCCAGTGGCAAAGACTATCGTAGCAGCTAGCATCGCCGCATGCGTCGACGGTTTAGACGCGACTGTAATTCAGAGCCTCATCGACAGCACCTTGACGTTCTGGAGCTGCGCAGACCAGGGTTAGCCGCGGATGAGAGAAGAACATAGGATGCGCGGAGGGGGAATACCCATGTATTTATTACTTGGTGGCCCGAGCGATGCGGCTGCGTTCCGGCGTCTCTTCATACAGCTGGATGAGAGCTAGAAGAAGCTACAAGGTTGTGAGGGTCAGGTTGATGAGCTTAATCATGCAGGACTAATTTTCGTACAGATCGACAGTGGGGACAAGCTTGGGAGCAATCAGGTGAAGCAAGGTTGCTACGTACGGTCCATCTGAACATTCATCAAGAAGGTTGATATAATCGATCGTTAACAAACACGTCTGCTGTCAGGGGCCATACATGCATGGTTCTACTTCTTCAACACATTGTTGCTCTGATTTGCCAGTAGCCAGGCTGATAAGGAAGGATATCTGGATTCTTGGTCAAGAAAAGGGAAGGCCAATGCTGCTAGGTCTAAAAAAGACGATCCACGATACGCGCAGTTGGCGGCCGGATTGAGCAGCAAACAAGAATGACCTGTCGCATAAGCATCACAGGGGAGGTCGTCCACGGTACACTGGCGTTCATCGAGTAACGAAATTTTAGGACACAATCAGCATGATGGTGGAAATCATCTATTACAGCTGGAAAAAGGATGTCGGCGCAAGCACACAGACGTGATCCATGCATGTGTGATTGTGCTAATCCTTTTTTTCCCCCTTATATGAAAAGGCTTCGGATCCTTTGGGGTCTTGGATGCTGCTTATGGACGCATATGGCCTGCCCGCCAAAGCTCGAATATTGACATATCAGTGCGTGTGGGGAAGCATAGAGTCATCAGTTCAATATCATCAGATTTTTGTCGAGTGTAAACTGTATCTTGAGGTTCAGTTTCGTGATTAGTCGGAAGCACAGCTGAAAGACTCCCTGCTGACAGCGATGACCTAGGATCTCAGGTTGCGTGTGGACCAATGCCTGAGGTAGAAGAAGACCACTAGGGACGTTGATACCACCAGGTGCACTGCGTGCTGCAGATCACATTACTTATCGAAAGGAACATGACTGAAACCCAAGAACACTAACAATGCTTTGCTGCATTAGCCCGAGAGGCAACATATAGGCGTGTTGCACTGGTCCCTGGAGCTGCAGGACGTCGATGGCGTGCGAAGACAACATCAGGTATGGTTAATGAATCATCAGGGATGAGGATGTGGGTAGCAACCAAGAAAACAATGAAGTTTTTCTTTTGTTACTTTAATCTTTGATTTGGGCTCTACGCAAAGGTAACCAAAGGCACGCGAACAAGGGACTAAAGAAAGGACACATGCCAAAACATACATTGTTTGCTACGGTTTGACTTTGGGGCATGGAAACGGAAGAATATTAAAAGAGCATCATACCTCCCTTGAGGTAAATACATAGCTGATTTTAAATTTTGACAAGAGTATCCATCTATTTATTGTGGTATGCATGGAGTCTTATATAGATACTCCCTCTGCAAATAAAGAACTGTTGTCATATTTTAACACTTTCTCCAATATGATCGATTACAAAAATATTAAAAAATTAATTTTATATTTCAATGCCATATAAACTTGATAAAAGACAAGAATTTTTTAAACGGTCAGCTTGGTACCGTACATAAGAATGTGAAGTAATAGTTTTTCTTATGAATTTGAGGGGTTTGTAGAATTTTTAGTAGTTCTTAAAACATACTTTGTTGTCCTTAGAAATTTTTGAACTAAAATTATTGTGTGTGTTTTTCTGACAAAAAAACTGTAGTGGAGTTCCCCACAGTGCCTACCTTTTCCATGAATAGAAGTAAAACTATTGTCTTAACAAGAACAATTTAATAATAGAGGAAGCACATAAACATCACAAAACAACTTAATTGACAAAAAAATAAAAAAGTCTCTTGACAAACCATAAAATAAAATAATAAGTCTAGCCGCGCAATATGCGCGGGCCATCTTGCTAGTTATATACATTGATGCAACAAAAGCATCGGGACCTATTGTGCACCACCACCATTTTGCCATTGTTTGTACAAAGCACCGATGCGGTTGCACTTCAGAAGGCAAGTTTCGAAAAGTTTATTTACATTTTCATATTCTCGCCTCGCCCAACAGTAAAAGGGATTAAAGAGAGAAGAGTGACCTGTTGTCACAAGGTACCAATGTAGTGTTGTGTAACCTATCAAATCCTCATAGAAATAAAGATCAGGAACAATTGTGGTCAGTCTGGAGCATTGCAATTATGTGGTCGAATCTGGGAATGGAGGGAAAACGCTACATTTAATCAAAAAAAATGTTGTTAAACTTGATCAAGTTGATAAATTGTGGAATATTTGAACTTGTTATCAATGCATGAGAGAAACATGAGTTAGAGCAAGATGGTGCCAAACTGAAGAGAGCTACTTGCAGGAGCTGAGGAGGGATGGATTATGTTTAAATGCCAACGAAATGCTTTGAAACGCAAGCAAATGCTTTCAGGCTCCGACAACATAGCACATGATCTTCTGGTACTAAGTTACATATGTGTACAGTGACAATGGAGTATACAAAATCATAAAGGTTGTGAATGGAGTATGATTTGTTCTTGGAAGCCTCCAAATCAAGTTTTATTGAGTATGCACCAGGCTTTCAAGCTCCGACAACATAGCAAATGATCTTCAGTTACTAAGTTATATATGTGTTCCGTGACAATAGAGTATACAAAATCATAAAGGTTGTGAATGGAGTATGATTTGTTCTTGGAAGCCTCCAAATCAAGTTTTATTGAGTATGCACCCGGCAGCTGAATTTTGGATCACAAATGAGATAAACATGCCGGTAACATGTTCTCAAATAATTTAATCATTGCAACGTATCACTCATGCACACAACTACCCTTTTGTCTTGATTACTCTTTCTCGTTTGGTCACAATGAAATCTTCCTACTCTTCTCTCTCATGTATGTGTGAAATGCCTCTCTCATTGTCCTTTTGTAACCAGCCAAGATCGACCAAGGGCATTTTAGTAAATTTAACCTACAAAACATAGTACCAATTAAATTCTACCATTGAATGAGGTAAGTCATCAGGCTATTTGTAACTGGTATTTATTGTTGCCTCTTAATTGCTAAATTTTCATTAACACTGCACTCATCAACTATAAAGGGGCAACAGCACATTGTTAGCGGCTACCCTCAACTTTGTTGGTCAATTTAGATGGCATCTCAGAAGCAAGCAATGTTTCTTCTTCTATTCCTAGCCCTTGCGTCAGGTACTCTTCCTAGCTAGCTCTCTAACCCAGTCACACGCATGCATGGCACACGCATATGAAAAATCGTGTAACACCCCTACTTTTGGAGCAAAGAGAAAAAGAGAAAAGAAAAATAAAAAGGAATAAAAATCACTCCAAATTAAAATTTTTGTCCAACCTCTCACCTTGAAATGAATTTTCAAAATAAAATTCACTAAATAAATTAAACTTAGTTTGAATCAGAAAATTTTGAAAAATAAAACATGTGCTCAAGTGTTTGCTTCATTTAAAAATGTATTAAAATTTGGAAGCTTTTGAATTTTCAACAAATAAAATCAAAGTAGGATTAAATCCCAAATTGATTTTCAAAATTTTGAATTTAAACTTGCATAAAACTTCATCATATGCATTTCTGCGTTTTATTTGATTTGTTTTGAGTGTTTGATCAATCTTTGTTTTTGTTTGAATTTGAAATTCCTTCAAATTCAAATTCCAGAAAAAGAAAACCCCTTTTCTTTTTCCTAAACCATTCGGGCCGAAATCTTTCTTCCAGCCCAGCCCACCTTCCTTTCTTTTTCTTTTTCCCCAGCCGCCGTGGGCCGTTTCCTTCCCTCCGGCCCAGCACTGCACCCGGCCCAGCTCGCCAGCCCACCTCTCCTCCTCTCTCCCACTGACAGGCGGGCCCCGCCTGTCAGTGTCTTCTTCTTCCTCCGACAGCCCACCGCGAATCTCACGCCGCCCATGCCGCCGCCCATCCCCGCCTGCCGGCGCCGTCGTAGCCGCTACGGAATCGTTGCCGTGGCTGCTACTCCTCCACGCCCATAAAAACCAGACGAGCCCTCCACTCCCGCGCTCGTGAGTCCCCCTTCCCCTTTCCTCTTCTCTCTCCGACGTGCCCTCCGGTGAACCCGCCCTCGGTCGCGGAAGCTCTTCCCCTTCCTCTTCTCCCTCGCTAAGCTCCTCCGAGCCATTCTCTCTCCCGACACGCCCTCCTCGCCCACGGCCGAGCCCGGAGCCGTGCCGCGCACGAGCTAGGGTTCCGGCCACCGGCTCCCCTCACCGCCGCCGTCTTTCTCCTTCTCCTCCGGCCTTGGCAAACTAGGTGAGCTTCTTCTCGCTCCCTCCTCTCTCTCCTGCGCTGCACCACTCCTTCCCCTTCCCTGCACGCAAGTCTTTCACCGAGCATCGCCGCTTCCGCCATGTCTCCTCTCGCCGCCAAACACCCTCCCAGCCTCGTCCGGCCTCAACACGAGGCGCGACGAGCTCGCCGTTCTCCTGCGCACCTCGCGCGTTCCTCCTCTTCCCCTCCCTGGCACGCACGCGACCATTCTCTTTTGCTCGCTGGAGCGCCGCTCTACTCCGGCGATGCCGCACCGCCGCCGCGTAGCCTCCCGTCGACGACATCAAGCGGGCATAGCTTCACCACCGCGCGCTGATGCCCGCCGTCTAAATCTCGTCGCCCCTCCGCCCACCTAGCCGCCTCCGACGAACTGCCCAGCCGTGCGCCGCCACGCACGCGCCCTCTCCGGCCACCCCTTGACTCAGCCGCCGCTACCACCTCGGTCCCACCAGTCAGCCGCCCATCCCTCCCTCTTCTCCTCTGTACATCCGGTCCACGTGAACCGTGGACACATCAACTCCTCGGTCCACTGTGAACCCAGTGCATGAGACTTTTCCTACATGAAAATAATTCAGGAAAACCCAGAAAATCCCCAGACCCGTACATTTTACAGATAAGCCCTCGAGCTTCTCTGTAATTACGTTTAAGCCCTGAATTTTTACAGAAAAGTACTTAGATTTTTTTGTAATTATGTTTAGCCCCTACCTTTTTACGAAAAGACCCCAATCTTTTCCATAATTAATATAGGTCCCTAGAACTTCTCTATAAATACAGAAAAGCCCTCTGAAATTACAGATAAGCCCCCAGAACTTCAAATATCCATATCTTTTTATCCCTAGCTCTGTTTTGAGCGATTCTTGTGCTCACGCGTTCGTAGAAACGCGAAGTACCTCATAGTACTATTCTTGGGACTCCACACTATACCTAGACATCATCAATGCCCTAAAACCCTCTCACATATTATATCCTTTTCCTGACAATCATGCAACGTCAATCTCGCACATCGCAATCATTGTTCACCTGCACCTAACCAATCTTGTGGTACCATTTAGTCTAGTACCTTCCTTATCACAACCCCACTTCATCCTTGTATCGCACATCCACACATTCGCTCGCTAGCATTAAATCTAACGATATATCTTTTATGTCGTTTCACTTCAAAATCCTATAACCTCCTTTTACCATGAGCTCAACTCCAAACCTAGCTTTGATCAATCATTGCTCATTCAAACTTATGTTGCCGCCAAACCATCGTCTAGCTCGATTTGATTCATCTATCTGCTTTTATAAAAGTGTTGTTTTATTGGCTCTTATTGGAGTTATTAATTCGTTGTTATCTCAATTGTCAGTTGTCTTTATTTGCTCTTGGTATTTTATCTGCAGTCGTGCATGCATGTCATACATGCTCACGTACACGTACCATCGTCATGCGTCCGACGCATGACAACCAATCAATAATAACTTAGTCTTAGTAATTAATCAATCTAGTAAGTAATTAATAGCTAAATCATCATTAGTTAATGATATAAGGTATAGGAGCCCTAAGCTGACACACCTCATACTTCGTACAAGTGTTGCATGAACCTTTATATAGGTTGCTACCTGTATGAAGGCTAGTGCCATGAATGTACGAAGAACACGTACACACGCTGTCCCCGTCACTTCATACATTCATGCTCTCCTCTTCGTGTTTAGCATTTCTCATTGCATCAAAAGCCATAGAGTACGATGCATCACCCCTAATTGCCTTTTTAAGGTAACAAAACCTTGTTAAAGTAAAACTGGATGCATCATCCGTGTTTTCAGTCTTTCGTTCTTCATTTGCTTTCTATCGGTTTTATTGGAGTTAATTGGATCGTATTCGACTCTTTTCGCTCTTTATTTTCTTTTGCGGTAGTTTATTTATGCGTAGTATTTCTATGCGTTAGATTACACGAGAATCGAGGAAGAGCCAGAAGAATCCAAGCACTCGTCGACGAATCTTATATCGAGACTCGTTGAAAGATACGAGCTTCAAGAAAGGACTCGAAGGCATCAACTTCGACGGAAAAGACTGAAGACCCAGAACTTAAATATTAGAAAAGCGAATATCAGGCAAGCCCTAACTCCCTTTTGATCATATTGACCCTATGATTGCAAAGAAACCCACTTAGAGCCTGTTTTAAAATAAAGTATGCATGGTATTTAAAAGTGATTTAAATGCTTAGTATGACCTAAGTAAATGTTGACTGCCATGCCTTGTTTTGCTTATCCTGATTCCTTGTTAAACTTAGGAACCCACATCATTAATTCTTTAATGATGTGTTGGATTAAAATGCTGCTTAGGACCTGTCACATGTGTACTTAATTAATCTTGCTCACATGCTTTTGTGTTAAAATACGTGAGTGCTTGGTGGTGTGCGTAAATGTGAAAATGGGTGGGTTTGATGATAAAGTGCAACCCATAGTGGGGGATGTTTTGGCGGGATCAGGCGAGGTAGTCCTCAGTGGGGAGGCTGTCTCTGGGACGCCCTTCCTCGTGAGGATTGGCTATTGAAGATGCCTGATTCGGTCGTATAAGGACCGGTTCATGTGCCGCCTGGCCTAGCACCCTTCGTACAACCACAAGCCTTGTATGGGAAAGGTTTGGAACCACACCCTACTATAGCGTTCACCCGGTACCCACCAGGAGGCTGGAGTGGCAAACGGAAGCCAGGAGAAGGCTCGACGAGGTTGGCGTCGAGTCCGGCATGTGGAGACAATTCTGGTCTGTGGCCATTCTATTATATGATGATGGAAGCCCCTGGTTGCAGATTTTCCGTGGTGGTGCCGTGGTGACGCCAAGTAGGTACGGAACCATTAGTATCCAGTCCAAGCCATGGCAGTGGGGAGGACTGGATACCTTGTGGGGAAAGTGTACAACCTCTGCAGAGGATAAGAATCTATCCGGATAGCCGTGTTCCATGGTATTGGACAACGCGAAAGCTATGGCCACACAATGATTAGTCTTTTCCGTGTGAGTTATCCTTGGCGTGTTTTTGGAAAACACCGGCGTGGAGCCGTGCGCTGGTTTCCTGCCAGCACTTAAAATTTGGGAACTGGTGGGATGGATTGCATCTCCCCAGGGCCAACCAACCCCACTATATCTAATGACATACCTGACTGTAGTTTGCGAACTGTTTTGGTTTCAAAAACAACACTTGCATAAAATTGGCTTTCCGCCGATATGATAAACCTCAGCCTCATCCTTGTTTATACCCTTGCATATATTTACCCCTTGTGTTAGGGTTTGCTGAGTACCTTATGTACTCATGCGTTTGCGATTGATGTTTTTAGTAGGAGAAGTCTTCGTAGGAGACGACGAAGCTTTGGTTTTCGGTTCTGCTTCTCAAGTCTGCCTGTGGCTTGGGTCGTGCTTTCCGCTGTCTGTGTGTGGTTGCTTCGCCTTTATTTGACGGAAGGACTTGGATACTTCTGCATCCTTGTCGAACCGTCACTAAAGGCTCAATATATCAGGTACTATATCTATTTACCCATTCGAAGTATGCTTTTGATTACCATATCTGTGTTCCTATGTGTATCAGCTACTGATCCAGGGACTAATACATGATGCACAGAGTGCTCCAGAAATGGGGTACGACAAATCGTTATGACCATTCTTTGTTATCAATCGAATGATAATCATGTCTTATTTTCTCTCAAAATGATTCTTAAGTAATATGGCTAGTAATGTTTGGAATGTCACAGACAATCCCACTTGCTGGATACCCGCAGATAATCATATGAGTTGCTTCCCCTTCGGGTACAAGAGCAAGATTTGCAAAAAGTATTGTATCAAGGAAAAGTATGACAATGGCGACTGTCGTGTTGTTAATGGTGTCCAGATTCATTGCATGTGTCACAAACCAAATTGTGTGTGAAAATTACATATGTACGTGGGACATCCATGTAACAAAGAACAGAAGATATAATCTGTCTAATGAATAACATTTGTTAAAGAGACTGTATTTGTAATTCTGCTCATTCGAGCAGCATCTCACCGCATGTCCACATCCTTAGCAATTTCGTTTCTCTTTTGGTTTCTCATCTTCCTGAGATTTTTTCGATATAATCATCTTCCTGATATCTCTCAGATCTCGGATAGATTAGCCGTGATGCATATAGATCTCAATCGTCTTCTCTGCTGTCCGCTGTCTTACCCTGTCTCTGTTTCCGTGAATGCACGTTCCAATTATGAAAAATCTTATTGCAGCTGATCTTACTGATTAAATGCTGTTAAGATTGGTGAAGAAGTGTTGATGCTAACAAATCATCGAGCTTATCTAAGCCTTTCTGTTACTGCTATTTGCAGTTGCACCACGCATCGACCCCGAATGCTCCGCTGCCGCCGCCGCTGCGTCGGCCCCAATCTCCTGGTTCTTCTCCTTTGAGTGCGGGACTCCGAAGATGGAGGAAGCAGCGATCTGGCAGTCTGGCCGGAGGGCGGGCCGTGGAGCGAAGGCGGTGTGGTCTGAGATGCCGGCAGCCTAATCGGGGGTGGGTGATCGCTGATCGGAGCCGGCGAGCCGCCATGGCGAGATAGCCGCCGGACTCTTTTTTTTTTCTTTTTTTTTGGGAATGATAGCCGCCGGACTCTGTGACTCGTCAGACGAACCATTTTAGAGAAACCTCCTATTTCGATCCGAAATTTTACAAGCGGACGCTTAAATTGGGTCACGAATATTGATCGCGATCCAGACTATTTATATAAACACCTCTGATTTGGATCGTAACTATTGATCGCGATCCAGTTTATTTACATATTGGTCCATGTTTCACCGGGTATCTTTGTTCTTCTCCCCCGCGGCGGCGGCGGCTCCGGCGATGGCGGCCTCGTCGCGGCGGCTGCCCCTCCTCTCGGCCTCTCCCTCTTCGCATCCCCCGCCGCGCCTTTCCTAGTCCTACCCGCTGTCGAGACCTTGAAGAGCCAGGCGGTCAACAACGGAGCTGCCGGGAAGTTCTCCTGTCCAGGTGGGAAGCGAGCGCTCGCCGTCAAGCTCCACGGCGAATGTTGCGTTCTTCTAATTTGCGGGCGCTGTTTCATTTATCTTCAATCGGGCTGTACATTTGACCCACTTCGAATCCATGGCAATTGGAAATCCGCCGATGCGTGTTTTGGCAAAGTACATGAAAATCAAGTGGCTCTGAATTGCAAGCAAATGCACAACAAAGCACATGATCTTCAGATGTTCTGTGACCGGAGGGTATACTCTAGTACATAGGTTGGGAATAGAGTATGGTTTGTTCTAGGAAGCGTCGAAACCATATTTTATTGAGTACGCACCAGGCAGCTGAATTTTGGATCAGAAGTGAGATAACAATGCTGATCTGCGTTCTTTGAAGTTGTGACCGCGGTTTCATCAGCGTATAATCGTGCTGTGCCTGTGCATTTGATCCGCTACGAATCCATGGCGCCTGAGAAGGCTGGAAATCTGCAGATGTTGATGTTTAGGCTAATTGCACAGGGAAACCAAGTAGTTCTGAAATGCAAGAAAATGCGTTCGAGCTATAAATCTGAAACAACATAGTACCTGATATTCAGATACAGATATGTCAGGCTATACTCACTCACAAAGGTTGTGAATATTGAGAATTACTATGATGTCTTCTTGGAAGCCTGAAAACCAAGCAATATCGAGTATGCACTAGGGGCAGCTGAACTTTTAACATGAAGGAGATAGCAGTGGTCATTTCGTTTCTTTGAACTAATCAACCAGGGGACAATCCTCACTGCAGTGCCTTTTTTAGAAACAGGAAAAAAGTGAGGGGTGATTTAGGGGATAACGTTTGCCGCACTTGGGGCGTGTTTGGTTTCAGCCTGGGGACATGCTGCCTGCCAGGCAGCTGCTGAATCACAACCCCAGGTAGAGAAAATTGATGGCCTGGGTGAGCTGCCTGGCCCAAGGCAGTTTTCCCAGGGTCTAAACAAAAGTAGCCTTTGGTTTCCGGGCATGTTCCAAGGACGTGACGTCACCGACGGCGTGCGTGGAGGCGCAACTTGTCCAACATCACTTCACCGCGGGACTTTACTAGCGGTCGGCGCCGGACGTGTTCCACGAGCTGGCATTCCGCGGGGTGCTGCTGTTCTGTGCAGAGAGAGCATGGTGGGGCGTGGGAGGCCAGACACGGTTTGGGTGTACTATCTTCCAAGCATTCTTTTTTTGATATGTCAAAAGGACCGTTTACAGTTTTGATAATGAAGCCGTGGGTGTCCTCTATAAAATAGCGAAGCCACAGTCAGCTTTTATTCCCCGCCTTATGACTCAAAAAATTTCAACATATGAAGGTGGCTTTTAACAAAAATGCCACCCCCACCATCAGCAGCACCATGCCGGCTCCACTTCTAGTCTTGCTTTGTTCCTTTATCCTCTTAAGGGGCCGTTTGTTACGGCTCCCTCAGCAGCTCCGGGAGCGGCTCCGCGTGAAACACAAACAAAGGGCCTGCTCCGTGTGCAGCTTCTCCGGGTTTCACGGGAGGAGCCTCGGCCAGAAAACAAGTGAAGCCGGGAGCGGCCCTGGGGGTGCTTCGCCCCGCTCCTCCATCCGGCCCCACGGGCAACAGCGCAGGGGTACCGAAACTAGTTTGTTTTCTTTCGTAAACCATTGGCACATAGGATTAATTTGGAATTAGTGTCGCCCGCAGGGAAGCACCAACGTTTCTCTGTAAAGTAACCACGTCCACAAATATTCTACTTCCCACTTTATGAATGAAAGAGAGATAAAAACAAAGATAAATTATTCTCACCTTTAGTCACAAAAAATAAATTATAATACAAGGAATACATTTGTATTATAGAGCCATATGTCCAGGGGTACTTTAGACAATCCCTTCTTTCATCCATGAAGCTGCATGTGAAGCTACATGTGAAGCTGCAGAAGAAGCTGTTCTTACCAAACGATTTCAGACACAGCCACAGCCGGAGCCGGCACAGCTGTTTTTCAGAGAAGCCACAGCCACAGCCAGAGCCGGCACAGCCGGAGCCCAAACAAACAGGCCCTAAGTCTTATCGCCCCTCCTGTGTTGCCGAATGTTTGACCCAATGTCACATTTTTTTCTCCTAACAAAGGCGGGAACATGTGTCGCTGTCCGTAACTTGCATCTCACGCCCATAGCTTTCACCCTAGTCTTCTCCGACTCCTGCGCCACGGTTTCCATTCCACGCCAAGAATTAACAATGAGCCCTAACCCTAGCCGTTGGGTGAGTTAGAAAACAAGGGAACCGCAACTCATGGAGAAGATTATGACACTCATGTTATTATTGACAAGCCAATTTATAAAAGCAGCATTTCGATGGCGGGCAGGACGCCTCCACAATCATGAGAGAGTTACCTTTTACTAATTTTGCTACAAATGTAGGAGATGTAGTAGCCAACAATAAAGCCCATACTAGATAGTGTTTGGAACATGTGGGTAGAGACATAGCTTCATGCAATCCAAAAGGAGGCAATGGGGGTAGATCCTGCCATGCCACCCATCCGCTACCTCATCTTATCCCGTTTGTAGGGCTCAACAGGTCACCATGACAGCAAAGTTGCTAGGGCTCGATGGAAGCTTCAATGTAAATTGTAAGACTGCTCGCACTGGTATTCCTCTATTTTCTTCCTCTAAAAAGAATATTCCGTCCTGGTCATTAAGATTCTTTTCTCTATACCAATTTCTCCTGCACCCATCATTCCTCTATATCCTTCCTCTATCTCAACTATCCAATATTTTATTCAACCATCTCCAACTACCATCAATGAGGCCTACTTGTAATTTTATCGAAATATATCCATGTGACATCTTGTTTCGAAGGATTTATTGAGACGAATTTAATGGTGGAATCGGAATTTGATTTGGGTTTTTGATTTGTGAGTTAAAACTTTTTTTAGTTTGTTGAATCGGTGGGGCCCGCCACTGCTCACTCTCTCTCCTGCTCTCGGACGCGCGTGCTACGCCAACGCGGACGCGCGAAGATTTAGCGGCGTCTCTGAGAATGGCGGAACATTCAGTTTCCTTTTGTTTACCGTGACGCTTAGAGGAACCCGGTGCACCTCTTCCGTCCGCTAAAAGTTCCTGCAGTAACGCGTTAAGGATGCCGGTGCGGGCAGCCTAAATACGTTCTTGCAGTCACCATCAACAATGTCATCTATCAGGAAGGAAATAGTACGTAGATAAGCAGGCATAGTAATCAGACTTTGGGGCTTGGATGACATGTGCCGGTGGTTCTAGCCTCGCCCACCTGGCGCATCAGCAAGCGACATCATTGTATGTTGCAGGCACAGGTGGGTCTGCTCAGATTACGGTGGAGGTACATGCAACACAAAGAGGATCATGCTCCCCCCCCCCCCCCCCCCCCCTTCAACACCCCCGCGCGCGGGGATGATGGTTTTGCATATAGTAAGGAGAGCCACAGTCTCGTCAATTCTTTATTTCATCTCAGAAACAACAAATATTCCGCAAATGTGATAGATTCATGACCTGAAGCATGATTTTTCTTATCCGTCAATTATTATAAACTTAAAAATTTGTGTGTCGTTGTGTTGGTATTATGAAGATGGGACCCGAGTTGTTAGTCTTATATCTATCTAGACAATCATATTATGTGTTTATGAATTGAAAACGTTTATGTAGTTTGATATGGAGGTTCATAGATAAATGGTGGTAGTCTAAGTATTTAGGAAGGCAAATAAAATAATTTTTTTTATTATATATGTACAAAAAGTTAGGGTATACTCACTCACAAAGGTTGTGAATATTGGAATATGATGTCTTCTTGGAAGCCTCAAAACCAAACAATGAAATTTTAACATGCACGTTTGTTGTTTCGGAGATGAAATGCACCAGGCAGCTGGACTTTTTAACACGAGGGAGATAACAATGGTCATTTCGTTTCTTTGAGCCTTTTTTCGAAGCAGCAAAAAAATGAGGGATGATTCAAGGGATACGTTTGCCGCACTTGGTTTCCAGGCATGTTCCGAGGGCGTTGACGTCGTTGGCGAGGGCGTGCGTGGCGATGCAGCTCGTCCAGCACGACTTTGCCGCGGAACTTTACCGGCGGTCGTCGTCGGCGCTGGCAGGACGTGTTCCCCGAGCTGGCGTTGCGCGGGGCGCTGATTTTCCATGGGGGAGAAAGGGTTGTGCGTCTTGTGAGGCCAGGCTAGCCACGGCCAGTCGCCACCAGAACGCCAGGTTTCACGCGAAACAGAGGAAACAGAGTATGCATGCACGGCCCAAGCGGCGATCGGTGCTTGATACGGAGTATCTCCTAGTACTCCGGATTGCGGCCTACTCGAGCACGTGGCGTCGCCGACCAGTGTGGCCTTGACACGGGGAAGTAACTGTGACATCCCGGCCCAAGGCTTAATAGGATTGATAGAATACTCAATCAACAAGTTGCAACTTCTTTTCCGGAAGCTCATCTCGAAAGAACTCCAAGGTTAAACGTGCTTGGTCTGGAGCAAATTTGGGATGGGTGACCGACCGAGAAGTCCTTCCCGGGTGCGCACGAGTGAGGACAAAGTGCGCAGGAAAGACATGTGTTGGTCTGTGAGGAAAGTCTTGATTCCTAGAGAGCTGCCAGGTGTGCGGGCCCGGCCTCGGGGAGGCGGGACGCTACAGTGGTATCAGAGCCGACCCTCGCGGTTTCATGGGCGCGTGTGGGCGCAGTTGCGCAGGCATGGTGCGCATGGCTGGTGTGGGCCCAGAGTGGTCACACAGCATGGCACATGCGCTGGCACTGGACGCACGGACGTGGCCAAGAAGGGACGTTCCTGGATTGGGGTTGATCGACGAGGACGTCGATCTTCTAAAGGGATGAGTATGTGACATCCCGGCCCAAGGCTTAATAGGATTGATAGAATACTCATATCAATAAGTTGCAACTTCTTTTCCGGAAGCTCATCTCGAAAGAACTTCAAGGTTAAGCGTGCTTGGTCTGGAGCAAATTTGGGATGGGTGACCGACCGGGAAGTCCTTCTCGGGTGCGCACGAGTGAGGACAAAGTGTGCAGGAAAGACATGTGTTGGTCTGTGAGGAAAGTCTTGATTCCTAGAGAGCTGCCAGGTGTGCGGGCCCGGCCTCGAGGAGACGGGACGCTACAGTAACAGAGAAGCTGGCTTTGTCGTGGAACAGAACAGAGTACTCGTCCTCGTCGCAACCAACGTGCTCCGCTTGCCGGCGCCGCCTAGCTATCGGGGCTGCTGACCCCGACCGGCGTCCGGCCGTGGGCACGCAGCCGCGCCACACTATTGCCGCGGCGTGCTCTGCTCCTCTTTCAGGGCGGGTGAGACTCTGCTACTGAAACGTTGGTGCAACCCAAACCTCCACTTGCTGATTGATGCCTTCACTTGTGAAGCCGTTGTCAAACCAACGGGCCGGCAGCCATGTACCGTACCGCGTCCGTGATGGCGAGGAAGAAGGTCGACACACGGCAGCGCCATCATCGATCATGGTGGCCTTCTCACCTCCCCCTGGGCTGGCTCCTCGCTGTTGCAGCCTCCCAGCACCCGCGCCGCCGACGTGCTTGGTGTCGCCGGGCACCACGCCCTTCTTACCGGCCGTCGTCTCCTCATCCTTGTTGGCACACAGCTCTCGCCTCACATCAAGCAGCACACAACCGCGGTGTTGCCCAGCAAGCATCGTTACGTGAACCACGATCCTGCGATTCCTGCGCGAAAGGCAGTGCTCACCTTGTTTCGGTTCGTATCGCGCGGTTTGAGTATCTTCCAAGCGTCCTTTTTCTTTATGCGAAAAATGGCCTTCTACTGTTATGATAACTAGCAAGATGGCCCGCGCTAAATAGCGCGGCTAGTTTTATCAACAAAAATAATAAATAAATATATGCACACATTTAAATTCATTGGCCCTGAAATTTGAAGATTTTTTTATGGTGATGAATCCATCAATGACAGGTTAGAAAGGGAAGAAAATGGTCTGCGGCCCGTCCGCAAACGACCGCCGTGCGGACCTCCATTAGAAAGGAGGTCACACAATGGTATGGTTTTTGAATGGTAATTTGACAGTGTGCCAAGGTGGTAGTGGTGTCGTGGTTGGTGGTATAAGAGCTTGAATCCAAGTGGTTAGTGCGGGAGAGAGAGAGAAAGAGAGAGAGAGATTCTTCAGTTGGGTCACCAGATGTTTAAGACGATGGTTTGATGGTTAAAACCCATCTAAATACATTTATTCTTCTAATATTTTAGTTCTTTTTTGAAGTGCTCAATATAATCTTAGTACTAATATATTTTATTCAAGATCTTATAGATGGTCTAAGAGAGAATATGGCCAACCCAATGCTGCACAATATTATGTAGTAGTCCAGCATGATATAGTCAACTGGCCAAGTCCGCTCAAAAGAGGATACACCAATCCTTGAGATTTAATAAAAATGTAATCGTAGGGCAACATGTTTTGATAATTTGTTTATTGGCAAAAAAACGTTTGATGATTTAAGAAGGACAAATCTCAACATATATGCCTTTGTTTTGTAGCCTCATCAATATAGGATCTCTTCCCTAATGATAGATTTCCTAGACAACGAATGTCTAAACTATCGTAGCACTGTGATTTTCATGAACAGCCTGGTTTATTCCTTAAGATTGCCACATATGTCTTCCTTACATGGGCACTTCCGTGTTTTTCTTTTTTCCTATCGCCACGTTCTGCCTTTAGCTAGTAGCTACCCCCTCATGAATTCAAAACCGAAATGACAACCACGCTCCCCAAATCCAAGAACATTTTGAGTACTTCCCAAAAAAATGAAAAATGGGCAGAGCAAAATGTATCATAGTTTCTGTTTTAATTCTATTTTGTTTTTCTTTTCGGCGTGTTGCTTTGAACACCTTTGTACTTTAAGAAGAAAATAACAGAGGAAGATTTTCGAGCTGGTCAAGGAGAGAATGCTAAACCTGCAAGACGTGAGTAGCTTGTTGAATTCACACGCACGCAGCGCAGAGTAAGCAGTCAAGCCGCACACGCTGGTAGTGACCCATCACGGCTTCGTTGTTTCTTGCCTTTGTATCTCGGCATGCTTTTAATTCTAATCCAATGTGATCAGACTTGCAATCACGAAGACTATTTGTTTTCCTGGCCTCCATCGCCAAGATAGTGGCACCGATCGTCGTCTATCTGAATAACCCTGCAACTATCTGAATGTCTGAAACTGAAACTCTGCAGGAGATGTCGGGCACCAACTTGGCGTACCGGAACGTAGTGGATCACACCGCCGGCGAGTTCACGCAGGTGCTGTACGACGACGTCACCTCCGACCCGACGCTGCCCCGCACCAAGGCCGTCCACTGCGCCGCCTTCGGCCACGGCGAGGCCGTCTTCTTCCAGGTTTAGGGTCATGGCCATCGTCACGTTTCTTCAGTTTGGTTCCGAGTTCAGCTTTGATAAACACCACTGATCGAATGGCGCAGGTGACGTAAGGGGCGACGAAGGCATGACGTTATTCTTCGTGTGCGCCAACTCCAGCTGCGGCCAGCTGGCGAGACTGACCTCGCTATGCGACCCGCTGGCTGGTGCAATGTCTGGAACTGATGATGCCTTCAGTGCTATCTTTTCTCTGCTTGTTCCTCTCTACGGTTCGATGCAATCAATAATCAAAAGGAAAAGCTAAGATGGCTGATGAGGATTGAGGAAGCTGGGAGGGACGACCCATGGCGTGGTGAGGAGCCGAGCATGTCGGGGGTGGTGGCCAGGGCGCTGCGGCCGTCAGCCTGTAACACACCGCCGCGGATGAGCCTGCGAGTGAGCGGAGTCTCTCGCGACATGCATGGAGGCAGGGATACGTACGGCAGGTCGCCGGCACGATGGTGCGGCCTCGCGCCCTCGTCTGCTGCTGGGTGGGCGGTCCCCTCCTAACTCTACATTGTGCCAATATATCTTTTTCTTTCTTCTTATTTTCAGTCCGAACTGCTCTATAGTATTTCATCTGGACTCTTTCTTTAATCTGGACCATTGGATGTTCATAAAATCCAGCGGCTCATAGCTTCTCTTTTTTTTTCCGATTAACGTGATAATTTCGTGACCTTGAGAACGAACGTGGTGGCTTCTTTTTCCTTTCAAATACTAAGATAATAGATAGATAGACTAGATGTGTGCCCCCCATGTGAGTAGTTTGTTGTGCTTAGGTCGTATTTGGCTCTAGTCCTTTTATGAAAAATAATTTGACGCTAGTCCTGATGTATGGAATCTGTGGTACATATATTCCATAAACTAAGAACGCTATCATTTATAAGTAATATCAAAACAGAAATTATAATTTAAGTCTAGCCAAGGCATACAAGATGTAGTATCACAAAAATTGAATGCTGGGTGCTTGGCCCACAGTTTAGATTGTGCAAATACTTTTTATATTGCTGAGTTATTAGTATATAAAGAAGGATAGAATAAGAAGATATAATGACATCACTATCATGTGTATATATCTTTTGGCTAGGGATGTAACTTGGTCTTGCATAGATACAATAATAATAAATTGTATTGTTTTCCCCTTGGTATTAGGGCAGAACGTTATAAGCCCAAAGCAATGCCAAAAAACATAGTGTAACGTCCCGCCTCCTCGAGGCCGGGCCCGCACACCTGGCAGTTCTCTAAGATCTCAAAACTGCCCTCACAGATCAACACATGTCTTTTCTGTGCACTTTGTCCTCACTCGTGCGCATCCGGGAAGGACTTCCCGGTCGGTCACCCATCCCGAAATTGCTTCAGGCCAAGCACGCTTAACCTCGGAGTTCTTTCCAGATAAGCTTCCGGAAAAGAAGTTGCAACTTGTTGATATGAGTATTCTATCAAGGCAACGTATCCTATGAGAACCAGGTTCGTGTAAGAACTATGAGAACTTCAATCTGGACCACATGATTTTGATCCAATGAGGCGTATGAATTCAGGTGGGAGGGTGGATTTGCAAAATCACCGCCCACTTAATAATACTTTTGCAAATTCCTCCTCCCACCTCTCCCTATACGCCCCCCTTGGATCAAGATCATGTGGCTCAAATTGAAATTCTCATAGTTCTCACACGAACCTGGTTCTCATAGGATACGCTCCCTTCTATCAATCCTATTAAGCCCTGGGCCAGGATGTTACATATATGATGGTCACGGAATGCATGTTGAAATTCTTTCCAGCCGATGGTGTCTAGTTCTGTTGTTGCTTCACTGAAATTGTCCTACCATTCAGCGGCTGCTCCAATTAGTTGATGTGTTGCTAACATCACCTTTTCTTGATCATTAGCGTTGACGATATTGAGCTTCTTATTGATATTCCTGAGCCAGTCATCAGCTGCCAATGGGTCATCTTCTGTGCTGTCGTAGATAGGTGGCTTGAGTTTCATAAATTCTGCCATCTTTGAACTGTTTTCATGATTACTCTGTTGCTCTTGCAAAAGATCTTGCATCAGTTGGGTCTGCATGGCTATTACTTTAGTGAAGTTGACCAGTGTTGTTTCAGGAATCTCATTACTGCCTTGGTTGTCGTTACCTTCGATCTCTTGGTTGGTTTCTTCTTCATTGTTGTGACTTGCCTCAGTTTCCTGACTATGGGTTGTGGAGGGTCTTCTTTGGTCGCTTTAAGCCGTTGTTGTGTGATTGGCGGCTTCTTTTTGTTGGTTCCACCTCTTGCGGTCCGTCCTGTACGGTCATGTTCTTCAGCTGCTTTTGCATTGTGCTTTTGGCGAGTTTGAACTCGAGCGGACCTCTTTGGCGGCATCCTCACCAGCAGAGATTTAGGCAGTGGGTAGGGAAGGGTATTGGCCTTAAGCTGTTATTAAGCTGCTACTCTAGTTATTAGACTGTTGCTATTGTTATTATGCTATTTAGCTTGATTAAAAGCACACAATCATAGGAAACAAAGAACTAGGAACAACAAAATACCGAATCACACAAAACAACGTGATTTATTTGTTGTGGTCTCATGTGTATGCGTGCTACGAACGAGGCTCAGGGTTTAGGGTAAAGTGACTATCGATTTTTGATTGTCTTCAGAACTCGACCAATAGTCGATTGACCAAAAAGAATCGAAGGGGTCATATGACTTAGTCGGATAAAAGAAAACATCTTCCCACATTACTGCATCAGGTGCTTCATTGCCTTGATGCTTTAGCGTTATCCAAGTACGTGTATCCTTGCTCATCACATTCCGCCAGGGTTGAGATTCCAAATTTACATTCTTTCCTTGCTCGAAGGTAACTCGAGGTATTGTTTCATGGCAACATTTATTGCTCTTTAAACAGAATTACATCAAATTGCTTATATTACAGCACTCTTACATAGAGTTGGTAGACATCGATGTTTATTCTCCCACGATGCCATATTGGAGTTTTGATTCGAATTGCTACTCATTGTCTCCTTGTCCGATGGCATCAGGGCAGCCTATTGCGAAGTGCCTGTGATTCCGGCATAAGTGGTGCCTTCCTTCCCTGTAGCTTTTCCTCACTGCCATACATTGGACATTCGCCTATCATATGTCCTTCCCGTTTGCAATGGAAACAACATCTTGGCTTCTCAAGCCGTTCAGACGTACCTTGACCTAATGCTTCACTATCACCTTTCCTTTTCTGTCTGTGGCGTTTTCAAGTATTCTGGGTTTGTCGGACTCTGGTAAGGTTGGCGACATCCTTAACGAGACCTCTCAGTGATTCTTCAAAGTTGTCCATTCTTTCTACCAGGCTTGTGACAGCGCAGGTTTGTATGTTGTCAGTATTGCTGCAGTTCCCTTGCTCTTGAGGCTTTTCTTGTACCACAGATTGAATCTCCTCAGATGGTGCTGAGACTTGAGATATTTTATTCCTCTTGCTGGTCTCGGTAGCTCTTTCTTCATTGATTGGTTTGTGGAAGGGGCAATCAGAGATCTTATGTCCGGGGCTGTGACAATTGAAGCATTTCCTCTTATTGCCCTTAGCATCATTGACAATTCTCTTTTGTCTTGGTACAAAATCCGGTTCGCGGTAGACCTGATATATCCTGTCGTCCACTTCTACGGTTACGTAGCCGGGGTTGTCCATTAGGTTGAAATTTCCTGTACTGACATGATGAGTTGAGAAATGACTTCCGCGGTTGATCGAGAGGAGAGCATGAGATTTTTTTGAAAGAAGGGGAAAAGGTACTACTGAAGATTTTGGAACTAGTTTTGAAAATAATCATTTTCGAGCGTAAAAAATCCTAGGTTTTCGTTCTACGGTCAAGTATTGCTCTGATACCACTCTGTGAGACCCCATTTCTGGAATCTGTTGTGCATCCTGTATCAGTCCCTGGATTAATAGCTGATACGCACAAGAACACAGATATGATAATCAAAAGCATACGTCGAATAGGTAAATAAATAGGATACCTGGGATAGAACCTTTAGACAGCGGAAGATCTTGGCCCAAAGCCACAAGCAAACTTGAGAAGCAGAATCGAAAACCCAAACGTCGTCGTCTTCTACGAAGTCTTCTCCTACTAAACCAACATTCGCAAACGCGTGAGTACATAAGGTACTCAGCAAGCCCTACACTATACAAGGGTATATACATGCATATTTGGTTGTAGCAATGAACAGGCTGTAGGGTTCATTTGCAGCAAGCAAATTTTATGCAAGGTTCACTAAAGCAAGTAAACGATTATTAGATAAAGCAAGAAACAGGCCCTGTACATTTTGCAGATAAGCCCCTCTAGTTTATTTTAATTCTGTTTAGACCCTGTCTTTTTACAGAAAAGCCCTTATACTTTTTTGTAATTACCATTGAGCCCCTATCTTTTTACACTTAGGCCCCTAAACCTTTCTTAATGACAGATAAGCCCCCAGAACCTTTTGTAATTACATGTAAGTCCTCTGTAATTACATGTAAGTCCTCTGTAATTACATGTAAGTCCTCTGTAATTACAAATAAGCCCTTTGAATCTTTAAATCTCCGTAACTTTGCAACATAGCTCCGTTTTCAGCGATTCTTGCGCTCACGCGTTCATAGAAATGCGTAGAATCTTTTGTTATTGCTTTTAGAGCTGCACACTAGATCTATAAACCATCCATACCCTAAGTTCCTCTCTCGCTTGATAAATCCTATTTTGATAAATCATTCAACGTCTATCCCGCAAAGCGCCATTGTTCCATCACCTTGTTAGTGTTGAACCTAGCCAATATCGCCTTGTCCTCCTGTACCAAAGAATAGTAACCTCTTTTCATCGTGACCTAGATTCAACCATAACCCAGTTCAGCTATCGCTTAGTTGAACTTAATCCCGTGTTGCCATCGACCGCCACCAACCTATTTGATTTGTCGATCTTGTTTAAATGCGGTCTTTTCATTGGATCTTATTGAATTCTATTGTTGTTTATTGCTCTTTTAATTGCAATTGTGCATTCATAGCATGCATGATCACATGCACATGCTGCTGTCATGTCAACAACTCATATACGTTTATATCAAACGCCTGCCCTTTCATATAACTGTATATATCTGCTCACATGCACAAATACATAGTGATAGCTTAGTACACATCATGATACCATAAGAGCATATGCATACCATGCCTTTTACTTATAATCTCGCTTATGCATTCATACATATAAAATATCCTGGTAACCTCCCTTAAATAGATGGCATGTAGAGAACCTAAACCAGAAAATAACTAATCTTAACAAACATATGCATGTAAGTTCTTTAAATACTTGTATACCTAACCTTGCATGTAAATGCATGCTTACATATCCTTGCCATGCATAGTTCATATAATTAAACATTTACATGCTTGTTCTTTAATAGGAATAATATAGAAGCTTACATATTAGATATGCACACAATCACCATCAATAAAGCATGTGCATCTCATCATCTTCACTCTAAGGTTTCAATAAATAAAGTTTTATGCAACACCTTGCACCCTCGCTTCTTTTAAGAGAAAGTAGATAATTAATAATTTGTCTAGGTGAATATGGCCTTATAAAAGGCCATGAGTATAACTTGTAATAAATAAGCCTTCATAAACAATTGTGCACTGCATAACCCTCGTCTTTTCTTGGAGTTTTGTTGGTTCTTATTGGAGTTAATTGGTTTTATTGGCTCTTTTCGACCTTTATTTCTTTTTGCGGTAGTTGTTTATACGTATTGTTTCTATACGCTAGCTTACGCAAGATCTGAGGAAGAGCCAAAGGAATTCAAGGGAGATCCAATCTTGAAGGACAAGTTGAAGAATCCAAGTCAAGGACGAATCGGAGTATACGAACTCCGAGCAAGGACACGAAGATATCGACATCAACAGAAGAGCTTGAAGATCCATAATTGAAAGATTAGGATATTGTCTTTCAGGCAAGCTCTACTTCTCCTTGATCATGATTGAACCTATTGTTTTCGCAATGCACCCATGTGGCCTATTCTCGTATCATGCATTACTTGTTATTTTACTACTTGTGTAGCTATGGTCCTACTTGCTTATCGATATTGATGCCATTTACTTAGGCGTTAATATATAAATCCTTGTTTACCCTTGTTTACCTGTCACCTTGATAACCCTAGGATAGTTCCATCATTTCTATGATAGCACGACCACCTTGGTACTAGACTGCTTAGGACCCCTCGCAATGTTTCTACATTGCCACACCTTACTCACATATATGCTTTACAACTGTGTTAAATGAGTTTGGTGGTGTGCGTGTGATATTTGGAATTGGGAGTAGCACAACTGTATTAGGCGATGATGATAATGATGATGATGGAGGCGGTGATGATGGGATGGTTGGATTGCGGGCAAGGCCATTAGTAAATGATTGATGATATGATGGATAAGTATGATAGTCCCTTAGTGAGGGAGCATGATGCTTGCCCGGCCACATAAGGACCGGTTCATTCAACCTTCAACTAGATGATTCTCGTACTACCACGGATCCTGTTATGGGCAGGACTTGACCCTAACTTTCTGGTACCTACCACCTTGATCCATCCAGGAGGCAGTAGCGCAAACGAGCGCCCAGGAGAAGACTCCGGAGTGTGTATTGCTTAGGAGATCTGGCTTGTGATCCCCACCTTGATGTGCAGACGGGTCTGCATGATGACTACTTGTAGTCTCATCAATGAGCCCCTGGGTATGGCTTGTGGGTGGCATTGTGGGGATACTCGGGAAAGGTGGGTTTCGCTATGTTGCTCCTTCGCCAAGAGCAATGTAGTCAGTGGGAAAAGATGTACAACCTCTGCAGAGTGAAAAATTCATCTGGATGGACGACTGTCACGGCATATGACGTATCTATGTTGAGTTTAGAATGATTAGCCACATTTATAATAATCCCTTGATGTGTGCGTGAGTAGTAGTCTGCTCGTGTTTTGGAAGTGTTGGCAATTTGTGCCGGGTCGGTATGACCATTGAGGTCAGAAGGCCCAACTAAAACTTAGGAACTGGCGGGAATGCTTCATACTCCCCCAGGGCCAATCAACAACTAAAATATTGACAATCAATTTCCTGTTTTCTCTAATAATCCTTCACTTGCTTTAGTGAACCTTGCATAAAATTTGCTTGCTGCAAACGAACCCTACAGCCTGTTCCTTGCTACAACCAAATATGCATGTATATACCCTTGTGTAGTGTAGGGCTTGCTGAGTACCTTATATACTCACGCGTTTGCGAATGTTGGTTTAGTAGGAGAAGACTTCGTAGAAGATGACGACGTTTGAGTTTTCGGTTCTGCTTCTCCAGTTTGCTTGTGGCTTTGGGCCAAGATCTTCCGCTGTCTAAGGGTTCTATCTAGGGTTGGACTACCGAGCCAGCTCGGCTCGGCTCGGCTCGGCTCGGTCCAGCTCGTTAGGATAACGAGCTGGCTCGGCTCGGCTCGTTATCTTAACAAGCTAGAATGCTGGCTCGACTCGGCTCGATACGAGCTCGAGAAGCTCGCTGCTCGCCTCCAGCATCTCTGTCGTGATTAAGGAACAAGACGACGACCATGCCATCGGGTACATCTTCACGTTCTTGAGCATGACGGCGTGCCGGGCAGGGAGGCAGAGGAGGCCTACGTCGCGGAGGTCGTCGCGGCCGAGAGAGGGGAGAGGGGCTGGTGACATGAAGGATCCGACACCATCGCACAAAGGGAGTAGGTGGAGGGGTGGCACCGCCCGGCCTGAGCTGTCGGCCGTCACACGTTAGGTCGCCTCTCCACGGCCATGATCTTGACTTGGTCCTCTTCTGTCGTCGCCATAATCATAGGAAGAATGGTGAGGAAAACGAGCTCGTGCTCACCATAAGCTTTGACGTTGATGGCTGCAGCGTCGATGACGGAGGGGAAGGGAGAGGCGGGTGCTGCTACGGGAGAAAGGAGGCGCCGATAACGTCGTGGATCTCTTTCGGGAAAGCTCGTAAGTGGACGGCGAAGGAGCTGGGTGACGGGCCAGCGAGACAGGTTGTGTGGCTCGCAAGCGGAGCGAGGCAGGCGCACGATGGAAACTTGGAAGGAGGCAAGGTGTGGTGATGTCTCAATTTGAGAAAGGAATAAGGTGTGGGAAGGAGGAGGGGACCGTGGGGTGGTGGGCTGTTGAGACTTGCTGGCTCGTTTGGCTCGCGAACTGCTCACGAGCTAGCTCGAGCTGGCTCGTTAAACATAACGAGCTTCAAACCTGGCTCGGCTCGTTAGAAAAAGTAAACGAGCCTAGCCGAGTCGAGCCGAGCCAGTCACGAGCCGAGCCGAGCTAGCGACCCACGAGCTTTTCGTCCAGCCCTAGTTCTATCCCAGGTATCCTATTTATTTACCTATTCGAAGTATGCTTTTGATTATCATATCTGTGTTTTTGTGCGTATCAGCTACTGATCCAGGGACTGATACAGGATGCACAACAGATTCCAGAAATGGGGTCTGACACATAGAGTTAGCGTGGCTCAATACACATGGTAACCAAGAAGCAGGATATGCATTCCGTGCTGCTTATACTACTCGTCCTCGCATCAGGTTCTCCCCCCCTCCCCCCTCCCCCCCCCCCCCCCCCCCCCCACACACACACACACACACATATTTAGCGAGATTGATTTGTATATCTGATTTCTGACATAATAATTCTTACGTTGCGAGTCTATTTCTCCAAAATATGAGCGTCTGGCTTGCTGGAATCAAGCAGATAATCAGGTGAAGTGCCCCTGGTTTAAGAAGTCATCTTTATGCAAAAATGAGTGCAGCCAAGAAAGTTACGATGATGGTTCTGGTAAAAAAATAAAGTATGATGTTGGCCAATGCGGAATTGTTTATCCTTCATTCAAGATGCGTTGCATGTGTCACAAACCCGGCTGCAATTGACACGATTATATGTGTGCTATGTAAGAACAAAGATAAGATATAACCTGGCTAAAGAATAAAATCTTGTATGTCTGGGGAAAAAAATTTCATACATATACTGCTGCTTTTTGTGGGTGACGCTGTGACGGTATGGAAACATAGTAAACTTCCAGAGGAACGGCAAGCAAGAGTGTACTTTTGGACGCGGGGGATGGGGGTGAGTATGAGCTACGAACTCTAGAAAGGCTTTCTTCCCACGCTACCTCGCACACTCAGGCACTCAAATTCTTCTCTCTTGACATCTCAAAAAAAAAAAAATTCTTCTCTCTTGATGCATCAATGGCCAGGCCATTCGCACTAAACGATGCGTATCGTCACAATGTGCCTCAATGTGCAACTCTAGCTCGCTCTGCCCGGGTGACGATATCACTATTGTATGATGAGATTATGTAACATTTCATGAATAAGTACATGCTATACACGAACAATAACTGCTACTCCCGCAAATTTTGAATGCATGTCACAGATGCACATGAATTGCTATATATGCTAGAATAGTTATTCTGCACCTAGTAATTTTTTAGAGAAGAAAATCATCATAAATTACTGAACCGAGTGCACGACGATGTTAAAAATGTTCAGTAAGACAATGAATGTTCCCATCTTCTCGTCACTTGCCGTCGATGATTATAAC
Source organism: Eragrostis curvula (assembly GCA_007726485.1). Lineage (NCBI taxonomy): Eukaryota > Viridiplantae > Streptophyta > Magnoliopsida > Poales > Poaceae > Eragrostis > Eragrostis curvula. Next base: position 7,740,141 of record CM017444.1, on the reverse strand, counting down.
GCGATAGTCCTATTCTCTCTCTACAGTTTTAAAGACGACTTGGCTGTAAAATATTGTGTTGCAATAACGTATTAACGAAAGCATTGGGCCCATATGCCCCCCTCCCTTTCGGTTTTTCCACTGTCTGTATAGAAGTACCAGTGTTCTTGCACTTGAGAGGGCAAAGGTTCCAAATGGTTAAAGGGGATTAAGGAGAGAAGGAGGGCCAATATCGCAAGATACAAACGTAGAGCTACGTAAACCTAAGTCCCTCCCAAGAAATAATAATCTATAGACTGAAGAAAAGGAAGCATGTGGAGGGATTGGCCGTGCCTCCTCCCGCATAACAGAGGAAGATGGCTTTGGCGTGGAACAGAGTAACGGGCTCTTGTCCCGTGGACAACTAACTGGCCGTGGTCAGCTGGAAGGGCGGCCGGCGCCGATCAATGCCGGCCGCGTCGCTCGTACGTCGTGTCCAAGCTCGCAAGCAACGCGCTCCGCAAGCACGGGCAGACGCACCGTCTAGTGAACAGTAGATCGACGTGGACAGTGGCTTCGTCAAACCGAGCCGAGGAGGCTGTCTCTCTCAGGTCGCCGACGTCGTGACCGTACGTCCAAAGACCGACGTTGCCGTCGTTCGACGTACGGTGGGTGGTGCATTGTTTGCTGCTGGACGCCGGCGGTCAAAACTATTGGTAGGGCGTTCTGCAGATGGTCCGGTGCAGCAGCACGCCAGGAACGCGCGGACGGGACAGCGGTCAGGACGGGACAGCGGCGCGGTGCATCATGCCAGAAGCACATTGTATGACGCCGTTGACTTACTGCTGGGTCCGGGACACCGTGCGTAGCGGTGCATCATGCCAGAAGCGCACGCACAGTGGCGGATCCACCACTATGGCGAGCTATAATCCTGTACGCAATCTGCTGCCCGCTGCATCGCTGCTAAATGGAGGCAAATGAAATCACCCCGCGGGATTAATTATTATAGGCTGGTTCAGGGGGCGAGGAAAACCATCAATTGATGCCTGATCTCCGGCTCTTGGCACATTGATGTGAATCCCCGTGTAGTTACTCGAGGGAACAGAAGAAAATCTGCTACAACATGCTGGGAACCAGGCTAAAGTGTATTGGACGGTGGACCCGCCGAATGGGAGGAAAAAAGCTAAAGGTTCCTAATGAGAACTGGCTAATTGTTGTGCACGAGAATTTGTTATACGAATTTCAGCCACAAAATTTATGTTCAATTAGAACAAATTACAACTACAATTCAGAGAATTAATTAGCCCTGGTCTCTCACATTAGTTAATACTTTTAAGTAATTTTTTCTTAAAAAATTGGTGTTGTTGTTTGGTTTTGTGAAATTTACTAAAATTTGGCACATGTCCTATCCATCGCTATTTTTGATAGATATATGGTTTTGTAAAACAATATGATCATAAAACCTGGGGTTAAGTGCCACAAATCAAAATATTTGTGGTTTTGGAAAACAAATATTGTAAAACAAGGGTATTTATAAAATTAATTCAAATATTTTTTTGTGCTTGACGTTTTTTTTTTTTCTAAATGCTATGAAGTTCATTGTACTTCAATCATATATGTCCTATTTTATAGTTATATCGCAATGTTATTTTGTGTATATTTTTTAGTCTTTTTTTATATATTAAGTAGTGATAGGTCCGCCATAGGTGAATTTTAGTCCTGGATCTGCCATTGCGCACGCATGAGTGTAAATTGGCGATTGACATCGGGCATCTTCTATAGAGAAGGCGGCACGGGCGGGGGAAGGGCACGTAGCCATCCGCCCGCTACTTCAGTTGTTAAATGACATAAGTGAAGGGGAAAAGTAAAAGAGAAGGCAAATAGAGATGGCTTTCAAGAGAAACAGAGGAAATGTGACACTGAGTATGCTAGGGGAAATGTGTGTGGCTTTTTTTTTTGGGGGGGGGGGGGGGGGGGGGGTAAGAAACGTCCGTTCTCGTATCCATACTAGAATGTTTAGTTGTTCATCATGACTCGTCACTATCAGATTGTTGTTATTACTTCTTTTTATCCCCAAGGGGACTATTGTTATTATAACTTTAAAAGTCAAAACAATTGTTTTCTTTTACAAAATGGTCGCTATTACTTACTTCGCCTCATAAATGAAGAAGTGCACGTACAATTATAAAGGGGTCGCTAACACTTAACTCGGTCTTTGGTAGTTCTTAGTTGCTACCGAATTACTAAAGCGCCATGAGACGGGTTTTGAGTATGCTCATAAAATATTTTTTTTATAGTGGCAGCTATGCATTGACCTAAAAGACGGACATCGGTGTAGTAAGAGATCGACGCTTCCACGTCACTGAAGCTTTCAACTTTTTCATGACGAGCTTCGACAAAGAGAAACAGATGTGCCTCAGTGTGCCTCCACTTCGTCAAGGCTCAGATCGTGTACGGGACCATCAAAATTCCGAGGCACAACACAAGGAGCCTCGGGTTTGAAGCAACCCAAGGGGGCAACACATCCCCCCCCCCCCCCCCCCCCCCAACTTCTTTTTGTCTCTCTTGCTTACGTATGCATTGGCAACGAGTTTGAGGTAATCAAGCAGGGATAATCTAGTTGTAGCAATGCACTATGATGGTAAAAAAATATTGAAATCCTGAATATCCCTAATGGCTTCTTGTTCATTACTTTCCTTTCCTTCCCCTCTAAAGTCACGTCTGATTGCCGATATAGAGACCATTGAATTGTAAGGTTTCAATCATACCCGCTCCCTTCTTAAGTATCTATGATGTTTAGTACAGGTAATTCAGTTCAACTCTTCTAAACGTCATATATTTTAAAAACAAAGGTAGTAATTTGGCATTCCATGCCATATGTAGTGTAGTAGTATAGACTCTTTAACCAAATATTATTATCAGTTATAAGAAAAAAAATACTTCGACACTTTCTCAATAATTATACCGCTTATTGAATGGGCGGCCCAAAGTCCCCAATGGGAACAGTGTTCACCCTTTTTTTTTTTTTGATTACACAGTACAACTCAGACACTCACAACGCACGCACACTCACCCCTATGAACGCACATACGCAAACCCTACCCCTATGAGCACCTTCGAAGACTGAGCCTGCAAATCCTCCAGATTGACGAAGTCACCACTGGCGCCTCGCTGTCGACGGCCACGTCGCCTACCGCTGAAAGCACTAATGCCGTTAAATCCTAGAAAATTCGCTCCCACCGGGGGTCGAACCCAGGACCTTAAAAGTGCTACTCGGATGCCTTAACCATTAGACCAAGACCCCTTTCACGGGAACAGTATTCACCTCACCACCCTGTCAGCGCCAATCCTGCTTCCTCTTAATCAATTATTTTTTCCTTGGTGAATTTTAAAATTCTCTGAAACCATAATTTCTCAGATACAATAATTTAGTTTAAAATCAGCACCTGCTACCAAGGAACATATGCTCTTGTCTGGTCTTGTCTGGTGCCACAACAGCTATGGGATCAGTGTTGTTCAGTTCTGGCTTCATCTTTTGTGAGGTCCTACGTACCGTGTGGTACTATCAGATTCGGTGCTTAGCAATTATGATGCAGGCCTCGCTGAAGGAGATGTACGGTCAGTGGTACGGTCGGGGCCGTGCCCGTGAGCGTCGCCGATCGATGAGGTCAGGTGACGCGAGAGAGCCGATGAGCGGCACATCAAGGTGGTACGATGCATCTCTGTAGTAGCACGGACGACTAACTGTGAGCGAGGTGAGGCACTGCGCCACGTTCGGCGTGTACGGCGGTGCATTGTTTGCCGCTGGACGCCCATACGTGCAGCATGCTAGGAACGCGCGGCGCAGCCTCCCTGTTCTCCAGCCTCATTGTTCCGCCGTTGTCGCGCGCAGTAGGCTCCTCGGCTACCGAAACGACACTCCGACCACCCAATCCGGCCAGCGCACAGGAAATGGGCACCCGACGTACGGCTTCTCGCCGGCGCAGCCTCCAAGTTCGCCACCGCCGTCGCTCGCGCTAGCAGTCACGTCGCCAGCTGGAGGCCACGCCGTTGGTCACCGGCACGCACGCAGCAGCGGTCGAATCACATTGTAATTTACTTTTGTTCAGTGTGCAATTGCAAGCCAGGAAATGGAACCTTCAAACGTACGTACATCGAACTGCCAACGGATTTCGCCTTTTTCTGGGTGTGCAAGCTTGCTGCCTCCTACTCCTACGAACGTTACGTACTGCCGTGTGCCCGCCGAAACCCAACGCGCGCTGCGTTGCCCTACTACGAACGTTACGTACTGCCGTGTGCCCGCCGAAACCCAACGCGCGCTGCGTTGCCCCCTTCCTTCCTTCGCCTTGTTTGTCCAAGGTGTGGCTGGCACCAGTCACGAGCTCCAGGCCGCGAGTCTGTCGGCAATTCTTTTTTTTTTAAAGATCCGTACGTATTTGATTAAGAAGAAGAGAAAAGCTCGCAACATGGCCATGGCCTAATTCCCTAAGGTACTTGGCAAAATCCGACTACGAAGCATTGTTAAGTTACAAGTACAATAGGAGTGCAAACAACCTAACAATCGTAAATAAAAACAACCGAAAAGGAGACGGGAACAAGCTCCCAAAACAAAGCATCATAAACAAAACGCTACGCCCGCCGAGTGAGGAGTAGCTTCAGCAGTTTGGAGGACCTGGCAGCCGCCCACAGATGAGCCTCATCAAAGATCTCTTGCGACAAGGCTACCGGTTGGAGCGCCCGAAATTCAAAGATACTATAGTTCTTTTCTTCCCAAAGCCTCCAGCGACCAAGATGAGCAACGAATCGAATCCAAGACAAAGCAGGGCAAAATAGACCCTGACAATCCGAAATAAACAAAAGGAAAACAGGAACAGGCTTCCAAACAGAGAACTGATCCACTAATAAGTCGTGGTTGTCCCGACGCTCGCTGCCGCTAGCTGAGGCGGAGCAGACGGGAGAAGAAGATGGGGGAGGTGGGAAGGAAGACGACGGCGGAGGATGAGGCGACCGCGTCGGGGATTTTGACGGCGTTGAGGGCGCCTAGGGCCACCGGCCTGGAGCAGTGGGCGAGCGGCGATAGACAACTTTCCGGCTGCGTTGCGGAGGAGATGCGGTGAAGCTGCGCGGAGGTGAGACGATTCCTTTTCTGTGGGGCCCACTGCAAGCACGGGCCTGGCTTGCTGGGAACGACCGATTCTTACGTTTCCGGTTAGCCAGGCTAAAGGGCCTCTTTTGCATTACCAGGGCCTGGCTACTTTATGGTGCAGGCAACCAAACATATCAAAAAGTGAAGATTCTACATAACTCTAGCCTGGTTAGGCCCTAATACACAAACCAAACACACCCATAGTGTCGAAGCACATGCACCGCTTCCATGGCTGCTCCTCCCGTTGGCTTGTGCGTGCTGAATGGCTTCCGAATAGCCACCTCTTCGGAACCCTCCTTCTTGGCCTCCTCGTCCCTCTCCGCTGCCACTCATTGACCAAATGCCTAGACTCTAATGCTTCAACTCGCAATTCTAGTGGGGAGCTGGAGAAGATGAGAAGAAGCTGCAATTTGTGGGTGGCAAGGCACTAACTCCCCCCTGCCCCTCCCCTGTTGGCCGCTTTTATAACTCACCTCCACTTTTCCTTTTCGGGATGGGATGGCCGGTGCTGGTGGTGTGAGATTTGCTCACCCGGTGCATCAGTCGTGTCGACAACATTGCATTGACAAGTGAGTCCTTCCTTTGAGAGGACGCTCTTTTTGTCCAGAATTATAAGGATTTATATATTCACTAGCATTGTAGTGTGAGCCTTACGTGTCACTAGAGGATTGAAATCAGAGTGGGGCAAGGGAGAGCGTAAGAGTGTGGTGTGAAGAGAGCTTCAGTTGTTTGTATGTCTTGGTTCCGTACAAACCCCAATGTAAAGATTGTCCTGCCATTTGTATGTTTTGTAGATAACACCACGGCTGCACCATTAAAGCCAGTTTCTCAATGGGATTTCAATGAGAGTTTTATGAGCATTAAACTCTAAGTGACATAAGTCGCATGAGCACACACTTATGAGGAAAGAGGAGGGGGGGGGGGGGGGGGGGTCATCAAAATAGATAGAAGTTTCATTCCTGAAACCCAACATGCTCGGTTATCAAAATGTCAGTTTGATAACAATGCAATGAAATCTATCACTAGGAAGGGCCACTGATGTCATCCAGATCTGCTAGTAATTTTGCTTTTAGGATTTTGCAGCCCGTCACTTGCCGCTGATGACCATAGCACAATAGTCCTGGTCTCTCTACATTTTTCAAGATGAGCAGACAGTAAAATCTTGAGTAGAATTAAGGATGCAACACAAGCATTGGGGCTCATATGCCCCCTCCTCCCCCCCCCCCCCCCCCCCCCCCCTTTTTTTGTTTTGAGATCTATGCCCCCTCCCCCTCTCTCCCTTGGTTTTGCACATATGCTCCCTCTATTTCATAGTGTAAGCATTTTTTAGTTTAGTTAGGCAAGGTTATTTTTGTTTTCAACTTTGACTGTCAATATCTATATAAACAAATAAGGTGGTGTTTGGATCCCTATCAGCTTTTAAGAATCTAGATTCTAGGTATAGTTTCTATAATCTGGCTTCTACAAAAAATCTAGGTGAAGGTGTTTGGATCCCGGATTCTTAAAATCTAGAAACCAGTTTTTGAGGTAGTTAATGACCAGCCTGTCCTTTCTATATTATGGTAAAACAATGGCACAAACTGTAATTATCAAAAACATTTAAAGGTAGTGGGTCTTTTGGCAAATAAAATCACCTAAAAGCTGGGTCAGAGTAAATTATGGGATTCTTAAAATCTCATAATCTAGATTCTAAAATCTGATGCATAATCTGCCATGTTTGAATCCCCTATAGCTTTTAAAATCTAAATTCTTAAAATCGGGTGGATCCAAACAGGCCCTAAATTATTTGAGTCTAGTCAAATGATGAATCTAACAACATCATTTATATTTGGTAAAAACATAGTGACTTTTTTTATTAATAATCAAAGTTTAGAATGATAGACTTTGACCAAACCTAAAATACTTTTATTCTAAGACGAAGGGAGTAGAAGGATCAGTGGCGTCTGAGAGGGCAAGATTCCAGAAGTTTGTTTCCATTTTTCTTATTCTTCCCATGCGGTAAATGAGATTAATAAGGAGAGAATGATGGCCAACATTAGAAGATACAAACCGCAACGCTATGTAAAACCGGTCAATTCCTCCTAGAAATAATAATAAGGAGAAAAGTCGTCACTTATTACGTGATCAATCCGGATTACGGCACTTATGTGGTTGTTCTGGAAGTGTAAGAAAAATGCCTCATTCAATCCAAAAAAAAAAATCTACGTAAACTTGGTCATCAAGTTGTAGACATTTGAATTTATTGTGGGCAACTAATTTTCAATGCATAATAATAAGAGAAACATGCGTTAGGGCATGGTGCTAAACTGAAGAATAGGAAGCATGCACGTGAAAGGCTTGGCCGTGCCTCCCTCCGTGGGTAAGTTATCTGTCACGCTGCAGTGCCGGCCGAGCAGTATTCTAGTACGACCGCCCCTCGGACGTGGGCGCCCGTAGCACGTACGTGTGACACAGTCAAGGTGTACAGCGGCGCGGCTTATTCGTCCAATTAACCGGGAGGGAGGAATCGCTGTCTCAGGTGGGTCGTCCTATCTCTACCGCGCCCTACCGCTATCTCACTTGTAGCGCGGCCCATACAGCCTGCTACGAACTCTTGTTCTTTCTTTCTCTGTCGCACAGCCCTACCCGCGAGGGCTACCGCATCACGCCACACCCGCCGCTCGCCGGTGCCGGCAATGACCCCCGACACGAAGAATTAAGAATTGTTCTGGCGATAACAGCAATTGTTTCATCGGTCAAAAAAAATGTTCCCATACAATCTTGAAATTGTTCTATGCATCAAAAGAATTGTTCCATCAAAATCTGAAATTGTTCCACAGAGAAACATCAAATGTTCCTGGTGGAGAAGAAGAAGGTGGCTGCTCGGCTTTACACACAGGAGAAGAGGAGCAGTGGCGGGGCTCCAAGGCGCCGGGTTCAGGGAAGGATAAGCCGCGATAGATGGCGGCACGCGCAGGGAGGCCGGGGAGGCGGCTCGCGGCGGTGCGAGGAAGCGGGGCCACGACGGCGCGGCGCCGGTCCGAGGGGAGCACGAGGCCGTGGCGCTATGGCGAACCGACGGTCGGTCGGAGGAGAGCTCGGACAGGAGGAGCCGAGGTGAAAGAAAACGCCGTGGCCGTCCGATCAGTCCCACGCATTAATCTTAAAGCGTGCTACATTGTGCCTCCGCGCAGCGTGCGCTAATTATAGAAAAACCAGTCTCAGGTCGACGTCGTGGCCGGCCCAAGACCGACAGGTTAGGCCCGTGCCATCACCTCCGTGTCCATGGCCTATGGTCATGCCTGGACTCGTGATGATCGTCGGCGGCCGGGCCGGGTTTGCCGCCGCCGATGAACCGTCCCGGCCGCCGGCGTGAGCTCTGCTCAGCTGAGAACGCACCAGCTAGCGGCAGCAGGCGTGCCAGGAGTGCGAGGCGGCACTGCGCCACCGCCCAGGCCCGTCGTCATCGCCGTACGTGCGAGATGGTTCCCTCCCGGCCACGCCCATTCGATCCTACGGTGGTGCATTCTATTGCAAGGCCTGGCACTCATTACGGAGAAATGCTAGAGTTACGAACGAAAACTCACGTAAAACCTACGTGATGCTGATGTGTCCTGTGTTAATCACTCCATCCTCCGTGATTTAAGGAACCAACGTTTTACTCAACCAATCCATTACAGCTACACAAGCAGTACGTATGATTTACGTAAATCATTTACGTAACTGTAGCAGCGCTCCTCATTACGGACACGGAGGCGCGCGCGCGCTGCTGTTCTTGCATTGGCCGGTAGTAGCTGAGAAAGCGGCGCGCGTGGGCATGGGAGGCCAGCCCAGAAGAGGCTGCCTACGCGGGCATGTCGCCCACCGACGCGCCCGATCATCCGCTACCTCCTCTTCGGTTCTTGCGCTACGCGCAGCCAAGGGGAGAGAAATAACAGAGGAGGCAAATAGAGAAGGCTTTCACGAGAAACGTGTCATCACTACTGACACTTCGCACCATATCGCACCGTCCCACAGCAACTCACCACGCGCACCTCTGCCATTCTCACCCTACTATCTCTCTATCGACAACAACCTCAAAAAAAAAAAAAAAAAAAAACCTCTCTCGACAACGCCACCACTTCACTCAGTCCATCTTGCACCAGTACTGCCCCAACCTACCTCTCTCTCGATGGTTTTAATCATCCTTTTCTTTTGAGTGGCCAACAATATTATGGATACTAATCAATAAACCAACAAACCAATTTCCTACAAACCCATTAGCTAGCCACAATTATTATGGATACTAATTAACAAAATACACAAGCCACTGTCCGCCACTTGAAAGAAACTGTAGGAAAATGTGCTGATCTTTGTAGTGGAAGGGTGTGGAAAGTGACATTGCATGGTATACTTTAATTTTTCGTTACTTATAAAGCACGAGGGCTCTTGGGTTAAAAGGTTTTGCAAGGGAAAGGAAAATATTTTCTGTGAAAACAATAGAAATGCTTCTAGTTTATGGAAGGGGGTACTTTGAAATGCACTGGCAGTAAAGTTTGGATATAGATGGCTGGTTGGAAATGAAAAAAAAAAAAGAGATTCTGGGAACATACATGGTTTGGCACAACCCCTCTTGCTGTGCAATTTTGAGATCTCTATAGTGGTGAATGAAGCGGTTAGAATTTGGGTGAACAAATGAAAAAGGGTAAACAATCGTTGAAATCTGGGTGAATGAAAAAGGGTAAACACTCGTTGAAATCTAGGTGAAGGAAAAAGGGTAAACAATCATCGAAATTTGGGTGAATAAAGAGGTTAGAATTTCCTTTAGAAGAACGTTTTCTCTGGAAATGATGCAGAGATGGGACGAATTAGTAGAGGTGGTATCCAATGTTACTTTAATTGATGATATTGATGCTCTTGTATAGAAGTATGAAAAGTCAGGCATTTATTCCGCAAAATCATTTTATGGGAAGTTTTCTATGTGTTTATCCGTGTGAAAAATAAATGTTCCAGCAAAAATACAACTGATCCTTTGGTTGTTTTCTCACAATAAATTGATGACAGGAGATAGCTTGCTTAAGAGAGGAATTGTTAAACCTGATAACCGTAGATTTTATTGTGAGAAAGAATCAATAGCACAATTTTTCTTCAAATGTGTAGTAGCTAAGAGCATATGGAATCTTGTTTAAAAATTCTTATTGAAGCAAGTTGATAATGATTTTGAAAGTATTGCAAAGTTGTGGTTATGTGAAAAGTATTGCAAAGTTGTGGTGATGTGAATATTGTAACATTCTCTGTGTTGCGAGCATTGTGGTTAATGCGTAATGACTTTTTATTTCGTGAACATTCCTGGAGAGGGACATCAAGATGGTGATGTGATCCTGCTTGCAGCTGGTGCGGAACTAGAACCCTTAGGGTTTAGGGTAAACACATACCATACCAACTCGTGGTCAATCAAATCCTGGCGAGGCGCACCGGGTCCGGTAGTTGGCCTGTGGGAGCGTTGCAATCGATGTGACCTGGAATCGAATCGAATCGCTGTAGTTTTGCTACGACCACATAATCGAATCGGTTGTTTGCGAGTTCTCCATGTAACAGAGTTAATTACAGGGTGGTTGCTGAGCAAGGATTTGAATGTAACAACTGGAATTGTTTTTGGCAGAAAAAACAACAACCGGAATTGTTATCGTGCCGATCGCTCTGAAGTCTGAACTATTTTAAGGCAAAACCAAAGTGTGATGAACAAACGGGGGCTGACGCTGCCTGATGTTTTCGTCCCAAAGGTTTTGTACTGCTGCCGCTGCTACATCACTACATCGAAGTACTTCATCGTTGCCTTCAGCTATGACACTGCTCGCCTGCATGCACTGCATTCTTCGCGTTCGCCGCCGCCGTCGTGGCGTGGAGGCGCGGCGCCGGCCAGGTTCGCCAGCGCACAACTAATCCTCGCAACCAAACAGTACCGTCGTCACGCTGCTCTTGACCCTCGCCGAGTGAGCTGCCGTGCGGTCATCTATATATCTGCGGCTCTGCGCCGTGGTGAGCAGGACAAGGGCCTCTCCAGCCGCCACAGTCATCGACTCAAGGGCGCGCGTCCCGGTGTAAGATGAGGCACCGTCCAGGCGCGTCGTTCCTCCCGTCCTACCTTCGTCGACCACACGAGCGGCCCTTCATTGCTCGAGCGTGTGGCCCTGCATGGGATGGTGGGAGAAATAACAGAGTAGAGTCGTCAGGTGGCCGGGGCTCTTGTCGTGTCCAAGCTCGCAAGCACCAGTGGTGGACTCGAGCGGGCGGCGGAACAGGCACGACACGTCGATGTTACGTAGGCTGTAGGTGCGGCGGCGGACGTTCATGCCGTTAACCACTAGATGCACGAACCGCCGGAAACTCATCGCCGCGCGCCGGTTGGTTATTCCGGCGAACTGTTGGTGGTTCACCGCCCCGGTCTGATCTGTCTGTCCCTATGTCGATGTGCTGCTGTGGAACCGGTCCGGTTATTGCTCTCCTCTGCTCTGCTGCTGGTTATTCGTCTCGATTATAGGGACGAATGCGCGTTGATTGAGTTGAACACCCAATCATTCTCTCTTGAAAAAACTGGATCTTGTAGCTCATGAAGCAAGTAACAGATCTATCTCCCAGAACAAATTGCATCCAAGCAAGTTGGGTTCCTTACCAAAGAAAGGAACGACCCAAAATCGGACGGACCGCCAATCCAGTCCACGCATTGGTGTAGCTGCCTCCCGTTCTTCTCCGGTGGAAGTAGGAGGTTCAACTAGCGTTGGTGTTGCTCCTAACCATTGCCAATAGGCCATGCCTCCCTAAATCAAGCCAACCCAACATCATGCAACCAATATATGTTCAGTCACATGAGTTGTCGTAATAAAAGTATTTAAGAAAGTAATTGTACAAATGTAAAGCCACGGGAGAGGCATAATTTTGTAAACGCCGGAGTAACATCCTGCATCCTCGATGCACCCATCAATTTTTCTGCAAAACACAGTTCCCAAGGCAGACACTAACATACATGCATCAACAGTGAGCACTCACCGTTATGAACACATCATGCACATCCTAACCCTTCTATGACTCGCAGTCACCCCTATGAACCCCTATGATCGAACCCATCATTATGAGCAGCGCGAAGTCAGCATAAAGTATCACCAATAATTTTTTATGGTGAAATCAAGTAAAAAGTATTTTCTAATAACATCATCAATTAAAAGAAAGAGAGGATACTCGTGTGTTTGTCCTTTAATTTTGTTCCATACAAATCCCATGGTAAGAGCAATCATGCCTATTGCTTGCTTCCTAAAGTACAATGAATGTTCCCCTTATCTTGTTACTTGTCTTAGATGGTCATAACGCATAGTCCTAGCCTCTCTCTAAAGTTTTAAAGATGATACGACTATAAAATCTTGTGTTGCCATTATGACGCAATGAAAGCTTTGGGCCCATATGCCCCCCCCCCCCCCCCCCCCCTCCCGGCGTTCCCGCGCAGCTGAACTTGAGAAAGGCAAAGGTTCCTACAGTTTATTTGCCGTATGGTAAAGATGATTAATGAGAGGAGGATGGCCAACATTGCAAGGTACAAACATAGCGTAGCAACCTATCAATTCCTCCTAATAATAATCGGGAACAAGGTCAATCCGGATTACTGCACTTATGTGCTTGATCTGGAAATCATGGAATAAGACCATATTTAAATAAAAAAACTAGTGAAACTTTCTCAACTTTATCAAGTATTGAACAATTGAATTTATTATGGGCAAACACTTTTGACTTTTCGATGCATGAGAGAAACATGAGTTAGAGCAACACGTTGCTAGACCGAATAAAAGGAAGGATGTGAAAGGCTTTGGCTACCTTACGTGGAGGGCTTGATTGTACCCAGTCCTTGACTTTTGGAAAGAGTAGCTCTTTCTGTCAAGAGATCCTTGCGTTGCTCTAAATTTCTCAATTTGGTTATATCCTTTTTCATCGGCACGTCGAGCATCTCAATACTATATCGACAAGGATCAGAGATGTATGCCTTTTCTTGAGTAATCCACCAGTCATATACTGTGTGTGTGTTCGTGGTCACTAGCTAGCTGGGTTTATCTAAGGGCTCACCGTCCACGGACCCCATTTATACACTCCTTTGTATATCGGCAGCCTGCTAGCTAGTAGGTGATGTGCTATTTCAGGGGTATGTACCTATACAAAGAGAGCATATATAATGTTTTGTTGTTTTGCCGTCCCATGCTTCTAGTCTATGTAAAATCCACACACTGTTGAGCCATGTATGCAAAGATTTTAGTAAAACTTGGTCAATTTTATCAATTGTTGAACATTTGAATTCTCCATGTAACCGAGTCAGTCAAATCAATTGTTTGAGAGTTGTCCATCAGTCATGTAACAGAGTTACAAGGTGGTTGCTGAACAAGGATTTGGTTGGATGTAGCAGCTGGAACTGTTTTTTTTTTTCTTTTTTTGATGGAAACTGGAGGGTCGCCCCCTACAGTACTTTATTCATTAATAAAAAGTTCTTAAGTAGGAGTACATAAAAAGAAAGAAGGAAACAAAAGAAACTAAAGGTTCGAATCTATCCATTGTTTAATCCAATGGATAACCATTGAGAGCTCCTTGAAGGAATTTTTCCTGCAATGTTGGACTGTAGGATCCACATTTTTTAAGATCCAATTGTTTTTGGTGACCCAAAATACTCCAACACATAAATATGATAATGTCCATATAACAGCTGGAAGGAACTGTTATCGTGCCGTTGTATGATCACTCTGAAGTGAGAACTGTTTTGAAGCAGAACCAAAGTCTGATGAACAAACAGGGGATGACGCTTCTGGATGCTTTCATGCATGCATCCCAAAGGTTTGTGCTATTTCCTCAGTGATGAGGCCAAGTTCTATCCTTGCTATTTCTTTCGTGATGAGGCCATAATTATTCCTGCCTACCTCGGGTTTAATGCAAGCCAAAGGGGCCATGCCCCCCCCCCCCCCCCCCCCCCTCTTCCCCTTTCTCTTTTTTTTTTTCCTTTTGGGTATGTATAGGCAGTGAGTGAGGTTGTATTTGAGATAAGCAGGGATAATCTAGTTGTAGCAAAAAACATGTTGAAAGGCTGAAATATCCCTAACCGCTTCTTGTTCATTACTTGCCCTTCCTTCCTCACTGCCTGATTGCCGGTATAGACACCACGCATCGAATTGTAAGGCTTCTATCATGGGGAAAATTGTTTTATGCTAGTATAGCGTATCCTGTTTCCCAACATATAGGAGGTGATGAGAACGTGTCGTGTATTACAGGGTGGTTGCTGTGCAAGGATTTGGTTGAATGTATGTAACAACCGGAATTGTTATCGTACTACGTGTGGTGTCGAACGCTCTGAAGTCACAACTATTTTGAAGCGGGCGGATTGAAACCAAAGTCTGATGAACAACAAACAAACAAGGGATGACGACGCTTCTGGATGTTTTCATGCATGCATCCCAAACAAAGGTTTGTGCTGCTAGCTGCTTCGAAGCCCTTGCAACCGGCCGGCCGTCTTATATAATTCGCCGTTGCACAACGTACGTAACAACTAATCCTCGCAACCAAGCAGTGACTGACTGCTACATCTATCTTGCAGTCACGCTGCTGCACACGGTGTGCAGCACACCACCACCGGCCGAGCGAGCGAGCAAGCTGCCGTGCCGTCATCTATCTATGTATCTGCGCGCCGTGGGTGACCTGGACGACGGCCTCTCGTCTCCGGCCGCCTCGGCCCGTCACCGCGTCCTGGTGAAAGAGAACGTAGAGAGTCACGCGACGTGGCGCGGAGGCGCGGCACCGGTCAGCCGTACGGGGTGTCCTGTTTTTGGCCGTCGTATCTTCGTTGATAACGCGTGTCAAGCCAAGCTGGTGTCTGGTGATATGCTAACATGGCACGTACGGTGCGACAGATAACAGAGGAAGGTGGCTTTGGCGTGGAACAAGAGTACTGGCTCTTGTGGTCAGCTGGAAGGACGGCCGGGGCCGATCGATCGATGCCGGCCGCGTCGCTCGTCGTGCGTCGTGTCCGATCGACCTCGCAAGCAAGCAACGTGCGTCCTCCGCAAGCACGGGCAGACGCACAGATGTGCGAACAGTCGACGTTGTTTACAGCGGCGGGCGTCGCATCGTCAAACCGAGCCGAGGAGGCTGTCTGTCTCAGGTCGCGGTCGTGCCCGGCCAAGACCGACGCCTTGGGTGACTTGGGTCCGTGCCGCTTCGCGCCTGATTTTCTGCCAGCCTGCCCATGCAGACAGAGGGCCGTCTTCCTGACCGACCCACGATCCTGCAGCCTGGCTCGCGGCAGTACTGCTACTCATGATCGTCGGAGAGACTGGATCCTCTGAATTACTTCAGAGAAGCTATTTGGTGCATTAGCTTGTATCTGGACCATTTATATTCAGATCTACGGCTATGAATGCTTGGCACCTTTCTGAATAGAAAACTTAGCATGGGCCCGCAGAACATCGCCTCCACGCGATTTCTCTCTTCTACATTGCGACGGTCAGGCCATGGATTCCAGGCAAGGTGCTCTCCAGCCAGCAAGACAAGAGGCCGACGCAGCACTAAAAATTATCGTGATTGCCCAAGGCCGACGCCCCGCCCGCCCTTGTGCTCACCGGCTGCTGCTGCTCCGCCTGCCTACATGCTCGCTGGAGGACGCCGCCGCCTGTCCCTTGCCTCGCCGGAGCTCGCGGCCATGCCCGTCCGAGCAGCCGCTGGAGGCCGCGGCCACGCCCCCCGCGTTCACTCCGCAGAGATGATGACGACGGATGCCGTGAAGGGGCCTTTGCGGCGCGTTAAGTCCCCGGCGGACGCATGGCAGTCCGGCGATGCTGGGCGGGTCCTTCGGTCCATGGCCTCGGTGAAATCGAGAGAGGAAAGAGTGGGGGAGTCGACGGGGAATCCCCGAGAGAGGGACGAGAAGTGCTGTGTGACTGTGTCCTTGCGAGTTTTTTTCCGACGAGAAGGTTCAAGCCACTGTAGCCATTGATCTGAATACGGACGTCCCAGATGCCGCTTAATGCAGAGAAAGGTACTCGTATCTCTGAAGTAATTCAGAGGATCCAGACGCCGGCGTGAGCTCAGCTGAGAGCGCACCACGTACGTACGGCGGCAGCACGCAGAGTTTTGCGGTGTACCGACCTAGCTATGAAGTCAGCGGGGCAGCGTGGTTGTGGCGCTGCACTGCGCCACCGGCCAGGCCTGATTGGTGACTGCTAGTATATCTGACTCCTCTCAGTCACGCGCTGCACACCACCGACCGGCCGAGCTGCCGTGCCGTGGCGTCATCTAATTAATATATCTGCGCCGTCCTCCTGGTGTAATTAACAGGACGGGGACGTTGAGGTGGTGGCCTGGAGGCGCTCGCCGTACGGGAGGGAGGCCTTGGTCGTGCTCGTGCGATGAGGTGACGCGCCGCGCTCAAGTCGTCTTCGTCGACACACGGTGGGTGATACGCATGGCACGGTGCCACAAACTACAGAGAATGTGGCTTTGCCGTGGAACAGAGTACTAGCCGGAAGGGCGTAGGTGTCCAAGCTCGCACCGTCGCAAATGTGGCTTCCACGCGGCACTGCGCCACTTGTCGTCGTCGCACGTGAAGCCAGGCCGCTGGCGAGACGGGTTCCGGCGAGCCACGCCCGTCCGATGTACGGCGGTGCAATATTGTTCGCTGCTGGACGACGCCAGTCAAGACTGTTGGTACTGCGTTCTGCTCGCTACATCTCTGGTCTCTGGCGTCGTACCAAATTGTGTCCGGTGCGGCACGAAACGGCAGTCGGCGCCGGGCGCCTTGTACTCGGGCATGTCGCCGGCGCACCAGGTCACGTTACCTCTTCGGCTCTTGTACTACGCGAAGCGAAGGGGAGAGAAATAACAGAGGAGGAAAATAGAAATGGCTTTCACGAGAAACAGAGGAAATGTGACTCTGTCACGTCTACCATCCGCTACCTCCCTCTTCCGTTCTCACTCTACTATGCTCTCTCTTGACAGTACCACGACTTCACTCAATCCATCGATCTTGCACCACTGCCCCAACCTACCTCTCTTGATGGTTTTCCTCATCCTTTTTCTTTTGAGTGGTCAATAGGGATGAAAGCGGTCGGGAAACGGTCGAAAAAAGGCTAAATCGTTTTCAGTTTCATATTTTTTTCTCGGTAGCGAAATCGATCACGGTACTTGCGGAAATGAGTACGGTGTCGGTATTACGGGAATATCGAAAATGAAATTACCACGACAAATATATACGGTATCGATCGGGATTCGATAATAAATGTCGGTAACACAAATTAAAGTAGTGTATTAGCCATACCACATCATGTTTAAAAATATCAAATGTGAATTTAGTTGGTACTTGAACTAGCTACAAATGTATCATAAAAGACACGTTTGACAAGAAAAAATATAAGTAGCGACATCATCGTTTGATAAGAGAGAAAATTGAGACTGATACCTGCGAAGCTAAAGCTGAACGTCAGGCCCGTCGTCATCATCGGCCAAGTCTACTTCCTGTTTAGTTAATTATAATCAGGCATTAGTAAACACGCTTGTTGCTTTCAGAACAAAATTCAAATGTCATAGTATTAGTAATTTGTATATCCAATATAAAGAGAGAAAGAACACAACAATACCTCAAGCATAAGAATATTTTCAATGGCCTCAAGAACCTCCAGATCAACAAGCATTGAAGAAATACTCTTAG
The DNA here is from genome assembly GCA_007726485.1 of Eragrostis curvula. NCBI lineage: Eukaryota > Viridiplantae > Streptophyta > Magnoliopsida > Poales > Poaceae > Eragrostis > Eragrostis curvula. The sequence goes on along the minus strand of CM017444.1, from coordinate 7,722,355 downwards.
AACCTGAAAATAAAAAAAGGCAGATATATTTAGAAAATAAAAATAATAATTTCTTGCGTTTGGGAAACTAGCAATGTATACAAGTTCACCTTTTCTTGCAGCAGCTATCCAATCTCTGCTGCAGATCAATGCCTGTACCATCTCAGGATCTAATCGACTACGAAATGGATCAAGTTTCCCTAATTATATTAGGCTTTCCTGGTGCATCCAATCTTTTTTTGCACGCGGGAAGGGAATGCTAAAATTAGGCTTAGACCAATCTTGATTTATTGCCTATTTTAATTTAGAATATAATATATATATTTGATTGACTAGACTAATATAAAATGGTAAAATATCAACGGTAATTTCTGGCTTAAAACGGAAATTGTCGGAAACGATCGGTAAAGTCTAAAATCGTTTTCATTTTTGTTTCCACCAAATGCTTCCACTTTTGTTTCCATTTTCTCGGTATTTCATTTCCAGCTACTACGGTCGGGAAAAGCCAGAAATGAACCTCGGTTAGCCGATAAATTCCATTTTTGCTTTCATCCCTAGTGGCCAACAATATTCTAGTAGAAGTTGATGTATTTTTTAGCAGAGCTAACAACATACCAACAAACCAATTTTCTACAAACTCATTAGCCACAGTTATTGTGGATACTAACAAATACACAAGCTAATGTCCACCATTTCAAAGAAATGGTAGGGAAATGGGCTGATCTTTGTAGTGAAAAAGGAAATGGGCTTTACTTTTTCATTACTTATAAAGCACGAGAATCATGTAGTCGCTTGATATGGCTAGGCCAGAGAATGGCATTTTCTTCTTCTCGATAGAGGCAAGAGGCAAGGCACTAACATGGTATATTGAAGGGAAACATCCTATAGCCTAGGGTAGAAATGAGTTTGTAATAAGTAATAACAAATTTATGCTGCCAATGAGAATATTCCATTGATGTTGGCGGTGGCGAAGCTAGGTTTGCAGGGCTGGGTGCATATGCACCCACATCTAAATAGAAATCCATCGTTGACCTCTGAATTTTGGCAGCAATTATTCATATTTCTGTGGTTGTGAAGATACTGCACGCCTCTTTAATTTTCTATAGCTTTTCTACCGGATATTGACATTTATGTTTTTAGTGACTATATAGAATCCACCTTTTGCCTTTTGATGAGGGTTGCTGAACAGGGAAATAGGCTTCACAGCTGTACACACAAGGGTTTACAATTGGATTAACATTTATTAGAGTAAATTGCACCGGTGATGAAACAACTTGTAATATGGGTGTGGTTTAGTCACATAACTTTAAAATTGCTCAATCAGATCACATAACTCTTGTTATGAGGGTGCAGATGTAGTCATAAACTAAAAATAGATTATATGACAAGTTCATATGGAGCAAAACAAAATCAAGATTCCATACGTATTCAAAATACATAATGTTGTGGTATGCTTTATGACTTCGTATGCGCCGCCATAACAATTTGTGTGAAATAAACAATTTCAAATTGTGTGACTAAACCGCAGTCATCTCATAAATTATGGTACCACCAATGCAATTCACTCTTTATTTTATATATTAACTGAATTGGTGCCAAGGAGCAATCGATAAGAGCACGTCGTTTGAAATAGAATATGTGAGGTGTGTGTATAGATTAAATGTTGTTGAACTATAAGTTGACTTGCTCACATTTTTTTATTAGTTTAGGCTTTCGGACGCAACAAATCAATGCACAATAGCGTAACATAATATCAGAGCCAGAAATTTTGAATACAAGTCTTAGTAACACATTTTCTGATGCGTCGCTTCTATTTTTAAAGAGCATAATGTGTTGTTGTTTTGCCCTCCTATGCTTCTGGACTATGTAAAGTCCACACAAGACCGAGCCATGCATGCAAAGATGTTGCATTCGGGTGGGGGCTAAGGTTGTGTGTGTAGTTCCTACAAATTCCACAACGATACCACAACGATACCAGCCCGTGGTCAATCAAATCCTTGCGAGGCGCACCGGGTCGGGGAGTTGACCTGCGGGAGTGTGGCGATGACACCTGCCGGGCGAACCCCATGTACCCCGATGGCACAAACAGCCTGAGATGTAGTTATGCTGCGACCACAGAATCGAACCGATTGTTCGCGAGTTCTCCATGTGTCACATAGTTACTGGGTGGTTGCTGAGAAAAGATCTATTATATATATAATTGAGGAGAAAAAGGAGCCACCACGTTCGCTCTAAAATGCTAAAAATTCTCACGTTAATCCGAGAAAATAAAAAGAAAAAATTACCCACCACTGCCATTATGAAAAAAATTACCACAAAACCCCCTATAAATATTTATAAAATAGCTAAATTCAGAATAATAAAAAATAGCCAAAAATACCCCTCACACATATTTATAAATTACCCACCATACCATTATAAGCAAAAAAATAGCCAAATTCGGAATAAAAAAATTAACAAAAATACCCTTGATACCTATTTCTAAATTACCTACCATGCCATTATAAATAAAAATAAAGCTAAATTCAGAATAATTAAAATGTGATGAGATAGTTCACCAAATTTTCATGGACCTACATGTACGTCCATATATATCTCTCATCTCCAGATCTCATGTATTCAATCAAATATTACCTCACCGGTAATACACATGTCAAAATTTCTTGCTCAGACGGCAGGTAAACTAAGCCATGCTCGCCTACAGCCCTTGGTTGATTTCTTGCCGGCGTGGAAAACTTGCTGGGCTGAAACTTACAAATTTATTGGGACCAGTTTCTTGAGCAAGTCATGTCGCTGGGTACAAGCTTGCAGATGGGTTGGCACTGCAGTATACATGACGACAAGGCAATATGGAGCATATATCTGAACCAGATGGATGCGAGCAGCCAGCGATAAGTTTTAGCAAAGTTCACGTATACGTATATAAATTCGAGCGATTCCGCCGAGAAGCCATCTCTACATGAGATTCCAGCATTAAGAAATCTCTTCGAGCGATTCCTGCGAGATGCTATTTTTCTACGTGCGATCGCGACGTGAAGCTCATGAGTGAGCCACCAGGTTCGCTCTCAAAGCCTAAACATTTTCACATCAATCCAAAAAAAATAAGAAAAGAAGATTGCCATCACTATCATTATGAAACATTAGTCTAAAATCTCCCACAATTTTTAAATTTACTCTCTCTATTTGTTTTTTGTTTGTATGCAGGTTAGTAGCAAAAAAAAAGAGCATTGACATACATATCAACAACGTTATTTGTTATATATCCTGATGATGAGCTTTAGCATCCATAGCCATTGAACTCCGAAGATGCACGTGAGTGCAATACATCTGCTTACATGGAACCGGCATAAATTGTTGGCAGCGCTAAGTAGACCTCTCAGCGCAAGGTCATGGGTCTATGAGAAGCATATGTAGTTTAGGTCTTCAAGAGATCCTAGGTAAGCGTATCCGCGGGTGACACGAATAGCTAGCTTGATCAAGACTAAGACTTTGAACCATGGCTATCTGCTATACACCCATATGTGTTTCGTGGTCGATGTTTGAACACCGAAGCATTATATGACAATGCTAACAAAGTACCTTAATGGTGAGATGAGCATATGTAATATAGGTGTTTTAGGGGTCCTATGTAAACGTAAATACGTGGATGATACAAACGACTGGCGTGATCAGAGCTAAGCCCTTTAACCATGGCTACCTGTCATACACTCATATGTGAGCATCGCAGTGCCATGATCAATGTTTGAACACAAAAATATCATATGACAACGCGATTAACAAAGTACTTTAGTGGTGAGATGAGTATGCAAACTAGGCGTCACCATGGATGGATCCATTTTGTAAAGCATGGAATGGGCATTTATAATTCACTTATGTGCTTCATGTCAATGGAAACAAAGGAGAAGACTATCAAATTGAATATATAAACAATTATATAAAGCCCAAAACGTTCAGCCAAGATCTCTGTGGCAAACACATAATTTTGCAAAGAACTTAAGAGTGCAAGAGACCAAAGATGTCAACAAAATTAATAAGGTCATGACTACTGGCTAATCAAGAAAATTAATAGGTAGTGTTTATTTCCTGAGAGTATATTGCACATATTTTATTTGGGTTGTGTCTTTCTACGCTAAATCATGTTGTGTGTCCAATTTTCTTAAAACAAAAATTGAAAGAAAAGCATGTCCAAGATGAAAAATGCTGATAGAAGAATAATATATCAGAATAAGCTGAGTGAACATGACAAAATAAATTATAAAAAACAGTGGGAGCTTTGTATTATTAAAATTGCATAGAGAAACATTAATTCAATTCAGTTTCTTGGTTTAATAAAGGATGCAGATATGTTAGGATTGACACAATCTGTAAGTATTAGTAGAGTAACAAGAAAATAGCATCACACTCAAATTGACAGACTCGGTGAGAAATTTTGTCCAATTAATTTCAATTATGTTAGAAATACTATAAATTTATAATAATAAATTATTTTTAAACTCTTGCAAAATAATGTAAAATAATTCAAATAATTTAAAAAGTCTAGCCGCGCAAATGCGCGGGCAGGCATTCTAGTTAGGCTGAATGTAACAACTGGAGTTGTTGTCATGTGGTGTCGATCGCTCTGAAGTCTGAAGTATTTTGCGGCCAAAAAAAAACCGACGTCTGATGAACAAACAGGGGATGACGCTAGCTTCCTTGATGTTTTCATCCCAAATGTTTGTACGTAGTACTGCTGTCAGTGCTGCTTCGAAGTCCTTCCTCGGATGCTTGAGCTATAACCGCTGCTCGCCGGTGCATACTCTTCGCGTTCGCCGCCGCCGTGGCGTGCGTGGATGCGCGGCGGCACCGGTCAGGTTCGCCAGTGCACTAGTAACTAATCCTCGCAACCAAGCACTGTCGTCACGGTGCCCTCGACCCTCGCCGAGCGAGCTGCCGTGCCGTCATCTATCTGCGCCGCGGTGACCAGGACGACGGCCTCTCCGGTCGCCTCAGTCACTCACCGGCGTTAGAGGAAGCGAAGGCCTATGGAACGCGGACGGACGACGTTGAGGGGGAGACGCGGCAGGCCAGGCGCGTCGTTCCCGTCCTATCTTCGTCGACCACACGAGCCGAGCGCCGGCGGGCAGATGACGATCGGGCGGCGCTTCATTGCTCGAGCGCGTGGCCCTGCATCTGCACAGCATGGGAGGGAGAAATAACAGAGTAGAGTCAGGTGGCCGGGGCTCTTGTCGTGTACAAGCTCGCAAGCAACGTGCGCCGTCGAGTCGATGTCTTTGTCAGCTCGTGTTTGCTGTCTCACTCAGGTCGCCGTCGTGGCCAGCCCAGGACCGTCCGACGGTCACCGTCGTCGCCGTCACCTGATTGTACATACATAGCGCCTTCTGTTCGGCTGCATGTATATCAACGCTGTTCTTGGCCGGCTAATTAGCGGATAAAGCGGCGCGCGTGGCGTGGGCATGGGAGGACAGAAGCGGCTGCTGCCTACTCGGGCATGTCGCCGGCACGCTGCCGGGTCACGTCCGCCATCCGCTACTTCACCAGTTCTTGCAACACGACGCGAAGTGAATGGGAGAAATAACTGAGGCGACGAATAGAGAAGGCTTTCAGGAGAGGCACGTACAGGAAAATGTGACTCTGACCTTCCTTGCTAGAGGAAAATGTTATGTTTTTTCTTTTGCGAAGGAATTGATGTTATAACTTTTTTTATATATTACACAGTATAATTCATACACCTACAACGCACGTACACTCACTTTTATGAATGCATATACGCAAACTCTACTCCCATAAGCATTCGAAGTCTGAGCCGGCAAACTCATATTGACAAAGTCACCACCGACGCCTCGCTATCGATGGCCATGTCGCCTACTGCTGAAAGCGCAACGTCGTTAAATGCTAGAAAATTCGCTCTCACGAGGAGTCGAACTCAGGACCTCAGGTGCTACTAAGGCTTTTGTAATCACTAGGCTATAAGTCCTTTCGCATTGTTGTTAAAACAACTGCTTTTTTACAAAAGGGTCGCTAACTTTTTTTTTCCTTTTGCAAAGGAGTTGTTGTTATAATTTTAAAAGTAAAAATAATTGTTTTTGTTATAAAATGGTTGCCACAACTGAGACGTCGACGCTCGCCATAGTTGCTTCAATGTACTGATGACGAGCTTCGAGACAGTGAAACAGGTGAGCATCCACTTTTGTCAAGGCTTGGATCTTGTACGTGGCCATCGACATTCCCCACGGGTATGTTTAGGGTTTAAAGTGTAGTGTTTAATGCTAGCCAAGGGGGCAATGCACTTCTTCAGTGATGAGGCCAAGTTCTACCCTTGTTATTTCTTTCATGATGAGGCCAAGATTATTCATGCGTACCTCGGGTCTAATGCTACCCAAAGGGGCCATGCGCCCCCCCCCCCCCCCCCCCCCCTCTCTTTTTTTTTTCTTCTGGGCATATATAGACAATGAGTGAGGTTGTATTTGAGATAAGCAGGGATAATCTAGTTGTAGAAAAAAAAATGTTGAAAGCCTGAAATATCCCTAACCGCTTCTTGTTCACCCTTCCTTCCCCACTACCTGATTGCCCGTATAGACACCATCGAATTGTAAGATTTCTATCAAGGGGGAAATTGTTTTATGCTAGCATAGTGTATCCTGTTTCCCAACATACAGGAGGTGATGAGAACGTGTCGTGTATTACAGGGTGGTTGCTGCGCAAGGCCGGATTTGGTTGAGTGTAACAACCGGAATTGTTATCATACTACGTGTGGAGTCGAACGCTCTGAAGTCTCACAACTATTTTGAGGCAGATTGAAACCAAAGTGTGATTAACAACGCTTCCGGACGTTTTCATGCATCCCAAAGGTTTGTGCTGCTAGCTGCTTCGAAGCCCTTGAACCGGCGCGTCCTGGTGTAAAAGGACGAATTAAGCGAGTCACGCGACGTGGCGCGGCACCGGTCAGCCGGCCGGCGAGCAGACGACGAGCGGCGCGTCGTGTCAAGCCAAGCTGGTGTACGTCTGGTGATATGCATGCTAACAGTGGCGGGCGGCGCTTCATGGCACGGTGCGACAGATAACAGGAAGGTGGCTTTGGCGTGGAACAGAGTGCTGGCGCATGTCTCGTGGACAACTGGACGTGGTCAGCTGGAAGGGCGGCCGGCGCCCCGATCGATCAATGCGTCCTCCGCAAGCACGGGCAGACGCACAGCCGTGCCAACAGTCGACGTTGTTTACAGCGGCGGGCGTCTCATCGTCAAACCGAGCCGAGGAGGCTGTCTGTCTCAGGTCGCGGTCCGTGCCGCTTCGCGCGCCGCGCGCCTGATTTTCTGCCCACACAGACAGAGGGACGTCTTCCTGACCGACCGAAGATCCTGCGTGGCTCGCTACAGGACTGGACTTCTCATGATCGTCGGCGGCCGGCCGGGTTTGCCGTACGTCCTACCTTTGTGAGCCTGCGAGCAATAAATGAGACGCCGGCGTGAGCCCAGCTGAGAACAACGCACCACGGCGGCAGCACGCAGAGGTTTGCGGTGTACAGGCCAGGCGACGGCGCGTCTCTGGAGCAGAGCACGGACGACCTGGCTATGAGTCAACGAGGCAACGCGGCTGTGTTGCGGCGAAGGCGCTGCACTGCGCCACCGGCTAGGACGGGTTCCGGCCGGCCACGCCCGTTCGATCGTACGTACGGTGGTGAATTGTATGCGTGCTGCTTGACGCCGGGAACGCGCGGACGACACGACGGTCGGCGCTGGAAGTGGCTGGGCGGGCATATTGTACGGCCAGGCGCACACGGAGGCGCGCGCGGCTGTTTCTTCGGTTCTTGCACCGCTACGCACGCCAACTGAAGGGGAGAACCGGTCCGATTCTTGGTCTCCTCTCCTCTGCTTCTGAGCTTCTCTTATGGAGTTTCTATTCAGTCCTGCTCTTATCTTTTGGGAAAAGTTGGATTCGATGTATGGCTAACAAACTAGTACAAGGTAACAAATCTATCTCCCAGAATACATTGGATCCAAGCAGTTTGGTGGATTGTTCAGTTGGTCTGGAGATATAGACGATGCTTGACAGCTTGAGCAATCAGAACGCTCCGACCTGAAGCCATCGTGTCCAATCTTGTGCCCATACACTCGTAACTCAACCCAGCATTGTGCAACCAATAGTCTTTTCTTTTTAATTTGTGCAACCAATTGTCACGTGAGTTGTCATAGAAGTTTTTAAGAAAATAAATATTCTCTATCTCAGAATACTATTTTAGCAGTACCTAATTTTTCCAAAATACTTGGCATTCTTGTTTCCCAATCCACTTATCTTTTTTTCTTTTCAAAAATACATATCTTTACCTCTACTCCTTGTTTTCTGTGCACATTATCTTTTCCACCCCTTCTTAGTTCTCATGCCATTTTTTGAGAAAAAGAATTCTCATGCCCACATCTAAAATTAAAATACCAACAATATTGAGACGGAAGGAGTATACAAATATAAGACCACAAGAGAAGAATAATTTTGTAAACAACAGAGTAACATCCCATGGATTTGGCACACCCATCAGTGCCACGCTTACATACACATGCATACAACGCTCACTCCTACTATGGACGCGGCTGATCTTCGAGATTTAGACACATCGCCATTGGCACATTCATTATTACGACCAAGCGTAAAGTCAGTATAAAAGATCATCAAGAAACTTTTTAACTAAAACCAAGTAAATATTATTATTCTATCATCAATTAAAAATTGAAGAGAAAACTATGTAATATAATGAATGCTGGAAAATGTAGAGCACTACTGAAATCCCCATCTCGCGAAGCACTTGGCAGCATGAGTAGATCAAATAATCCAAGTAAACGTACCGCTTCCACGGCCGCTTCTCTCATAATCTCATCAACTCCTGCATGTAAGTTTGTTTTTAGGATTTTGCAGCCCATCACTTGCTGCTAGTGATCATAGTTCAGTAGTCTTGGTCCCTCTCTACAATTTTAAAAATAATTAGACGTCAAATTTTATGTACCAGTAAGGAAGCAACCAAAGCATTTGGGCCCATATGCCCCCCCCCCCCCCCCCCCCCCCCTCTCCCAATTTTGACACTGTTTGTATACTAGAAGCCAGTTGCGCTTGAGAGGGCAAGATTCTAGAAGTTTATTTCCGTTTTCTTATTCTTGCCATATGCATGGTAATGGGAATAAGGAGAGAGGAATGGCCGACACTACAGGGTACAAACCGTAACGGTACGTAACACCTGTCAATTCCTTCTAGAAATAATAATCAGGAGCAAAGTCCGGATGACCGCACTTTTGTGGTTGATCTGTAAATGTAGAAAAATGCCTCATTTAATTAAAAAAAATCTTGTTAAACTTGGTCAACTTTATCAAGTTGTTGAACATTTGAATTTTTTGTGGGCAAATACTTGTCAAATGCATGAGAGAAGCATGCGTTAGGGCAACATGGTGCTAAACTGAAGAATAGGAAGCATGATTGTGAAGGGCTTGGTCGTGCGTGGCTGCCTCCCTTCGTGGGAAACTTATCTGTCACGCTGCAGTGCGCATCGCCGGCCGAGCAGTAGTTCCACCCCTCGGCCCTCCCTCCACGAGCGACGAGCAGCCGTGCCGTCATCTATATGATCTGCGCCGTATGTGGTGACCGGGACGATCGACGGCCTCTCTCTCCGGCCGCCTCAGTCAGTCAGCCACCATATATGCAAGGGCGCGCGCCTCTGGAGAGCGGTACGTTGAGGCCGTAGCGTGGACCCCCGGAGCACGGGCGGACCGACGCACCGTCCCATCGTGTCACACAGTCAACGTGTACAGACAGCATCTTCGTCCAACCGGGAGGGAGGAGTCGCTGTCTCAGGTCGCCGTCGTGGCCGGCCCAAGACCGACGCGTTACCTAGGCCCGTACGTGCCGTTTCCTGCCACCGTCCGTGCCGGTACAGCGGTACATGCTCAAAGATACCGGCGTGAGCTCAGCTCAGCTGCGAAAAGCACCACAGCGGCGGTAGGCGTACGATCGAGGCGACGCGTCTGGAGTACGTGCGGGCGGACGGGACGACTATGAGCGAGGCAGCACTGCGCGTGGCCTGGCGCTCACGGAGGCGCGCGAGTTAGCATGGAAGCTAGGCCAGCCCAGATACGGCTGCCTGCTCGGGCATGTTGCCGGCAAGCCGGGTCACGTCCGCCATTGCACTACTTCTTCGGTTCTTGCACTACGCCACCAAGTGAAGAGGACAAACAACAGAGGAGGCGCCTAGAGATGGCTTTCACAAGAAACAGAGGAAATCTGACTTTGAGAGCTTGGTAGGGGATCTATCTCTAATTTTCTTTTCTAACAAAAGGAATGACGTCCCCCATCCATGTTTGCTGGAGAGACTGAAGGAATGTTTGCGAGTGCGAGACCATCATGAATCATGAGTCATCCATCACTACTTGCGGGAGGTGGTGACGGTGGGGCTTGCTAGCTAGCTGGGCGCGTCCGCCGCCGGGCACGGCATTGGCGAGGCGGGCTGGGAGCCTGGGAGGCAGCATGCAGGGCAGGCAGCGACTGGATCGAAAGAAGAAAGGAAGAGGACCGAGCCCACACGCCGGTTGGGTTCGGATTAAGTCATCCACTTAGAGATGGCAACGGGCAAAATGCCCGCGGATAGCAGCAACACATGCCCGTGCCCGCAAGCCGAATCCTCTGCCCGTGCCCGTGCCCAATATCCGCTGCGGGCAAGGAACGCCGCCCGCGCCCGTTGCCCGCGGGCAACTCGTGCCCGCGGGCATGCCCGTGTGCCCGCCGGCGTCGTGGAGGCACTGCAGTCCGGCAGCGCCGTCGCATAGGGAGGACGGCTGGACGGCGTCGTCTCGCGGTCACCATCAACGTCTGCGCGTGGAGGAGGGTGGCCCAACAGTCTCGTCGCCATCTTGCTCTATAGCATCAAGATTTTGATTCGGTCCTGCGAGATCTAGAGACAGGAGGTTGAGAGAGAGAGAGAGAGAGAGAGAGAGAGACAGACAGAGAGAGAGAGAGAGAGGCATGGAGGTCACCGGGGCAGCCCTGCGCGCCTACGCTGCAGCCGAGACCAGAGAGAGGAGAGCATGAAGCCTGATGTGCTGGAGTTCGTGGTGTGAAGAGAGAGTGAGCGAGGATTGAAGAGGAAGGAAGCTTCCTGGAAGGAGCCTGTTGACTTAGTAAATGAGTGATGCCTGGGTCCCATGAGAATAGAATAGGTCGCTGGTGGTGTGTGATATTGCAGGCGCATGTGGTTGGAGAGAGGCAAGCAGCAGATCTTTGCGGGCAAACGGGCAAGCGGGCGCGGGCACAGATTTTATTTGCCCGTTAAGATTTATCCATTGGGTTTGGTGTGCTGTCCGTGCCCGTGCCCGCGGGCACAAATCCCTGCCCGAATGCGCTACTATCGGGTTTGATATCCACGGGCATACGGATATTCGATGCCCGTTGCCATCTTTGATCCACTTCAGTATAGCAGGCATAGCGGTTGGACATTGATCGAATGCTGGAGCATCGCGTCCAGGCATGCTGCCTGTTGACTTACTGCTGGGTCGGGGACGCCGTGCGTAGCGGTGCATCATGCCAGAAGCGCACGCATGAGTGTAAATTGGCGATTGACATCGGGCATCTTCTACAGAGAAGGCGGCACGGGCGTGGGAGGCCAGTCGCCGTCGCGCCTGGGCACGTAGCCATCCGCCCGCTACTTCAGTTGTTGCACGACACAAGTGAAGGGGAGAAGTAAAAGGGAAGGCAAATAGAGATGGCTTTCAAGAGAAACAGAGGAAAGGTGACACTGAGTATGCTAGGGGTAAGAAACGTCCTCGTATCCATAGTAGAATGTTTAGTTGTTCATCATGACTCGTCACTATCAGATTGTTGTTATTACTTCTTCTTCTTTTTTTTCCCAAGGGGACTATTGTTATTATAACTTTAAAAGTCAAAACAATTGTTTTTTTTACAAAATGGTCGCTATTACTTACTTCGCCTCATAAATGAAGAAGTGCACATATATATAATTATAAAGGGGTCGCTAACACTTAACTCGGTTTTGAGTATGCTCATAAAGTATTTTTTATAGTGGCAGCTATGCATTGACCTAAAAGACGGACACCGGTGTAGTAAGGGACCGACGCTTCCACGTAACTGAAGCTTTCAATGTTTTCATGACGAGCTTCGAGAAAGAGAAACAGATGTGCCTCAGCGTGCCTCCAGTTCGTCGAGGCTCAGATCGTGTACGGGACCATCAAAATTGAGGCACAACACAAGGAGCCTCAGGTATGCGCATAGGCAACGAATGAGGCTGTGTTTGAGATAATGAAGCAGGGATAATCTAGTTGTAGCAATGCAGTACGATGGTAAAAAAATGTTGAAATCCTGAATATCCCTAATCGATTCTTGTTCATTACTTTCCTTTCCTTTCCCTCTAAAGTCACGTCTGATTGCCGATATAGAGACCATTGAATTGTAAGGATTCAATCATACCCCCCTCCCTTCTTATGTATATATGATGTTTAGTACAGATAATTCAGTTCAACTCTTCTAAACATCATATATTTAAAAACAAAGGTAGTACTTTGGCATTCCATGCCATATGTAGTGTAGTGGTATAGACTCTTTAACCAAATATTATTATCAGATATAAGGAAAAAAAATTACTTCAACACTTTCTCAATAATTATACCGCTTATTGAATGGACGGCCCAAAGTCCGCAATGGGAACAGAGTGTTCACCTCACCACCTTGTCGGCGCCAACCCAGCTTCCTCTTAAATCAATTATTTTTGCCATGGTGAATTTTAAAATTCTCTGAAACCATAATTTCTCAGATACAATAATTTAGTTTAAAAATCAGCACTTGGTACCAAGGAACATATGCTCTTGTCTGGTGCCACAACAGCTATGGCATCAGTGTTGCTCAGTTCTGGTTTCATCTTTTGTAAGCTCCTACCGTGTGGTACGTTCAGATTCAGTGCTTAACAAGTATGATGCAGGCTTCGCTGAAGGAGATGGATGTTGTTGGTTCTCACCACATCCAGGCGTTGGCGATGCTCCTGAATCGGATGGCGGCCTGTTCGTGGCCACCAACGGCTTGTACGAGCAGGGAAGAGATGGTAGAGACAAGTCATAAGATAGAAAATCTAGCTTTGCCACGAGAAAACAGAGGAAACAGAGTAGTACGCTACTGGGAATGCGCAGCTCAGCTGTAAGCGCGCTGTCGTTGCCGGCGCTCGTAGTGTATGGTCGGTCCTATCGCAAGCAGCGGGCGCATCGACGGCGTCCCTGTCGCCGTTGAGTAGGTTCGCCAGTGCCCAACTAATTAATCTTTGTAACCATGCACTGACTGCTCTATTTCTTTCGTCACGCTGCTGCACACCACCGACCGGCCGAGCATCACGGTCGCCTGAGCGAGCGAGCGAGATGGCCGTCATCTATATCTGCGCCGTGCATGGTGACAAGGACGACGTACGGCCTCTACCGGCCACCATCTCGAGATGCGGCGCCTTTGGAGCTAGCGCGGACGACGTTGAGGTGGTGGAGGCGCGGCACCGGCCAGTGGTACGGTCGGGGCCGTGCCCGTGCGCGTCGCCGATCGATGAGGTGACGCGCCGCGCTTAAGAGGGAGGCCTTGGCCGTTACTCTTCGACGTCTTCGTTGACAGGCGCCGCGCACCTGATTTGTTTGCTTTGCTACCTGTCTGCCACCGTGCGGCGCGTGCCAACACGTGCTGCGCAGTCGGCCTGCCTGCCGATGATCCTTTCCTGCCTGGCTCGCGGCAAGACTGATCATGATCGTCGGCGGCCTGGCCGGGGCTTGAGCCCAGCTGAGAACGCACCACAGCGGCCGGCAGCACGCAGAGTTTGCGGTGTTCCAGGCTATGATGCATCTCTGGAGTAGTACGGACGGCTAACTATGAGCGAGGTGAGGCACTGCGCCACGTTCGGCGTGTACGGCGGTGCATTGTTTGCCGCTGGACGCCGGGCGGTCAAAACTGTTTGCAGGGCCTTCTGCTGGCTACAGTACAGAAGATGGTCCGGTACGTGCAGCATCATGCCAGGAACGCGCGGCGCAGCCTCCCTGTTCCCCAGCCTCATTGTTCCGCCGTCGTCGCGCGCAGTAGGCTCCTCGGCTGCCGAAACGACGCTCCGACCACCCAGTCCAGTCCGGCCAGCGCACAGGAGATGGGCACCCGACGTACGGCTTTTCGCCGGCGCAGCCTCCAAGTTCACCACCGCCGTCGCTCGCGCTAGCAGTCACGTCACCGGCTGGAGGCCACGCCGTTGGTCACCGACACGCACGCAGCAGCCGGTCGAATCACGTTGTAATTTACTTTTGTTTAGTGTGCAATTGCAAGCCAGGAAATGGAACCTTCAAACGTACGTACATCGAACTGCCAACGGATTTCACCTTTTTCTGGGTGAGCTTTCTGCCTCCTACTACTACTAACGTTACGTACTGCCGTGTGCCCGCCGAAGCCCAACGCGCGCTGCGTTGCCCCCTTCGCCTTGTTTGTCCAGGTGTGGCTGGCACCAGTCACTAGCTCCTAGCCGCGAGTCGGTCGGCAGTTCAGGCGTGCCTTGTCTGTGCAGCGCAGTTTACAAATGACATGCAGGACAACGAAATCCTGTTTCTCTTCTCTGCGGCAGGCGACATAATACAGCATCATCAGATCTACTCAGGTGCTACTGTTGACGATCACATGCATGGGAGTCTCTTAATTAGGTACTCTTACATCGCCTCATGTATTTCGCAATATATATATCCTTTATGTTTGAAATTTCTAGACGTGTGGCCCCCCGTGTGAGTAGTTTATTGTTGTGCTTAGGTTGTATTTGACTCTAGTCCTTTTTTGAAAAATAGTTTGACACTAGTCCTGATGTATGGAATCCTGGGTACATATATTCCATAAACTAAGAATGCTATCATTTATAAGTAACATAAAAACAGAAATTATAATTTAAGTCTAGCCAAGGCATACAAGATTGAATGCTGGCTGCTTGGCCCTCTGTTTAGATTGTGAAAATACTTTTGATATTGCTGAGTAATTATCATATAAAGATAGAATGAGAAAATATAATGGCATCACTATAGACTCGTACTATGCGTCTATGGTATGTATTTACACTTTTGAAAATGTAAGAATTCAGGCCTGATGAGTTATTCGAATTAGCCAAATTGGTTTAGACTCTGTTTAGGGGCGAGGGGCACATGACATGAAGCTGTTTTTTTTTTTTTGGAAAAAAGACATGAAGCTGCTGCTGCAGCACATCATCTAGTTTTAGTCCCACATCGGTGTTCTACGGCAACATTATCGAGCTTAAAATGAGAGCTGCCTGCCAGGACGGTGGCTGGCGGAGTGAGTTGTGAGGTGACGCAAACCACTCGACTTGCGGCAACCGACTTGAGAAAGGATAGAGGCAAGAGGGTGGTGGAAAGGGCCTGTCCCCCACCCCCCCCCCCCCCCCCCCCCCCCCCAAAAAAATGTGGATAAACATGTTTGGTTTAAATTGGAATGCATTGCACTTAACAAAAACAAGCAGTGGACAAGTCATGTTATGTACCCCTTTCTTTTGATAAAAAAAAGGATGCTCAAGTGCATCAACTCGAAAAAGAAAAATAAGAGATTAGATTAACATTTTCGTTACCACTGCATTTGAACTATCAAATGAAGATGAAGCAATAAACAATTATTGCAGACTGATTGAAGCAAGTCACAAGCAATTCGGTACATTTAGATTTAAGAAGTCGTTCCGTATGTTCACATACCTTGTGCTACTTAGCGCGATGTTAAGAGTGAGAATGAGCCGCCCGTCGATCACCCTCAAATTAGTGCTCTCGATGAATTGAACCCAATACAAGATATGACAAAGGTAGCAAGAGGATCAAAGCAACAAGAGGAGAAATGAAACATACAGAAAGGTTAGTCGGCGACCGTCGATGGCGCTGGCGCAGCGCCAAGCAGTGCCCGGCAACGTGGCACCAAACGTGTCAGTATCAGAAACGGGAGATATTGGCGTCTCACAGGATCCATGTCCAAAGGTATTTGTTGATACTGGCCGGAGTGAAATCAAATAATCAATGGCTTCACTGACAAATAACCTTGCGCTTTGCAATCTCATCTGATTTGTTTGTATTCGTCCAGATTCTCACTATCTGTACTCTATATTCTGATTTGTTAATAGTACGGGGCATGCAAAATTCCCTCTTCGTATGACTTGTCCAGTCTCTGGCGTCGAACGAGGAATATGACAAGAGAATCAGCTTTGCCAGGGCGTTCCACGCGCTCGGCGCCTTGCCAGGGTTGAAGACCAGTCTTCGACGACCTTCTCTGGCCCGTGCTGCTCGCCGGCGAGCAGCTTGTCTGCCTGCCACGCCACCGCGCCGTCAGCATGAATGTGATCGAGCAGGCTGAATACAGAAATGGCGGAGCTGAGCTTCCGGTCCAGTCATGTCGGGAGACCGTTCTGTTAAAGCTGAAGCTGGGCACTGCTTTCGTCGCGGTTCGTCAAGCAAGACTCTGGGGACGCCAAGGACGCGCGAGATTTACCGTGGTGGGCGTGGGAGGTTAGCCAGGGCCCAGGGGCGAGGGCCGCCTGCTTGATCGCGTCGCCATGGACCGCTACTTGTACGCTGTAAACAGAGCCGCCAGCTTTCACGCGAAACAGAGTAATGTTAAAACAGAGTATGTATGTATGCACGGCCGCCGAAACAGTAAAATAAAACAGTCAAAATTAAAAACATGGAACGCACACTTCACGCCATCGATGATCCATCGATCTTGATCCGGTGCCCGACCTACCTCCGCCTCGCCACCCTCCCGTTTCCACTACCTACCTACTCGGTTCTTGCATTTGCCGGTAGAAGCTGATGAAGCGGCACACGTGGGCATGGGAGGCCAGCCCAAAAGCGGCCGGCTGCCTACAGTACTCGGGCATGTCGCTGGCGCGCCGGGTCACGTCCGCCATCCACTGCTTGTTCGGTTCTTGCACTACGCGAAGCCAAGGGGTGGGTGAACAAACAGAGGCGGCAAAACGAGAAATAGAGGAAATATGATACAGAGTACGCTCGTGGCGCGGCACCGGCCAGGTTCTCCGATGCACAACTAACCCTCGCGACCAGGCACACGCTGCACGGTCCCTCGACCGTCCCCAAGCGAGCTGCCGTATCGTCATCTCTATGTATCTCTATGTTCCGGTTCTCTCAGTCTTAATTGGACTCTGTAACACCCTGTGTTCTGCCCATGATGAAAAATCACTAAAAATTTGAACTTTTTCAAATTTGAACAAAATTCAATCAAAGTAGAAGTCAATTCCATGCCAAATTCAAAATTTCGAATTTTAAATGTGCATCAAACACCACCATGTGCATATTGGGAATTTTCTGATTTCATTTATGTGTTCATTTGGTTTTATTCCTTTTTCAAATTTGAATTTCATTCAAATTTGAGTCCTAGAAAATTCCTGGAAATGTTTGAATCTTTTCTTTCCCTCCTGGGCCGCCTTCATCCTTTTCTTCCCCGCGGCCCACTCTCTTTTTCCCTTTCTCCCCTCCCCCTCGCACAGCCCGCGGCCCAGCTCCTCTCCTCCCGCCGGCCCAGCAGCAGCCCAGCCCGCTCCACAGCGCCGAGCCACTGACAGGTGGGCCCCACCTGTCAGTGTCGTCTCCCACCTCCTGACGCCGCGCCAGGCGCGCCCATGCTGGCCATCGCCGCTCCGTCGCGTCGTCCACACCGCCTTCCGCAGGCTCGCACGTGCACACGCTCGCGGAGGCGTCGCTCAGTCCCGTCGCCGTCGCCTCAAGACCCCACTTGCCCACACCATGACCGGCGACCTCAACAACCCCGGCGAAGCATCACATCATCCCGTCATCCCAACTCAGCCGCGCTCCCGTCTCGTCGCCTCCGACGCCCTGTGCTCCGCGCTGTGGACGTCGTCACGCTCTCGTCCTCCGCGCCTAACCCTGCGCCGCGTCGCGTCGCATTGAAGCCCGGTGACCAAGCTGACGACCACCGCCTTGACCGCGCCCAACGGCTCCTCCTCGGCCACCTATAAAAGGCCACTGAGCCCCGCGCTGCATCTCTCTTCCTCCCCCGAGCTCACCCGCCTCCAATCCGCGCTCCGGCACCGCCAATTTCGTTTTTCCCCGTCACCTTCCCCAACTCCGGCCGCCTTCCTTCAACAATTTCCGGCGAGCAACCAGTGGGCCTCTGCCCCTCTTTCTCCTTCCCGAAGCTCCTCCGAGCCCCGGCTAACCTCGTCGCGCCCTCTGTTTTTGCAGCTGAGGCGCGGAGCATGGCCAGCACGGCGGGATAGGGTTCCGGCCGCAGTGAGCTCACCGTCGTCAAGATTGCCGACAGCCTCTCGTCTCGCCAGACCCACCGTGAGCTTCCCCACGCTCCCCTCTCTCTCCCGCGCCACTTATTCTCTTTCCCCGCGCACGGATTCGAGTTTGGCTTCGAGCTCCGCCGCTCTTCGCCGCGCAACCCCAGCGCCGGCTCGCCGTCCGGCCGCGCCCGGCCCAGCTGAGGAGCGCGCTAGCTTCCCCGCGCACGCGCGCACGCCTGCGGCCACACGAACGCGCGCAACTTCACGCGCGCGCACTGCTTCGCCCGCATGCCGCCGCGCTCCACCAACTCCGGCGAGCCCGTGCCGCCGCCTCGATGCCTCGCGACGTCACCATCAAGCGGCCCTAGCTCCGCCCTCGCGCGTAGCTCCTCTAGGTGTCCTTGGTTTCACCTCTCGTGCCCTATAGCCGTCGCCGGTGAGCTTCCCGGCGACGCGCCGCCGCGCGCGCCCCGCTCCGGCGCGCCCCGACCGCGCCACGACGCCGTCCGACATGGCGTGCCGCGTCAGTGCCCGGGCCCGCGACGACCCAGTCATCTCGCCCAGTCAGCACGCGTCCACGGGCGCGGTGCACCGTGGATCACAGACACGCGCACGCTCGGTCCACCGAGCCAGTGGACCTAGTCCACGAAACAGCGGCCCGCAGCGGACCCGCCTCCGCGGTCCCACCTGTCGGCCTCACGCGCGTCTCAGTTTTTGCTAGATCCACATGCCTATTGCACACAGAATCTTTCCCGAGCACTTTCCTTTATCAGAAAAATTCCATAAAATTCCTAAAAATACTAGATTAATTCCTAATCATTTTGCAACATTTGTTTACTCCATAATAATTAGGATTATGTCTATGATTAATTACTTAGTTTAATCCTAATTATTTCCTATGTTGCAAACTTATAAAATCTATATCTTTTTCGTCCTAGC
This sequence comes from Eragrostis curvula, assembly GCA_007726485.1. NCBI lineage: Eukaryota > Viridiplantae > Streptophyta > Magnoliopsida > Poales > Poaceae > Eragrostis > Eragrostis curvula. Next base: position 7,703,145 of record CM017444.1, on the reverse strand, counting down.
TCCGATTCGGGTGATTCTTTCACCAAAATTCGTCTAAAATCATGAGCTATTCGTTGTTACCAAAGCCCTCTGTTGTTGGTCTCTTTTTGGTCTTCGTTTGATTTACTTGCTTGCTAGTTCAATTGTTTGATCGGTAGTTTAATTCGATCGTTGTTTGCAACCAATAGAGGAACAAGTCTTCGAGGAAGGAGCGGAGGATCCGGATTACGAGGACTTAGAAGAAGAAGACTTTGATGAAGGCAAGTTCTAACCCCTTTGGTCATATTGATCCTATGATTGCAAATAGCCCTATTTAGAGCCTGTTTTGGAAATAACTGTGCATGATACTTAAATATGCTTTAAATGCTAGATGATCCTATGCTGATGATTGACATACCTTGTTAATTGTTCATCCACTGCCTTGTTAGCCCTAGGATTCACTGTCATTAAATTCCTTAATGATATGTTGATATGCTATGCTGCTTAGGACTTATTACATGTGTACTTAATTAATCTTGCTATACATACTTTTGGTGTAAAATGGTGTGTGTTTGGAGGAGTGTGTGTGAATATGAAATGTGGGATGGTACTATATACTAGTGATAATTGCAATCCATAGTGGGGATACTTCTGGCGGGAGCAGGCGAGGTAGTCCTCAGTGGGGAGGCCTACCTCTGGGATGCGATTCCTCCTTGGAGGATAGCTATTGAAGATGCTTGCTTCGGTCGTATAAGGACCGGTTCATGTGCCGTCTTGCCTAGCACCTTTCGTACAACCACATGCCTTGAATGGGAAAGGTTTGGAACCACACCCTACTATAGTGTTCACCCGGTACCCACCTGGAGGGCAGGAGTTGCGGCGGAAGCCAGGAGAAGATCTCGACATGGCAGGTGTCGGAATCCGGCGTATGGTGATTCTTCAGGCCTTTCTACATGTTAATGATGATATTGTGAAGCCCCTGGTTGCAGTATTTCCGTGGTGGTGCCGCGGTGACACCAAGTAGGTACGGGACCATTAGTATGCCTGTCCAATCCATGACGATGGGAAGGGCTGGCATGCCTTGTGGGGAATTGTGTACAACCTCTGCAGAGTTACAAATCTATCATGATAGCCGTGTTCCACGGTAATGGGCAACGCAAAAGCTTGTGCCACACAATGATTAGTTTAACGGTGTGAGTAACTTCCTTGGTGTGTTTTTGGAATACTCCGGTGTGGAACCGTGTGCTGGTTTCCTGCCAGCATTAAAATGTGGGAACTGGCGGGATGGACTTTGTCTCCCCCAGGGCCAAACAACCCCATTAATCCTCAATGATAACATTGTTTAGTAGTTTGCGAACTGCTTTGTTTTACAAACAACCCCCTGCATAAAACTGGCCTTCCGCCCAAATACAAAACCCTCGGCCAATCCCTTGATAATACCCTTGCATGCTTATACCCTTTGCTGATAGGACTTGCTGAGTACCCTATGTACTCACCCTTGCTTTAATCATTCAGATGAGGAACCTGAGTATCAGGAGGATGGTGATGAAGAGTAGGGTTCTGTCTACACTCAAGATGCCTGTGCTAGTGCCGCTTCCGTTTTCCGCTGTAGTAGTAGTTAAGTGGTTCTGCTGTTGCAGCCCACCTGCTTGATGCTTGTTGTATTAAAGTGGCTTTTGGCCATTTGTTGTAAGACCTTTTATGTAGGAAGGCTTGTATGAGACTCGGTAATATTTATGTAAGTGATGACTCTGTGATATCAGTCTGTATAAAGTGTTCGTATCAGCGTCTGATCCAGGGACTGGTACAGTAAACACTAGTGCTCCAGAAATAGGGTACGACAGACTCGTGTCTCAGTCCTAATTGGACTGCAAGTGACGAATTGTAGTGAAGATATAGCGACGTGGGAGGCAGGGTGGGCGGACACCGAACACTTCGTAGCCTAATAGCAGGCCTCCACGCATGGGCGAGCATCTCCACGAGCCTGCGCCTAACAGACGGTGAACAACAAATGTAATAGTTCAACAGGCACAAGCATCTCCACAGCTCAAAGAAAGATTCGCTTTCTTCTTCGTTAGACTCGTCCAGTTCCGGCAAGCTTTACGAATGGTGGTGCCCTCGATCACTCTTCCCTGATCACAAAAATGAAGGAGGGGGGGGGGGGGGGGGGGGGCCTCAAGCCCCCTTTGCTTCCACAGTGGATCTGCCACTGCATGCAAGCCACCTTTTTCCTGCATTTGATTTGTTTTGTCACTGAGAAAAATGGAGTACAACGTGACGATGACGTCTTTCGATGTCAGACGATGATCAGTCATCGGACGAGCTTTTCCGACACAGTGCACCCGCATGCGTTAAGCCTCCCGCACGGCCGGCCGTCCTTTTCTGGAATGCAAGTCAGCCCCGATGCAAATTTGTCGTTTAGCACGTCAACGCGAGCAAGTGAGCAACGGAGCGCGAGTAGTATGTGCCCACACGAAGACAGAACCCACACGTCGCTGGCTGGATCAACTACTACGGCGTCGCTATCGCGTCTGGCGACACGCGAACCAGTCGCACGACAGCGACGTACCGCTTTTGATGATGACTTGTTGGGTGATGGGCCACAACGCGCGCGGAGTGAGTGGTGACAACGCAGCGCACTCGACTGCAACTGATTGAGTTTCCGTTAATGGAAATGATAGATCTGAGACGTGTTTGGAAGCCATTCACATGCATTGGCAGGATGCAAGGGAAAGATTAGGGTATCGAATTGTCAATCAAGATACACCGGAGGCACAATGGTGGAGGGCTAGAGGCAAGAAGGTGGTGGAAAGGGCCCCCGCCCCCCCCCCCCCCCCCCCCAAAAAAAAAGAGGGGGGATAAACAGGTTTAGGCCCCCTTTGGAACGCGGGAATTTTTCCTATTCCTGCGTTTTTCCTGTGAACAGTCAACTGATTCCTGTGAAATTCCTGTACAATTCCTGTGAAAATCCTGCGTTCCAAAGGGGGCCTTAGTTTAAATGAAATGCATTAAACGAAACAAAAACAAGCAGTGGACAAGTCATGTTATATACCCTTTTCTTTTGATAAAAAAAAGATGCTCAAGTGCATCGACTCAGAAAAGAAACATAAGAGCTTAGATTAACATTTTCGTTACCACTGCATTTGAACGATCAAATGAAGATGAAGCAATAAACAATTATTGCAGACTGATTAATTGAAGCAAGTCACAAGCAGTTCGGTACATTCAGATTTTAAGAAGTCGTTCGGTACGTTCACATACCTTGTGCACCTTACGTAAGAGTGAGAATGAGCCCCCCGTGGATCACCCAAAATTAGTGATCTAGATGAACCAAATACAGCATACGAGAAAGATAGCATGAGGATCAAAGCATCAAGAGGAGAAATGAAACATACAGAAAAGGTCAGTCGGCGGCCGTCCATGGTGCAGCGCCAAAGGAGTGCCTGGCAACGGTCGCAGCAAATGTGTCAGCATCAGAAACGTGAGAGCTTGGCGTCTCACAGGATCCAAGGTATTTGTTGACACCTTTTTTTTTGTCGAACGTGCAGGAGGACTGCATGTCTTTGTATTAAAAAGGAAATACCGACAAATTACAACGCCATTACTCTGGCCGAGGTTAGTCTTTTTTCACATGCGCGCCATTTTCTAGTTTATACAACCCGAACACATGCTCTACGCTACTGGCTGCAGCAACGTCCAGAGCTGTTTAGCCCCGCCATCGTCCACATCATTGCCTCATCTCTGATCTCACTCAACATGGTATCCACCAGCGGCTGGGCACCGTCAAACACACAACGATTGCGCATCTTCCAGATTTGCCAAGTGGTTAAGATCACATAAGTGTTGAAGCCCTTCCGCTTGTCGCGTCCCACTCGCTTGGCCGCTCGCCTCCACCATTCACTAAAGACCATGTCATCCTGTCGCGGCGCGAAACGTTGCAGCCCCGCTTTCCCCAGCGCCCTGAACCATACGTCTCTGGCAAAAACACAGTCCGTGAGGATGTGTTGGATCGTCTCCTCCTTCTGATCGCAGAGCAGACATGTATCAGCATGCTGCAGTCCGTGGCGCTCTAAGCGATCGGCCGTCCAGCAACGGTTGAGTATCGCAAGCCAAAGGAATATCTTGCACTTCAAAGGCACCCATGCCTTCCATAACCTCTTGTGCGGCTCGAACTTGATTCCACCCAGGAGGAAGGCGTCATATGCTGATTTTGTGGAGTATACACCCGACGCCGTCCTTGTCCAGATATGCTGATCCGGCCGGCCATCCTGCAGTTCGAACTCATGCCGAGCATCCCACAGTTGTAGATAATCGACAATGGCCGCCACCGTTAGGCCACCACCAATATCCTGCACCCAGCATAGGTCGTTGAGGGCTTCCTTTACAGTTCTCGTAGCCACTGCTTTCTTCCTCACGAACGGCATCAATGCCGGTGCTAAGTCCAGAACTGACTTCCCATGTAGCCGGCGATCACTCCAAAACATGGTGTTGTTCCCGTCACCCACCAGCGAGGTTACCAAAACTGCAAACATTGTCCTAACCTTGATGTCGAATTTCAGATTGAAGAGGGCCCATGGCCTGTCAGGCTCAGTTTTTTGTAACCACATCCATCTCATCCTCATCGCCCATCCTAGTGTCTCGAGATTGTGGATTCCGAGCCCCCCCAGTTCGAGCGGCCTTGAAGCCCTGTCCCAAGAAACCGGATAGTGTCCTCCATTGATCTCCTTCCTCCCTCTCCAAAGGAAGGCACGCTGTATTTTGTCGATCGCCCTGATAAACCATTTGGGCACGTCCATATCACCATCAGCACATAAAGCGGGATAGCCGTGAGGACAGCCCGTACAAGTATTAGGCGTCCAGACGTTGCCATCATGGCCGCCTTCCTTCCCGGTAGCCGATCGGCAAGCTTATCCAGAATTGGTTGCAGATCCATTTTAGTGAGGCGTCGAATTGACAGAGGTAGTCTGAGGTACGTGCACGGGAACTTGGCAATCTCACACGGGATTGAATCCCGGATGACCTGCACTTGCTCCTCGTTACAGCGTATCGGCACAACAGATGATTTCAGCATGTTAGTGACTAGTCCTGAAGCCGTCCCAAATCTCGCCAAGATTGAGTTTACTGCCTCAAGTTCCATGGCAGTTGGTCTGATGAAAATCACCACATCGTCGGCGTAGAGCGAAACCCGGTGCCCGATGGCCCGGGTCACCAAAGGTTGCAACAATCCTTCCATAGCCGCTTTGTTGATCAGCGACTTGAGCGTGTCCATCACAAGAATGAATAGCATTGGAGATAACGGATCCCCTTGCCGTAGTCCTCTCCTGTGCTCGATAGCTTTCTCCCGGCTGCCCATTCAGCAAGACACGTGTTGTCGAAGTCGCCAACAGATTGCACAGCATGATTCTCCACCGGTGGCCGAAACCAAGTTGCGTTAGCACTTCTAGCAGAAATGGCCACGAGACCGTATCAAAGGCTTTGGTGATGTCCAGTTTTAACATCGCCCTCGGCTTCTTCTGATTGTGCAGATATTTTGCCATCTGTTGAACCAAGAGGAAGTTGTCTTGTATACTTCTCCAATTATTTGTTGACACTCAATGGCTTCACTGACAATAACCTCGCGCTTTGCAATCTCATCTGTATTCTCCAGATTCTCACTATCTAGTCTATACTCTATAGTCTGATTTGTTGATAGTACGGGGCATGAAATTCTTTCCCCTCTTCGTATGACTCGTCCAGTCTCAGGCGTCGAACGGGGAATATGACAAGAAGCAGCTTTGCCAGTGCGTTCCACGCGCTCGGCGACGTGCCAGGGTTGAGGACCAGTCTTGGACGACCTTCTGGTCCGTGCCGCTCGCCGGCATGTCGACCGAGCAGGCGAGCCTCTCGTCTCCCCGCCACGCCACCGCGCCGTCAGTGGGAAGGTGATCGAGCAGGCTGAATACGGGAATGGCGGAGCTGAGCTTCCTGTTAAAGCTGAAGCTGGGCATTGCCTGCGGCGCAGCTCGTCAGGGACGACTTACTCCGGGGACGCCAAGAAGGACGCGCGAGATTTACCGTGGTGGGCGTGGGAGGTTAGCCAGGGGCCAGGGCCGCCTGCTTGATCGCGTCGCCATGGACCGCTACTTTCACGCGAAACAGAGTAATGTGAAAACAGAGGATTCATGTATGCGCGGCCGCCGAGGCCCAAGGAACCTGCTCTGCTTCGCCGGCCCGGCCGGCGTCGCAGGTTCATCTCGTACGGCAACGCAGGTTCTGTACCCGTTATGGAACAGACTGCACAGAGGGCAGAAGTCCATGACTTTCTCCCTCCATGATGTCAATGATGAAGAGCCGGCCGGCCTGCCGCCTTTGTACAGCGCAAGCAAGCGATGCTCCTCTATCGAAGCCAAACCATGCGCGATGCTCGTCCCAAGCAAGAAGCGGTAGCTGTAGCCGCAGTCGACGAGGCGAGGCGGCTCTGGTGGTTGTGGTATCCAGATCACTTGAGTACTGCGAAGCCACGTCGCGCGGTCACCGTCTGCTTGCTGCGTCCAAACAAACATTCATGTGCGCGTCGTACGCACGGGCAATCGAAAACCGGCCGTCTCCAGTGACGCACAGGAACGAACGAAGATCGTCCTTCTTCCGAGATAGGGAGTTTGGTGAAGGAGATCGACGCGCGCCGCCGCCCTCTCCAAACCGAGTATGTACAAGCGGGCGGAGGAAGTTCCGGTACGTCTGTCAAGAGACGCAGCCATGGTTGGTGTGGAGAGTGATAGGAAAACGTGTCGTCGACGTACGTAGAGCTACCCAGCGCGCGGACCGAGCTCCGGTAAACGACGCCGGCCTAGCTCTCTCAAGCAGACGCGGTTGGTGGGAACACAGTTGAGTTGACCGGTGCACTCCATCTGCGCGCCGCGGCGTGAGTATCGTTGTCCTTGTTTGGGGCCGACGGTCGAGGAGCACCTGCGAGCACAAGGAGTGCCGTGCATGTCGACGTCGACGTAGGCCAGCCGTTCTCCACGCAGGTCGGGGAGGACGTAGTGCGCGCCGGTGAAGGGAAGCGGATGAGAAGGACGCCGCGGCGTGAGGGTGAGGCCAGGTGCTACGCGTAGCTGCTGACGGCGTGGTCGGCGGCCGGGAACAAAGGGCGCGAGAGATCATTAATTACACACTGTTTTTGATTTATAGTGTATTATTATTGTGCTGCTGCAGTGCTGCGTATATGTTCATATTTCTTTTTGGAACATGCGTGGCTGTTTCTGTGCTACAATTATTGGCGATTGATTTAGCACCCTTTACATATTGTACTTTGTGTGTGCGTTTTGCTTTTGTTAAGATCATTTGCTACCGGTTGCTGAAGTGGTGAGCTATTGAAAGGTACAGAAGGCATTTAGAACCATGCATATGGTATTATCTCATATTTCTTCCATAGTAAAATGAGGTTATTTTTTTAGCATTTTGTAGATCAGGTCTTAAGAATTTCAACCTAAAGATAAAATACAAGGATAGGCTTTTTTCTCCAAATAAGTTTCGTTCTTGTGTGTGTGTGTGTGTGTGTTTAGGTAGCTATGGGGCACTGTCATTTGTGCGCGGCCCGCGCATGTGAGTGTGATGACATTCACAAACAAATAAAGATTTTCATATTTATCTTGTAGCCGCGTAGCCTTGTCCTTGTTACTTAAGAGCAAGCACAATAATGGGCAAATTATTCATCTACTTGCTTTTTAAATGATGATTTGAGTTAATGTTATGTGAATGACATGTGGGCCCAAAGTAGATGTTGGAGTATGTGTAGAGACAAGCTATTGCTTGATATGGTCTCAACTGGAGCCAAATGCTTGCCTCAATCATTCAACTTGCTTTAAAGATGGCTCTACCGTGCCATTTGTATGCTTCATGAATAACACCATGAATGCTCCAATCGTTTCGTCGCAGACTGCAGGTAAATTAAATAAATTACTTCGTTTCTAGGATTTCACATCTCGCCACTTCTTGTTCACAGGTTATGCCGGTCTGAGATTTCTTCCCAGTGGTTCTTCTTTGGCTCATACAGTTTATGATGTGATCACTGGTGAAGAAGAAAGAAGTTAACTTTGGGACATTGTTTCGATAGAGCGCAAGAGCCCTATTCTCTCTATATGGGCCCATCTGCAGCCCCCCCCCCCCCCCCCCCCCCCCCCCCCCGGCGCCGCCCACATACACCACCCTCTGTTTGTTTAAACATACTAATAACATAAGTATGGTAGACATGACAACGTATGAACGTAGCACGTAACTTCTCAAATCCTCCTAGAAATAATAGGAAAACAGTCGCTTATGTGATTAATCTGGAGTATGGGCTTTATGTGGTAGATCTGGAATGGAGCGGAAAATGCTACATTTAATTAATTTTTTTTTGTTAAACTTGATTAATTTTTGAATTTATGAATATTTGAATTTTTTATGGGCTATACTATTGAAAGAACTAGGTGATTCTCCGCGCGTTGCTGCGGAAGTTAAACAGATAATATTAAAAAAAAATTATATAGCCAATGAAAGTACTAATTTGGTACAGGAGATTGAATGTACTAACGGGTGTTACTACTACTATTTACAGTATAATATTCATGTACACAAACACACACACGCAAAAAAGAAAAGAAATATCTATACATGTTCTTGATGCAGTCATGCAGGGATCTTTGGCCAAACGTGTGACAACTCAAAGTATGTTCTTTAGGAAGGGATCTTTGGCCAAACAGACAGATATGTTATTATACCATCAAAGTATGGGGCAAACAACATTGTCTAATACTATTAGTAAATACTGATTTCGAAAAAGTTGAAATGAGACCAATAAACTGATCAGTTTTTGGGAAACGATCAATGATACATGGCACAAAAAATTTAATGTTCCGGTGTGAATCCAAAATCAGGACCGGACTAATCACGGAACATTTGCATGTAGCAGCCTAGCATGATATGAGCCATACGGGACAGGGAGAAACATATGCAGGTGGCGGATCAGCAATAGTGATAGATTGAGAATTGTTGAGGGCTGGAACTTGAGATTGAGATCACCTTGTTCAGTAATAGCTGGTAAAGGCGGGTGCAGCAGTGCTGGTAACTGGGGCATTGTACTGCAAGGGCCTGCTAAGGATGGACGCGAGCAACAAAAATAATGGATGTTGCAGTTTCAGATACGAAGGAAGAAGACACTGCTCCATCCGTTACAGCAATAAGGAGGCAGGAAGAGGAAACAACACAATTAGTGGGTGCATGACGCATGGCTAATCAATTCACCACTCGTGGTGGATAACTGGCCATCATTTGTTTCTCTTCTTCTGTAGGACAGGGACTTATACGTGTTACTGCATCAGGTTGTTGGGTAAATTGATGGCCAGATGCAATGGAATAAGGGACATCCAACGGTTGTAATTTTCAAGTGATGTGGCTCAACGTGATAGCTGCTTTATAGTAATAAATGATTTTTAGTGGGCTGTATTTATATAGTATATATAGATGAGAGAAACACGAGTTAGAGCAACATGGTGCTGAACTGAAACTTGCAAGAGCATTGGCAGGATGGATTATGTTTCACTGCCAACGAAATAACAGAGCTGCTAGAAACAAAGAAGTCTCATGTGGAGGGCTTCATCGTGCCCACGTCATCGGCGAGGGGGCCGTGCGAGGCCAGTTTCGGTCGTCCTATAATCGTTGACCACGGGTAGTAAACGGGGAGCGACACGTCAAGACAGACCCGTGATACAATCATACACAGGCGTCGCTTCATGACATGACCTACCATCCAGCCTGGCATATGGTCGATCACTCACCCACGCCAATATAGAATGTTGGTCAGAAAAAAGTCAATGGTATCGTATATTAAAAAACAAACGGAGTATGTTTAAATTTGAAAAAGCATGAAATTACGTGGCGAAGTCAAAAGTTTAAGTTTTGCATACTCAAAAACTTCAATGGTACAAGTAGTTGTAGTTTTGTAAAACAATTCTAAAAACATTTAGTTTTATTATATTGCAAAAGCACAAATAGTCATAGCCATAGATTTGTGATATTCTTAATTATTCATTTTTCTTTACTTTTTTATTCCACAAGGTTTTGGAGAGTCGTCCTGATATCAAGTGGGAACAAAGGCAACGCAGTGGTCTTCCTACTTGAGACCCTAAGGCTGGACAACCCGGACGAAGTGTTTCCTATCTACATAGGAGACGACCGGACCGACAAAGATGCCTTTGAGGTGATTAATCTATTTTTAAACAGCTTGCATTGCTAAAATCACAACCGAGAATGATTTCTCTGATGTTTTTGATTTGCTCAGGTGCTCCGCGACCAAGGCAACGGCATCGGGATCCTCGTGTAGTCGTGTCAGAGGTGAACTAGGAGACCCACGCGTTCTACACACTAAGGAGCCCGGATGAGGTATGGACTATTCCACTATGGCATTTGTGTATATACTTGCTAGTTGTATGCTTGGACTGTGCCACTGACATTTGTGAATATTCTTTGCCTCAGGTTAAGGAATTTCGCAGGCTCATGATCAGCTGGAAACTAGGAAATCGTAGTGAGTGAATGAAGGGGAATAAAGAGTCAGAAGAAGCTGAAAGTGCCACTGAAGTTGCATTATATTTTAGATTTGTTTATGTAATGTAAAGACCATTACTAAAGTTGAATTGCAATAATTCTCAACTGCAGTACATTTCTATAGAAAGAAACCAACTTCTGAGCATTGTTTCGGTAGAATGCAAGAGTCCTATTCTCTCTATAGTTTTAAAGACAACGGGCCCATACCCCCCCCCCCCCCCCCCCCCCTCCCTTCCTTTTTCTCAAGAAATACTAATTAGAAGGATGACATATCACAACGTATGAACGTAGCGCTACATAGCTTGTCAAATCCTCGTAGAAATAATGTTGATCAGAGAAAGAACAAGCAGGGTAGCTTAGATATTCAGCTCACCTCCGAGTTGGTCAAGGAGATTTTGTGAAGTGGGTGAAAAAGTGAAACTGGCCTGGTTTCGACCAGCCAGCTAGGCCATGACTGAGAATAGAAGCAAACAAAGCATATCTGACCAATACCGGACCAAACGGGAGCAAAATGAAGATGCCAAAATGCACATGAAGCAGCTTTTCAGGAAGAACGTTCGACGCGGTCGGCGCCGTGCCAGGGCCCGGTCTTGGACCTTCCGGTCGCTGCCGCTCGCCGGCATGGCAACTGTGCCACCGCGTCGTCAGCGTGAAAGTGGTCAAGCAGGGTGGACACGGGAACAGTTGGGGCTATATATGCTTCATGTCCACTGGCTGAAGCCGGCGTTGGCGGCGGCGTGCGTGGCGAGGCAGTGCAGCTCGTCCAGCACGACTTCGCCGCGGAACTTTACTGGCGGTCGGCGCGGGACGTGTTCCACGCACGCGCTTCATGGCATGACCAACCATCAGGCCTGCCATTTGGTCGATCACTCACGCCCACGCCAATACAGAATGTTGATCAGAGAAGGAACAAGCGGGTACCTACAAAACAAACAGGTAGCTTAGAAATTCAGGTTCCGAGCTGGTCCAAGACATTGTGTAAATTGGTGAAAGTGAAACTAGCACTGGTCTCAACCAGCTAGGCCATGAGAAAAGAAGCACATGAAGCATGTGTGACGAATACAAACAACATGCACAAGATGCCAAAATGCACACGAAAATACGTCAATGTGGACTAGTTTCATCCTTGTGGCGCGCCGGGGCGATCCCCCTGAAGACATGCTCCATTCTTTTCAGGCAAAATTGTTTAAGTGCCTCTGTTTTCTTCCTCGATTGCCCGTTTGACCGCGGGATTGAAAAAAATTGTTCATTGTAGCGGTAGAGGTTGGCCTCTCACTCTACCCAGGTCAACGATGGTGTCTTCAGATCAACGAAAAGCAGATAGATAAACAAAGTCATCCGCGCTACTACTTGTCCGTGAAGCTCAAGCTAGTCCTACACATGTTGGTTATAAGATAAGATTGAACAACCAAACTAGCACTCATATAAGTAAGACAAGGGGACGAAGCTCAAACTAGTGATCATAGGGTAAATACAACATAACTAAAACAAGATCACTAGATGATGTCAAGCAAATGTATGAAGGTATGACAAAAAGGTACAAGCATATAATAAGGAAAAAACGCATATTACTAGAGATAACGAGGAGCTATCACAGAAATAATCATATCTTATACACTAGCATGTAAGATAAACATTGACTATGTTGACATCAATCACCAAAACTTATGAACCATACCGCTCAACAGAGGAGCTTGCTTTGGTGTGGAAAAGAACAGAGTACTCGCAAGTCGCAAGCAACAGAGTGGCTTTGGCGTGGAGCAGAACAGAGTACTCGCAAGCAACGTGCTCCGCTTTCCCAGCGTCCCAGCCGACCCGCCCCGGCATGGCATGCAACCGCGGCGCGCTCTGCTCCTGTTTTAGGGTGGGTGGGTTGGTGACTCTGCTACTGAAACGTTGGTGCAACCCGTGTCAAAAAAAAAAAACGTTGGTGCAACCAAAAAAAACTCCATTCTCAGCTAGGCCATGAGAACAGAAGCAAATGAAGCATGCCTGACGAAGACCGGAATGTGCGCAAAATGCTGAAATGCTCAGGGAAATACGTGGTTAAGTTACTGGTCGGAATCAACGTACACAAACATGATGTGTGTTTCAATCAGAATATAATGCACATGAAAATCAATTGGTTCTGATTTCGGGAATGCAACCGAAGGGTTGTCTAATAGAAAGCAATTGTGGTTTGCGCAGGTAGCTACTACAAGCATCTCCAAAATGGAAAAAAAAAAAGAAGAGAAAAATATTCCTGGACGTATTAAAGTTCCAGAGTGTCCCTTGCACTAGGTATGAAGAACATCATCTCACCGTATGTCCACATCCGGTACCATTTCGTTTTTCTTTCTGTTTCCCATCTTCATAAGATTTTTTTTTTCTCAAAACAATCATCTTCCTTAATTAGATTTCTCAGGTCTTGGCTGCGGGAAAAGGTATATAGCCGTGATAGATTTAGATTTCCATAGGCTCCTCTGCTGACTGCTGCTGTCTAGCTGCCTGTGTTTCCATGAATGTTCATTCCTAATTTGAAAGATGTGACTGCAGATTATCCTAGTGATTAAATGCTGTTAGGATTGATGACGAACTGTTGATGTTAACAAAAAGTCGATTTTTCTATGCCTATGTCGCTGCTCATTGCAGTTGCATTGATGGCGCAGCAACGCCGAGTGCTCCATTGCCGCGGTCCCCGCCGCGCGTCGGCCCTCTATCTTCTGTGCCGCGGCCACCGCCGCGTCGCGGCCCCCTATCTTCTGTTTCTTTTTTTCCTTTGAGACTATCTGCACCAATGATCTCTATTTCCAACCTCTAAAAGGGAATATTCTATCCTAGTCATCAAGATTCTCTACTCTATATCAACTTCTCCTGCAGCGGTCAACCTCTATATCTCTACCTCTATACCAACTAATATATATTTTATTCTTTTTTTTCAACTACCTACCATCTCTCGAACTCTCTCCGTCTCTCCCCTCCTCCCTCGCGCGCCGCCCGCGACCGTCCGCCACTGCCCGTCACCGCGCTGCTCGCCGCTATGCCGCGCGGCCCGCCCCGTGCAGCTCGCCGCGGTTGACGAGCGCCGCCGCCGCGTCCACCCGCGCTCTCCCCCCGCCGAAGCCGTGGCGACGGGATCCAAGATGCGCGCCGGCGAATCCCCCCACCGCCGTCTTCGCGAATCCAGCCCGGCGCGCAGGTCGAGGAACACGAGGTTCTGGAGCTTCCCAATCTGGAGCTTCGCGACGCTGGGCGGGAGCGGGCCGGACAGCGCGTTGCCGAGGAGCTGGGCGGGAGCGACGCTGGGCGGGAGCGAGCTTCTGCAGGCCGAACACCTCGTCGGGGATGCCGCCGGGGATGCTGAGCTTCTGCGCGTTGCCCTCCTGCTGTCCGCGTCGCGCTCGGGCTGCGGCGCTCCGGCCTGCACACGCTCGCGCCGGGCTGCCAAATCACGCCTCCTCCCCGCGGAGATTGATGCCAACCACGAGCAGGACGCGGCGGCGGAGAGGTGCGCTTGTGCCGGCGGTAGGCGTGGTCGACGCGGAGGCCACGGCGGCCCATCCCCGAGAGCTCGAGCACGGCAAGGAGGATCTCGTCGAAGCGGCCGAGGCGCGCGTACACCGGGGCTCGCCGTCGAGGAGGCGCTCCTCTCCGCCGCGCCGACGCCGAGGCGCTCCTCTCCGCCGCGCGCCCGCAGCTCGTGGGCCACCACCTCCTCCCTCCCTCGTCGGCTTCGGCGGAGCTGGAGGCGCGAAGCGGCGGTTGGTGGGGCCCGCCGATCAGGGTAGCGGGGGATCGCTACCCCGCCATCGGTGGCGGTCCCGGGAGCGACCGCTACCGTAGCGGCCGCTTTACCGGCCCCCGCTGCAGGGATTTTTTACGCTATCCCGACCTCCAGGTCGGAGATAGCGTAACCAGTGCGGATAGTCTGAGTGCAGGACTTCGAGATGGCAGAAGTAATGCTCTGGCAGGACGGTAGTCCCTGGATCGGCGGTGGTGTGGGCAGAGATGCCGGGAGCCTCCTCGGAGGTGAGACCGACTGACCAGAGCCAGCGAGCCGCCACAGTAAGATAGCCGTTGGACGAGCGCCCTATCGCAAATTATTTGAATAAGCATCCCTAATTTGAATCGCAAGTACGGATCGTGATCCCAATTATTTACTCTATTATGTCCAATGTTAGGTATTTTTGTTCTTTTCTCTTACGGCTGCGGCACCAGCGACGGCGTCCTAATCGAGGTGGCTCAACGGACTTCCGCCTCTTCCCCTTTGCCATTGGAACTCCCCTACTGAAGAGCCAAGTGGCGGTAAACGTATACGACTAGTTAGAGATAGGCCATGAGCAGTTGTAATCAACTAATCTCCTCTGGAGATCAGGCATGTGTGCTTTTTACCCGTATACTCCAAGTCACAGATGTAATAATCCTCTCATGTACATGTGCTATATATGTAACATGTATGGAAGGCCACATCGTAGGGCATTGAGAGCCTATTCTGTTTACACTTTTTGCCGCGGGCGTGAAGAAGAACCAGCTCTACCAGTATACCATGATCCACGACGTAGCCATACTCACGGAGCAGCAGGCAGTGATCAGCCTGGCGGACTTGTTGATCTCACATGTCTTGCTGACAACTTCACGATTCGCCGATAAGATGCATCATAGGGGCCATGCCTACCCAACATAGTCCTCCCTAGGAATATTTTTGTTTAATTTGAGTGTATGTGTTGTGTGTAAAAGTACAGGGCATGTGCCCCCTTCCTCTCTCTAGGGATTAGGGATGGCAATTCGGGGCCGGGTTTCGGGTACCCGGCGGGTACCCGACCCGACGGGGACGGGGATGGGGCTGGTTTCTCACCCATGGGTGGCACCCGTACCCGCCCCGAATTGAGTCGGGGCCGGGGCGGGTATTTTTTTCCACCCGTGGGTGCCCCGTCGGGGACCCGAATTAAGGCCTGTAATTACTTTCGGCCTAGTCCAGCTCTTAGAGCCCAGCCCA
Organism: Eragrostis curvula; assembly: GCA_007726485.1. NCBI lineage: Eukaryota > Viridiplantae > Streptophyta > Magnoliopsida > Poales > Poaceae > Eragrostis > Eragrostis curvula. The sequence continues at coordinate 7,687,649 of CM017444.1, read as the reverse complement.
TCTAGCTATTTCAGACCACTCTTTCTCAATTTTCAGCCCATCCAGCTCTTATCCATCGTCTTCCTCCTCTCCTTATCTTTTCATTCTCTCCCCAACTTTCCCCAATTCCACGAACAGGCAAGCTTCTTCTTGCCTCAAGATCCAAAATCCCAAATCGCTACTTACTCAATGATGCTAGAAGACTCTTCCGCTTGGATTATTCTCCACGTACAGGTGCCCATCTACAGCTTATTAGCTCCCTTCGTGCTCCAATCCGTCTCCCTCACAGCAGCGACGACCTCGCAGCGGAGGTGGCCGGGATCTCTGACGAGGGAGCTCGATGGGCGCTCGGCATGGGTACCATCGAGCTCCCATCGAGCTCCCATGCCGAGCGCCCATCGAGCTCCCTCGTCAGAGATCCCGGCCACCTCCGCTGCGAGGTCGTCGCTGCTGTGAGGGAGACGGATTGGAGCACGAAGGGAGCTAATAAGCTGTAGATGGGCACCTGTACGTGGAGAATAATCCAAGCGGAAGAGGCTTCTAGCATCATTGAGTAAGTAGCGATTTGGGATTTTGGATCTTGAGGCAAGAAGAAGCTTGCCTGTTCGTGGAATTGGGGAAAGTTGGGGAGAGAATGAAAAGATAAGGAGAGGAGGAAGACGATGGATAAGAGCTGGATGGGCTGAAAATTGAGAAAGAGTGGTCTGAAATAGCTAGATGGGCTGGGCTCTAAGAGCTGGACTAGGCCGAAAGTAATTACAGGCCTTAATTCGGGTCCCCGACGGGGCACCCACGGGTGGAAAAAAATACCCGCCCCGGCCCCGACTCAATTCGGGGCGGGTACGGGTGCCACCCATGGGTGAGAAACCAGCCCCATCCCCGTCCCCGTCGGGTCGGGTACCCGCCGGGTACCCGAAACCCGGCCCCGAATTGCCATCCCTACCTCTCTCCATCCACCCTTAATTGCTATGGGTACCTGCACGGTATTCATACATCATTATTAAAGTCTTGTGTTAAACAGAGACCATAGATGAAGATGTATTATGCTATTCACGAATTAATAAATAATTCATAAATATTCTACCAAGCCACACTCGCGGTTCCGCTTAAATCTTGTTGTGTGCTTCATCAATGACAGGATGATTGCTCCCCTCATCTTGTCACATGCTCAGGTGAATTAAAGTAAATGACTTTATTCATAACTTGTCGATGATCATAATGCATTAATTTGATGTTTTCAGCTACACGGGCGAAGCTCCTACTTGCCTACTCTATGGTTCTTCTCTGTCTCATACTGTTTGTGATTTAGTCCTAGAGAAAAAGAAAAAGGTCAACTTTTGCTTTTGCCCATTGTCCTGGTGAAGCGCAATAATTATATACATTGATGCAACAAAAGAGTTACATATATATTGTTTCAAACTAAAAGAGTTACATATTATGATAGTTCATTTCATGATGAATCTTGTAACACCTTTTTTGTGTTGTCAACATTTATGATTTTTTCGTAATTTATGGTCAAAGTTTAAAAAATTTGACTTAGGACAAAACTCAATAGACACTATATTCCTGGACGGAGGGAGTATGATTTGTTCTTGGAAGCCTCCAAATCAAGTTTTATTGACTATGCACTAGGCAGCTGAATTTTGGATCATAAATGAGATAAACATTCCGGTAACATTTTTTCGGATAATTTAATCAGTTCAACATATCACTCATGCACACAACTACCCGTTTATCTTGATTACTCTTTCTCCTTTGGTTACAACTACCCAATCGTTCTTTTGTAGCCAGTCATGCCAGGGGCATTTTAGTAACATTTCACCTACAAAACACAGTAGCAATTAAACTCTACAATTGAATGAGGTAAGTCATCAGACTATTTGTAACTAGTATTTATTGTTGCATATTAATTGTTAAATTTTCATTAACACTGCTCTTGACTATAAAGGGACCAGCCTTTTTTATTAGTGTCGGCCAACAACACATGTTAGCGGTTAACCCTAACTTTGTTGGTCAAGTTAGATGGCATCCCAGAAGCTGGCGATGTTTGTTCTTCTATTCCTAGCCCTTGCATTAGGTACGCTCTTCCTAGCTAGCTCTCTAACCCACTCACACGCATGCACATGGCACACATACATGAAAAATAGTGTATGGCTATCCTCTGTTATATAGGGAATGATAATCACATCTTATTTTCCCTCAAAATAATTCTTAGGTAATGCGGCTGGTACTATTCAGAATGGCACAAATGATCCCACTTGCTGGATCCCTGCAGATAACCATATGAGTTGCTTTCCGCCCTTCGGGTTCCAGAGCAAGATTTGCAAAGAGTATTGCATCAAGGAAAAGTATGACGATGGCGATTGTCGTGTTCATGATGGTTACGAGATTCATTGCATGTGTCACAAACCAAACTGTGTGTGAAAATTACACATGTACATGTAACAAGTGACAGAAGATATGGTATGTCTAATGAATAACATTTGTTAAAGACACTGTATTTGTAATTCTGCTCATTTGAGCAACATCTCACCGCATGTCCACATCCTTGGCAATTTCGTTTCTCTTTCGGTTTATCATCTTCATGAGATTTTTTTCGAAATAATCATCTTCCTGAGTTCCCTCAGGGCTTGGCTGCAAGAAGAAATAGATAGCCCTGATATATGTAGATCCCAATCGTCTTCTCTGCTGGCCGCTGTCTTACCTTTTCTCTGTTTCCGTGAATGCTCATTCCAAGTATGAAAAAAATTGTTGCAGCTGATCTTACTGATTAAATGCTGTTAGGATTGGTGAAGAAGTGTTGATGCTAAGAAATCATCGAGTTTTTACCTATGAAACATAGTACCAATTAAATTCTACCATTGAATTTATAAGTCAAAAAGCGCTGATCACGGGCATTTTAGTAAATTTCACCTATGAAACATAGTACCAATTAAATTCTACCATTGAATGTGGTAAGTCATCAGGCTATTTGTAACTGGTATTTATTGTTGCCTATTAATTGTTAAATTTTCATTAATATTGCTCTCAACTATAAAGGGCCTAGACTTTTTTTTATTAGTGTCGGCCAACACCACATTGTTAGCGGCTACCCTCAACTTTTTGTTCAATTTAGATGGCATCTCAGAAGCAAGCAATGTTTCTTCTTATGTTCCTAACCCTTGCATCAGGTACTCTTCCTAGCTAGCTTTCTAATCCACTCACGCGCAATCTTTATGACCATCCTTTTGTTATCAATCGAATGATAATCATGTTTTATTTTCTATCAAAATTATTCTTAGGTAATATGGCTAGTGATGTTTGGAATATCACAGACGATCCCACTTGCTGGATCCCCGCAGATAACCATATGAGTTGCTTCCCCTTCGGGTACAAGAGCAAGATTTGCAAAAAGTACTGTATCAAGGAAAAGTATGACAATGGCGACTGTCGTGTTGTTAATGGTGTCCAGCTACGCAGCACGGATACGGATACGTGTATCAGTATCCGGCGGATACGGATACGTCGACACGGCGTTTTCTCAAACAACCCGATACGCGGATACTTATGATTTTTTAAAAAAAATAAATATAGTGAATATGCAAAATAATAATGGCTTAGCAGCCAATAGACTGATCAGATTGTCACACAACATCACAAATCCAATAATACAAGGTCCACAAATCAACGAGACTAGAACTCTACACGGTCCATACAAGCTACAAGCATAATTTTAGGAAACAAAGCAAAGGATACATGCTGCTGCTCATGCAGCAGCCCTAGTCGTCCTCATGAGCAATTGAGCAGCAGCTCTACTCATCCTCAATGACTTCAAGTGGACACGCCACCTCTGCATCTCCAAAAGAACAGCTTCCAGCTCGGGCTCATCAAGAGATAAATCTGCAACACCTTTATCACTGATTCGGCTGGGGGAAAGGAGAAGGAAAGGTAGCAAACGAGCTCACCTGGCCCTGCTGGTCGCCGTCGGGTCGCCGCCTGCGAGCTCTACGGCCGTCGGACAGATGTGGAGGTCTGGAGGAGTGGGTCGTGCTCCTCCTCCTCCCTGTCGTGAGATGTTCTGGGTGGCGGCTAGGTCTGGGAGAGAAGGAGAGAGGAGAGGCAGGGGTATATCTGCCTTAAGTGGGCTGTTGCTGGGTTAATACGTATCCAATGTTGGGCCACATTCAGCCCAATACGTACTGAGAAGTATCCGATTTTTCTTTTAATTATTTTTAATCGGATACTTCTTGGATACGTATCCGAGCCGTATCCGGGACGTATCTGTATCCGTCGCGTATCCAATACGTATCCGCGGCTCAGGTGACGTATCCGTGTTTTGTAGGTGTACAGATTCATTGCATGTGTCACAAACCAAATTGTGTGTGAAAATTACATATGTACGTGGGACATCCATGTAACAAGGAACAGAAGATATAATCTGTCTAATGAATAACATTTGTTAAAGAGACTATTTGTAATTCTGCTCATTTGTGCAACATCTCACCGCATATCCACATCCTAGCAATTTCGTTTCTATTTTGGTTTCTCATCTTCCTGAGATTTTTTCGAAATAATCATCTTCCTGAGATCTCTCAGATCTTGGCTGCAAGAAGAGATAGATAGCCGTGATGCATGTAGATCTCAATTGTCTTCTCTCCTGTCCGCTGTCTTACCCTGTCTCTGTTTCCGTGAATGCTCGTTCCAAGCATGAAAAATCTTACTGCAGCTGATCTTAGTGAATTAAATGCTATTAAGATTGGTGAAGAAGGGTTGATGCTAACAAATCATCGAGCTTTTTAAGCCTTTCTGTCACTGCTATTTGCAGTTGCACCACGCATAATGCTCCATTGCCGCCGCCGCCGCCTCGTCGGCCACCATCTCCTGGTTCTTCTTCTCCTTTGAGTGCGGGACTCTGAGATGGCGAAAGCAGCGCCCTGGCCGGAGGTCGGGCTGTCGAGCAAAGGCGGCGTGAGATGACATGCCGGCAGCCTCCTCGGGGGTGGGTGATCGGAGCCGGCGAGCCGCCACGGCGAGATAGCCGCCGGACTCTGTGACTCGTCAGACGATTTTACAGAAACCTCCTATTTCGATCCGCATCTTTACAAATAAACCCCTAATTTGGATCGCGATTATTGACCGCGATCCAGACTATTTACACAAAACCCCTGATTTGGATCGCGTAATCGCGATCCAGTTTATTTACATATTGGTCCCTGTTTTCCCAGGTATCTTTGTTTTTCTCCCCCGCGGCGGCGGCTCCGGCGATGGCGGCCTCATCGCGGCGGCTGGACGGACTTCCGCCTCTCCTCTCGGCCTCTCCTTCTTTGTCTCCCCTGCCGCGTCCTTCCTGCCCGCTGTCGAGACCTTGAAGAGCTCAGCCAAGCGGTTAACACCGGAGCTGCCGGGAAGTTCTCCGATCCAGGTGGGAAGCTCGCGCTCGCCGTCAAGCTCCACGGCGAATGTTGCGTTCTTCTAATTGGCGGGCGCTGTTTCATTTGTGTTCAATTGGGCTGTATATTTGACCCACTTCGAATCCATGGCGACTGGAAATCCGCCTATGCGTGTTTTGGCAAAGCACATGAAAACCAAGTGGCTTTGAAATGCAAGCAAATGCACAACAAAGCACATGATCTTCAGATGTTCTGTGACGGGAGGGTATACTCTACATAGGTTGGGAATAGAGTATGGTTTGTTCTAGGAAGCGTCGAAACCATATTTTATTGAGCATGCACCAGGCAGCTGAATTTTGGATCAGAAGTGAGATAACAATGCTGATCTGCGTTCTTTGAAGTTGTGACCGCGGTTTCATCAGCGTATAATCGTGCTGTGCCTGTGCATTTGATCCACTACGAATCCATGGCACCTGAGAAGGTTGGAAATCTGCAGATGTGGATGTTTAGGCTAACTGCACAGGGAAATGAAGTAGTTCTGAAATGCAAGAAAATGCGTTCGAGCTATAAATCTGGAACAACATAGTACCTGATCTTCAGATACAGATATGTCAGGGTATACTCACTTACAAAAGTTGTGAATATTGAATTAATATGATGTCTTCTTGGAAGCCTGAAAACCAAGCAATATCGAGTATGCACTGGGGGCAGCTGAACTTTTAACATGAAGGAGATAACAGTGGTCATTTCGTTTCTTTGAACTAATCAACCAGGGGACAATCCTCACCGCAGTGCCTTTTTTAGAAGCAGGAAAAAAAATGAAGAATGACTTAGGGGATAATGTTTGCCGCATTTGGGACGTGTTTGGTTTCAGCCTGGGGACATGCTGCCTGCCTGCCAGGCAGCTGCTGAATCACAACCCCAGGTAGAGAAAATCGACGGCCTGCAGGGTGAGCTGCCTGGCCCAAGGCAGTTTTCCCAGAGGGTCTAAACCAAAGGAGCCCTTGGTTTCTTTCTGGGCATGTTCCAAGGACGTGACGTCGTTGGCGACGGCGTGCGTGGAGGCACAACTTGTCCAGCATCACTTCGCCGCAGGAATTTACTCGCAGTCGGCGCCAGACATTCCACGAGTTGGCATTCCGCGGGGCACTGCTATTCCGTGCAGATAGAGCATGGTGGGGCATGGGAGGCCAGACACGGTTTGGGTGTACTATCTTCCAAGCATCTTTTTTTTTTATATGTCAAAAGGACCGTGTACTGTTTTGATAGGGAAGCCGTGGGTGTCCTCTATAAAATAGCGAAGCCACAGTCAACTTTTATTCCCCGCCAGCCCTTATGACTCCAAAAATTTCAACATATGAAGACGGTGAAATTCTGAATTTGGTGGCTTTTAACAAAAATGCCACCCCACCATCAGCAGCACCATGCCGTCTCCACTTCTAGTCTTGCTTTGTTCCTTTATCCTATCGCCCCTCCTGTGTTGCCGACTGTTTGACCCAATGTCACATTTTTTTCTCCTAACAAAGGCGGGAACATGTGTCGCTGTCCGCAACTTGCATCTCACGCCCATAGCGTTCACCCTAATCTTCTCCGACTCCTGCACCACCATCTCCATTCCACGCCAAGAATCAACAATGAGCCCTAACCCTAGCCGTTGGGTGAGTTAGAAAACGAGGGAACCACAACTCATGGAGAAGATGATGACACTCATGTTATTATTGACAAGCAAATTTATCAAAGCAGCATTTCTATGGCGGGGAGGACCCCTCCACAATCACGAAAGAGTTACCTTTTACTAATTTTTGCTACAAATGTAGGAGATGTAGTAGCGAACTATAAAGCCCATATTAGATAGATAGTGTTTGGAACATGTTGGTAGAGACATAGCTTCATGCAATCCAAAAGGAGGCAATGGGGGGAGAGCCTGCCATGCAAGGTAACAAATAGCGGATCGCGGGTTGGTAGCGAATTGGTGTTTTGGTAGCGGATTGCGGATAGCGGCCGCTATCGCGGACGCAAAGTTCCAATGGCAAAATTCAAATTATCCTCACAATTTTTGGTTTATGAACCATCTTCCAAAGATATTATGCCCAGTTCAGGTTGTGAGACTCTGAAAGAGAGCACCCACACCATTAGTAGATCATAATGCCGACAAGCAACACCTTAGACAGTCATGACGGTGGCCACGGATCGATGGAGCGAACTGATATTGCGACATGACACAACGCTATTGCGGCTTGACACAATTAAAATTGCGGGGCGCTAAATGCAATTGCGTCCGCAAAGTTACAACATGCTACCTTCGAGACGCTACCTTGACACGGTAGCGTTAGAGGTCCGCTAGCGCAATAGCGGCCGCTACCAACGCTATTTGTTTCCTTGCTGCCATGCCACCCATCCGCTACCTCATCTTCTCCCGTTTGTAGGGCTCAACGGGTCACCATGACAGCAATGTTGCTACGAAGGTTCAATTTAAATTGTAAATACGTTCTTCCAGTCACCATCAACGACGTCGTCTATCAGCAAGGAAATAGTACATAGATAAGCAGGCATAGTAATCAGACTTTTGGGCTTGGATGACATGTGCAGGTGGTTCTAGCCTCGCTGACCCGGCGCATCAGCAAGCGACATCATTGAATGTTGCATGCACAGGTGGGTCTGCTCAGATTACGGTGGAGGTTCATGCAACACAAAGAGGCCCATGCCCCGCCCCCCCCCCCCCCCCCCCCCCCCCCCCAGAAACAACAAATATTCCGCAAATATGATAGATTCATGACCTGAAGCATGATTTTTCTTATTTGTCAATTATTATGAACTTAAAAAGTCATGTGTCGTTGTGTTGGTATTATGATGATGGGACCTGAGTTGTTAGTCTTATATCTATCTAGACAATCACGAAACACATATTATGTGTTTATGAATTGAAACGTTTATGTAGTTTGATATGGAGGTTCACAGATAAATGGTGGTAGTCAGTCTAAGTATTTAGGAAGGCAAACAAAATGATTTTTTTCCGAATATATATTTACAGAAAGTTAGGTTATACTCACTCACAAAGGTTATGAGATGAAATGCACGTTTGTTGTTTCTGAGATGAAATGCACCAGGCGGCTGAACTTTTTAACATGAAGGAGATAACAATGGTCATTTCGTTTCTTTGAACTAAGCAACCAGGGGACAATCCTCATGGATTGCCTTTTTTCGAAGCAGCAAAAAAAATGAGGGATGATTCAAGGGATACGTTTGCCGCTCTTGGTTTCCGGGCATGTTCCAAGGGCGTTGACATCGTTGGCGAGGGCCTGCGTGGCGATGCAGCTCGTCCAGCACGACTTTGCCGCGGGACTATACCGGCGGTCGTCGTCGGCGCTGGCAGGACGTGTTCCACGAGCTGGCATTCCGCGGGGCGTTGATTTTCCGTGCGGAGAAAGCGTCTTGCGTCTTGGGAGGCCAGCCACAGACAGTCGCCACCAGAACGACTTGGCTCGTCGCCATCCGCTACTTGTACGTGGAAAAAAGAGACGCCAGCTTTTAAGGTTTCACGCGAAACAGAGGAAACAGAGTATGTATGCACCGCCGCTCAGGCCCAAGAGGCGATCGGTGCTTGATACCTGCTACTCCGGATTGCGGCCTACTCGAGCACGTCGTCACACTGTTGCCGCGGCGTGCTCTGCCCCTCTTTCTGGGTTTGTGAGAGACTCACTGAAACGTTGGCGTACCGGTTTTGTGGCTGCCCGGTAGCCTTACATGGTTTTCAGGAATTAAAGGCTCTAATCTAGCAAGGCTACCTATTACATGCACTAAAGCCTACTCTCGCGACATGAAACAACCCAAATACTTGGCCCCTGCAGCTACCCAGAGGTGCCCCTCGTTCAATATGGCTTGGACAATTTGATCTACCGTGGAGGCCTCGTCTCTGAAAACCGTTGCATTTCTTTCCTTCCACAGCTGCCAGGACACTAGTAGGAACATCGTGTCCATTCCTTTGCGTGGCTCTTTGGCCAAGTTTTATCGCAAGTGCATTTCTTTCCTTCCACAGCTGCCAAGTTTTTTCCTGTTCTAATCCAGACTTCAGCGGTGGATTTGTTGGGGGTATACTTGCTGATTGATGCCTACTCTGGTGAAGCCGTCGTCAGCCCCGGCCTGAGCCCGGCCGGCAGCCACGTGCCGTGTCCGTGATAGCGACTTATTAGCGAGGAAGGTCGAGACATGGCAGCGCCATCACCGATCGTGGCAGCCTTCTCAGTTCTCCCTGGGCTGGCTCCTCGCTGTTGCAGCCTCCCAGGACCCCGCACCGCCGCCGACGTTCTTGGTGTCGCCGGGCACTATACCATCGTGTACTCGTCACGTACGAAGGTTGTGAATACTGAACATGATTTTTTTTTTTGACCATGAAACAGCAGGAGCGGCTCCCGCTGCAGATTTTATTTTAAAAAAGAGTAAAGTAAAGTTCTCTGTACACACCCTGTTCGGATTGCTGGTAGCAGCCAGGCTGAAATATTCCTCACAGGTTACTGTAGCAACAGCCAGCGCTACACTAACCTGTGAGGGATTCCAGCCCAGCCGAATAGGCTAACAAGTGCCATGTGTGGCCAGGCGACAAAAGCGAAAAAACCAACCTGTGAACATGATGATTTGTTCTTGGAAGCCTAACAACCAAATAATATTGAGTATGCACCAGGCAGCTGAACTGTCATGTCCATCGTGATAAAAAGTTCAGCCAAACAATATTGATCAGTGCAACCAAGGGACAATCCTCATTGCAATTAGTTTTTTAGACGCAGCAAGAAAATGGGGGATGATTTAGGGGATCCATGAGGAAATGTGAGTATGCCCTGAAAGTGCGGCAAACGTAAAAATTGATAAGAAACCAGGGTACTTATCTTGCCATTATGCATCCCCATCTGATTAGTTTTCCTCCAGTTTCTCACTATCTATAGGTACTCAGCACTAAAAGTCTAAAATTGTAGGAAAGGCGCATCCATCATGGCTTCTGGCTTCCACTAACACTTCCGCTTTAATTTGTGCAAAGTTAGTCTCATTAGCTATATAGGTGGCCAAGCGCACACGTCACACACGAGGTGATGGCATGCGATTCTTTTGCCCTCATCATGCATTTGGTTTGAATTGGTCACATCTTCCGGTCTCTGACACAGCTATACATCTCATTTCATGCACTTCTCGTTTTTCATTTGCTGAAGCTTGTTTCCGTTCACCTAAATTGCATTAGTATGAAAAATCACTGTCACATTAGTATGAATTCCAGTACAGTATGAACAAATTATGAAAGTGCCATGTGTTGGCTCACTTGTGACTGCGCCGTGCCAGGGCTGAGCACCCAGCCTTCACCTTCCGGTCCCTGCTGCTCGCCGCCGCGCCGTCAGCGTGAAGGTATTGCCAAGAAGACTGAATACGGAGGAAATGGTGGAGATAAGTTTTCTGTCCGGGCATGTTCCAAGCGCTGGCTGTTCCGTGCGTGGCGGTGCAGCACGTCCAGCACGACTTCGCCGCGGGAACTTTACCCGGCGGTCGGCGCTGGATGTGTTCCACGTGCCCACGTGCCGGCGTTCCGAGGGAGGCCAGCCAGCATGCTTGGGCTCGTTGCCATCCGCTACTACTTGTACGTGTTAGTGTTGATCTCTACCAGTTGGCCCAAAGGCCAATTGGACCCTATCTCAGTGTCCTGATCGGGGACACCCAGCCCATAAAAGGCTGGTGGGCCCCTGTCGCGCAGTGCCTATAAAGAGGAGGTGGGGACCACGTCACACAGAACGAGGTTCGTCGCCACCACAGAAATCACCCCACCTCTAACCCTAGTCCGATCTAAGAGGGTGCACTGCGAGCGATGGGAAGCTCCACAGCCAGTGCAGTCCGTCCCCGTAGACTACGCGGGACGCCGGCGAGTCCCTCTGTGCAGACTCCATCTCTGCACTGGCCGTATGACCGGCATCGGCATCAGAAGGTCAAGGTACGACCATTTCCAGTATTCAACCCACTCGATCTACTCCTAGCTGATCACAGAATATAACATTGGTATCAAGAGCCAGATCTAGTGAGTAGGTTTGAATTGGGAAGAATGGATTCGTGGTGTCACACTCGAATCGAAAGAAAGAATGTTCGAATCGAATCGAATCAAAAGAAAACAGAGGAGGCCGCGCCATGGGTGGCCGCCGCCACCATCAGATCCGCCGCCGTGCGGTAAGAAAAACAATGCCAAACCCTAACCCTAGAAAAGAAATGGGCCTGCGGTGGTTACCATGAGGTGCTCAGTCGTGTCCAACCGGGCCGCCGCATCGCGTGCTCGGGACAGATCGAACAGACCCGCCGTCGCTTCGCCGGCGCATGAAGAAAACCGTGCCGCTGCCGGTGTTGGCGCGCGCGGGGCTCAGGGCACCGCCACGGGGCCGCTCGACGGCGGCGCGCTCACCCTCGTGGGAGCGCGCGCGCCGGCGAGGGGACACGCAGCGGCGCCGCCACCTCCTCCGGTCACCATGGGCGGCTAGCCCGCTATCTCTCTTCGCGCGGCGCTGAGGAAAGTGGGGGAGGGGCAGGATGCTGCGCGGACGGGGCTCGGGGGTGCCGCTCGCCGGCGTGTGTGCCGGGGGCGGGCCGGCGCCGCCGCCACACTTTCCTCCGGCCATGGGCCGCCGCCGTTTTGTGCGTGAAAGGAGGAGAGAGAGAAAAGGAATGGTGGCTAGGGTTTTGGGGAATGGCCAGAGCGCCGGTTTTGCTCGGGCGAGATCGTCGGGCCGCCGTCGGATCGAGATCAACGGCCAAGATTGGCCGGCAGTAGGCGGGCCGCTTTCCTGCCCAGGAGGGGACAGCGCCTCGGCCGCGCGTTGGGCCGATTCCGCGGCCCAGCCGCTGGCTGTCGGGCCCCGAGCCTAGGCGCGCGCCAGCAGGGGAAGGTCGGATTGAGTTGGGCCGCGCGCGGGCGCACTGTGCGGGAGCAGACGGCGGGAGGAGCTCACGGGCTGGTTTGGTGGCCCGGTGAGCGGCTGCTGGACCGGGATGCGCGTGTGCGCGCCGTTACGTCCAGTTTGGGCCGCGCGCTCGCAGGCCGCACAGAGCGCCATGACGCAGGCCGGGCGCTGGGCTGTTTATTCGCGGCGCAATCGAAGATGGGCTGCGCGAGCTAATGGACCGGAAGACAGAAATGGAAAGTAAGGGCTTTTGTTTTAGTTTTATTCTTTTCAGAAGCATTTCTTTGATGAATTTTGTACAGTTTTCATCTCTATTCAATTTGAACCAACGGGTTAATTGTTTAGAGAATAGAAAAGTGAAATTATTGCTTCTAATTAAGATTTATGGAACATCTTCCATAGTTTTCGGTGCAAGAAATGTTATGTCTCCTTTTAATTTTGAACCAACCAGATAAATTATTTGGAGAATAGAAAAATACAGAATTGCTTCTGAATAGATTTATTATTGTAAAGTTTCCGCTGCAGAGTAAAAGATCCTCCTCTAATTAGAGGAATAGAAAGATATTTGTTTAAAGATTAATTATGATATTGTTATTTTCTGACCAACGTTGATGATAACAATATTATAATTCTATGATTCTAATAGATAAAAGTTTAAATCTCTGGTAAATTTTGTATCAAAGTGACCAATTTTTAGAGGTTTTGATAGAGATAAAGAATCACCAGAGAAATTGTTTCATGTTTCCGCTGCAATAAAGTTGATGATAATGTTATTTTCTCAGAAAACTTCCTTAATAGATATCATCATTTCTTATGAGTTATATGCACTAATTCTATTTCTGCCCAACGGTGTTTTAGAATTGATGTAGAAGAATGAGATTTTATTCTATTTCTGCCCAACGGTGATTTAGAATATAAAAGAAAGATTTAAAAGTTTAATGTGCATATCTTTAACCAGACCAACGTAGGGTTATTTTTTATGCTCATTATTGTTGATTATTGGATATTTTCTCAGACAAAAGATCTCCGTGCATTCAATTTTGAAGGCAGAATAGAAAATAGACTGGGTACATGTGACCCGGAAGAATGAGGGAGTATGTTCTCTCTAAAGAATGGCTTCCAAAGAAAAGAATTTTGGATATTAATCCAAGAAAGAGATAGATCATTGAGAGTCTCGCTTGATAAAAGTCTTTCGAGTACTCTCCATAAAGAAGAATTTATTCTCATTTCAGTCATCACGGTATTAGATACAATAAGAGATATGTGTGTTTTGTTTGACCAAAGTCGGATTAAGCATGTGTATCAAAGAATATTCGGATTTATTTCTGAATTTGATGATTGAATATGAAGTCAAAAGAGCAAATTCTGGCATTCATATCCTTTCAAGAGATTACCCGCATGGTGGGAAAAGATTATGATAATACCCACATGGCGGGAAAAAGTCTGAGAAAATACCCGCATGGCGGGCTAAAGTTGGCATAATATTTATGTCAAAATCATCCTGTATGGCAGGAGAAAGATATAATGACTCAAGTGTTTTGATGTATCCCACTCTGGGAGAAAGATATAGAGTGTCTTATGCTATGTTAGTATGGACCGTGCACTTTATGTGACGTAGTCATTAAACACTTGATGAGTCTAAAGAGAACAAAAGATCACAGACGAACCTAAAGATAAAAATGATATGCAATATTGACTTGCAAAAGTACTATTGATAAAGAACTCTGTTGAGTTTCGAAATGAAATGAGGAAAAAGTACTCCCATACGAGTTAAGAAATAACTTGTTTTCGCATGAAGTAATCAGATGTTTGAAATAGATAATCAAGGTTTCCTCATCCACAGAGGTACATAATGGTTTCGAAATTGTGGCAGAAAAGTTCACGCCACATTTCGAGGGGGAGAAATAAGACTATTTAGAAAGACACTCTCCTATACTTCAGATAAAGTGATCTATAAATGTTGTGATCGTCAGGGAGTACGACGGTCATAATAATGATACCCCTAAAGTAAAGAGATAGCTACGTTCCTGGATCTTTAACAGTTCTGATAGGAAGAAGTCAAAGATGGTGCTTATGCGTCATATGAGAAAAGTTTTGACAGAATATACCCAAATAAGAAAGTTTTAAAGATCGTTTTCAGAGAAGATGGAGTAATCTGGGGGAGCATGGTATGCAGACACCTCAGACTTGAATAGAATATGTTGTATCTGGGGGAGCATGTTGAATGACCTATACAACACATGTTGTTAGCTCTATAAGAAGATGAATCAGTAAAGAAAGACCATGTTATACAAGTGTTTGGGCAATAAAAGAGAAGTAGGACTCCGTGTCCACTTCAATGACTCAAGAACAAAGAAGGATCTTGTTATACACAAGACACTATAGAATGAAAATTACCTCCGGGCAATAAGAGAGCAAACAACATCCCACATGAAAGAAGTGTCAATAGCTAAGGATCCTGAAGGTCTCAAAGAACAATAAATGATTACCATGGAGGGTGATCCCACCTCACTTGTCTAAATGGCAAGAAGCCTTGCAAGATAGAATGAAATTGATTAATTCCAATGATGTTTGGAATTTACAAGAAATTCCTAATGGAGTCAAAACAGTAGACCGTAATGGGTCTACAATATTAAATGTGACTCTAAAGGGAATGGAGATCCTCAATGGAGCCAAAACAGTAGACTGTCATGGGTCTACAATTTTGAATGTGACTCCAAAGAAAATGAATAGATTGCAATGGGTGCTAGTTGCACATCATGATCTGAGTTACATCAGATGAAATGAAAAGATAACATTATCAAAGGGATCAATATGAAGATGATTACATGGCACAACTTAAAGGTTTTTGTCATGGAAGAAAAAGAATATAAGCAATGCTGCTTGAAGACATCAATTTATAGACTAGAGCAAGGCTCTAGACAATGGCACTTAAAAGATAAAAAAATCTGTTGCTATTTGGGTTAAAGATAATGAGAGGACAAATTGTATTTGTATAGAGTTATAGAATGGGAAATTCATTTTCCAATCCTATACATGTGGATGACATCCTACTTGTTAGTGGTGATATCATGCTACTGCAGGAGAAGAAGAAGCTCGTGTCCTCAAGATTAAATAGAAAGTTATCGGTAGAATACTTCTCGCTATAAGGATCGAGATTCACTGAGAAAGAAGAAAAGGGGTATTAGGAATGTCGCATAGGCATGCTAAGAAAAGTCTCTAAAGAATGCATGCAAAAAGAAATACGCCTGCTCTTATAGTCAAGGGTAATGATTTTGGGAACTTCTAGTGTTCCTAGAGTCAAAAGGAATAGATCAAATGAATATGGTACCATATGCTTCAGCTGTTGGAAGCTTAATATATTACCCTTACAGAGTTCATATATCCGGGTTGTTTTGGCAATTTCCAGTCCAGACATAGATCACTGGAATGGAATCAAAGATATCGGCCTCATGCTAAAAGAAACAAGTGCTCTCAAAAGTTGTGAGTACAAAGATAGACTCTCAAAAGATTGTAAGTACAAAGATAGAAAGTGCTCTCAAAGGTTGTGAGTACAAAGATAGAACTTGTGAAATGTGTAGCGAAATCCACAATTGTCGTTGACTTTCACATTTGAAGGCATCAGAAGGTCAAGGTACGACCATTTCCAGCCACTCGATCTACTCCTAGCTGATCACAGAATATAACAGTACGCGGTAAACAGAGAAAAACAGAGTATGTGTGCACGGTCGCTAAGGCCCAAGCGGCGATCGGTGCTTCGTGTCTGCTACTCCGGATGGCGCCTGTGGACGCGGCCTGCTCGAGCGCGTCAGTAACAGAGAAGCTGGCTTTGGCGTGGAACAGAAGAGTACTGGCAAGCAACGAGCTCCACTTTGCTATTGCCGCGACGCGATCTGCTCCTCTTTCACGGGAGGGCGACTCTGCTACTGAAACGTTGGTGCAGCCAACTCATTTTCATTACGTGATGAAGGACAAAGTTTTGATGTGTTTGTAAAATTAACGCAATATAATTTATGCACAGAAAGAGCATTCTTCGCTTCCTTTCCACGCTTTCTTCTTTAACTGTTGAGCCGACTGAATTCGGTTTTAAGTAGATGTTAACGTAAAATAAGTCACGGCAAAGGGAAAATCAATGACGGTGTAGGACGGCAACATCATAGGCAGACGGATAAAACTAAAATGACTATTTTACTCTTTATAATATCACTAGTATAATACTAGTGGTATAAGGCACCGTAAAACTCCACTAGAATTTTTCTGAAATACCCGTATTATTAATACTACTCAAAATACTAGTGGTATTGAAGGTAGGAGAAAAACTAATCTGGATCGTCGGATTTTAAATACTACTAGTATATACCAGTGGTATAAATGATATCACTAGTATAATACTAGTGGTATTGGGCACCGTAAAACTCCTCAAATTCTAACCAACTCAATGCTCATTCCAAGTTCGAAACATCTTATTGCAGCTTATCTTACTGATTAAATGCTGTTAAGATTGGTGAAGAAGTGTTGATGCTAGCAAATCATCGAGCTTTTCTAAGCTTGTCACTTCTATTTGCAGTTGCACTGCGCAGCTACGCGGAGTGCTCAATTGTCGCTCCTCTCCTTTCCCCGGCCGCGCGCGCGCCTCCTACTATGTTGTTAAGACCTTGGAGAACCAGCCAACCATGTATTTTGAGAATGTTGTTCTGGGAGCCGGCCACGAAATCACCGGGTCTCACCGGCGAGCTGGGAGCCTCCATTAAGAGATTCTCGGCATGGTGGGAGCGCCCGTTCACCGTCAATTTTGAGAATGTTGCGTTCTTCTAAGTTCTGGCCGCAGTTTTACCAGTGTATAATCGTGCTGTGCCTGTGCATTTGACCCACTTCGAATCCATTGCGCCGAGCAGGCTGGGGAGTCTACAGATGTGTGTTTCGGCAAAATGCACATGGAAATCAAGTGGTTCTGAAATGCAAGAGAATGCATTCGAGCATCGAGCTGTAAGCCTGGAACAACAAAGTACCTGATCTTCAGACACAGGTAAGTTAGGGTATACTCACTTATAAAGGTTGTGAATATTCAATATGATGTCTTCTTGGAAGCCTGGAAACCAAAAATATCGAGTGTGTACTAGGCACCTGAACCTTTTTAACACGAAGGAGATAACAATCAACCAGGGGACAATCCTCATTGCAATGCCTTTTTTTAGAAGCAGCAAAAAAAAATGTTCCAAGGGCATGTTTCTTTGAACTAATCAGCCAGGGGATAATGTTTCCCGCACTTGGTTTCCGGGCATGTTCCAAGGGCTTGACGTCGTTGGTGACGGCGTGCGTGGCGGTGCGGCTCGTCCAGCATGACTTCGCCGCGGAATTTTACCGGTGTTCGTCAGCGCTGGATGAGTTCCGTGCAGCGAAGCATGGTGAGTTCTTTGACCGAGGTTTGGGTGTCCTATCTTCCAAGCGTCTTTTTTTTTATGTCAAAAGGACCGTTTACTGTTTTGACAATGAAGCCGTTGGTTTCCACTATAAATAATAACGAAGCCACAGTCAATTTTTATTCCCCGCCAGCCCCTACGACCAAAAAAAATCAATATATGAAGACGGTGAAGTTCTGAATTTGGTGGCTTTTAACAAAAATACCATCAGCAGTTGTTGGGGATTTGCCCCGTGAACATCACTCCCTCCTCATTTCAGCAGGGCAAGGTTTCAAATCAATCGTTTTCAGTTGCGAGGTCTTGGTTTCCGAGACACTAGATTCTCGGTGCCCACTTCTCATTCTATCGATTCTCTTTGATAACTTCACCCTTGAGTTTTTGAGCCATTTGTTAGTCAAAATAACAAGAGGAGGTATCCAGGAGAATGAGAGCAGGCGGTGGTCGGGTCTCCGCACTTTCGTTCACCTTTCCTGCCCCTCTAGCCTCAAGCTCAGGCTCTCCCTAACTTCAGAATAGACGACACCTTTCTCGGTTTACCTGATGTCAACCCAGTTCTGGTCCTCCTTGGTTCTTTGTTTCCCTGGTAGGGTAACGCATCGGGAGAAGGTGTTGGAGGGCAAGGGAGCGATGGTACAGAGCACCCGACGCTCTTCATCGTCTCCACCAATGTCGCATGACCGAGAAAAGCATTAAAGTCTATCCAGGCGTGCATTCTCGGTTTGGCTGATAACGGACCTCGCTTGAAAGAAGAGGAAGCAAGCATCCTCTCGTCTTGTCCAAAAAGGGTGGGCCCCAGAAGCATTGCAAGGGACTCACGCGTCATCTACATAGGGTAGAAGTGAGTCGGGTGTAAGAAGATGTTCGGACAATACTACCCCTCAGACGACTTTGTACAGAATATTCTAGGAATTAAGTTTGTAATCAGGGGTAGTATTGGCAAGTGTAAAAGACCCATGGTCTACTTTATAAATGCCTCTCTCCCAACAGTGGGAGGGGGAGCACCTATATACTTATTAATGGAAAATCCTCACCGTAAATTATTCTCAGTATGCCGTCTTCGTTCTCAAGCTTTTCATTTTATGTTCGGGTTTTGGATTCCGGTCCCAAAGCCAACAGCAGTGTCATGCGAGTTCCACTCCTTAGTTTTTCTTTGTTTTTTTTTTTGCCTTTATCCTCCCATCGCCCCTCTTGCGTTGTCGAATGTTTGGCCCAATGTCACATTTTCTTCTTCTAACAGGCGGGAACATGTGTCGCTGTCCGCAACCTGCATCACACGCCCATAGCCTTCACCCTAACCTTCTCCGATTCCACACCACCGTCTCCATTCCACGCCGTGAATCAACAATGAGCCCTAACCCTAGTCGTCGGCAGGGGCGAAGCTGGACTCGAGATCATGGTGGTGCCGCTCCAGTAGGAATCCACAGCTTAAGCAATTTTACATGGTGATTTGAGCTAGTTACTCGTAGAAAATTATTTTTTACACTGGTGCCATGGCACCACGGTAAGACAACCTAGCGTTGCCTGGTCGTCGGGGCGAGTTAGAACGAGGGAACCACAACTCATGGAGAAGACGATGACTCCTATGTCATTATTCACAAGCAAAATTATAAAAGCAACATATTGATGCCAGGCGGGATGCCTCCACAATCACGAGAGAGTTACCTTTTAGAGAAAGGAATACTAATTTTGCTACAAAGATAGGAGATGTAGAAGTGAACGATAAAGCTCATATTAGATAGTGTTTGGGACATGTTGCTAGAGACATAGCTTCATGCAAGCCAAAGGGATATGTTCTTTGTCATCATAAACTTTTAACTGTTGTATTTATGTAGACTGTTGGATGGTTAACTGGGGCATAAATCATCAGGCAATGGGGGTAGAGCCTACCATGCCACCCATCCGCTGCCTCATCTTCTCCTGTTCGTAGGGCTCAACAGGTCACCAGCAACGTTGCTAGGGCTCAATGGAAGCTTCCATGTAAATTGTAAATATGTTCTTCTAGTCATTGTCGGCGATATTGTCTATCGGGAAGGCAATATCGGACAAAGCTGCTCATCTGGTTTTTTTGGGCTTGGATGGCAGGTTCCAGCCTAGCCCACCTGACGCATCAGCAAGCGGCATCATCGTATGGTGCATGCACAGGTGGGTCCTCTCGGATTAGGGTACAGGTTCATGCAAGCCAAAAGAGGTCCATGCCCCCCCCCCCCCCCCCCCCCGCGACCATTTTCTGAAACCCTTGTTTGGCCACTATATGAGGCAACTGTTCATGGTCATTATGGAAAAACCCTTTACAAAGGAGATAGGTTAGTTACCTTTATATATGAAAAATCGAGATGTAGTGATATAATGCAAGGTCTTCCAAAAGTAGAACAAATATTCGAAGCACGTTCAATTGATTCACTATCGCCGAATATCGAAAGGAGAATTGAGGAATGGGGACACTGATTGTGCATATATAGCAAGTAGATGCACAGTCTCATCAACTAGGAATATAGGCGCACTACGTTGCGCCCATTAAAAATCTCAATCATAGAACAAAATAGAATTTTAAATACACACTATTGTGACGCAATTTAAAAGGCCACTCTATATCTTATATATGAAGAAAAGTGGCTCAATTCAACTTTGAAATATTACAATCTCGGTGAAATAGTATAAGTATTACTGAAGTGCATTTAGCAGATCTAATTTCCTTTTGATTTAATGATGTACATTTATGAGAACTTGATGCACCTAGTAAAATTTCTTTTTGGTGGTGGTGGAGCAGCGTGCAGCAGTAGCACCACATGCAGCCCATGGGGACCCACGTCTGCAAGCCTGCATCATTGGTCATACTCTTCCTGTCTCTAGGCAGCCTTTAGGGCCAGACGAACCACACAGCAAGAAACAGATGCCCAGACACCGGTCAGAACAGGCTGGAGCAGGAAAAAAAGGCTTAAAAAAATCTGAAAGCATGCTACGGCCCACAAGAGAGAGGATGGGAGCCAGCCGAGCATCAGGGAAAAAGGGTAACTGCGTGTTCATTTACATTAGTTCCTACAACCATATCACTCTTAAATATTAAGCAACAAAAAGTAAGTTAAAGTTTAAGGCATTTTAAAGTGTTCGTTTCCATATACAAAAATCAACTATTCATCAGCAAATTGATAAAATTGCCCTCAATTCTATGCAAACCAGACATAATAGGCGTTACCTGGACGTCCAACTACTAATAATCCAGTCATAAATCTGATTACAAGTCCTTAGCACAACAAAGCAAAAAATCCATGGAAACTAAAATACGGGAAATAAATACAATTAAAAGTCGTTAAGATCTGAAACAGTAGCATTAATGCAAATAAAATTGAGCTTTCATAGGACACACTGCATCACCAATTCAAAAGCCGTTAACACGACCGGTTGAACAAAGCATATGCAATTTCATCACGGAGAGCGTTCATGTTACCATCTTCCATGCAATTTGGTGCATCTGCAGCAACAGCCTGTTCACTGTCTGCCTCCTCCTCAGCCTCCGAAGCCACATACTCGTCATCATTATCAGCTTTGGCAAACTCTGCATCCTCTACGGCACTGTCCCTAATAAAATTATGAAGTGTCATGCAAGCAACTATTATGTGGCTTTGCTTTGCCTGAGGGAAACTCCGCACTTTGTCCAAAATCTGCCATTTATTCTTTAAGACACCAAATGCCCTCTCCACGACATTTCTAAGAGAAGAATGAGCATGATTGAAGGTCTCTTTCATACCTCTCGGCATCCCTCCAAATCTCCATTCACGCACGTGGTACTTTGTTCCCTTGTATGGTGCAAGATATCCTCGCCAATTAGGGTATCCAGAGTCCACTAGGTAGTACTTCCCTGCATGAAGACCACACATTCAATAAGAGGACAAGTCAGCCCGGTGGTTTACATTGATGAACACATGGAACTAACATAACCGAATGCATATGACATACATTTACCTTGCGGTGGATGAGGAAATTTACTGTCTCGCCTTCGAATAGCATTATTAAACACTCTCACATCATGAACAGACCCAGGCCAGCCAGCAAGGACATATGTAAATCTCATATCAAAATCACAAACAGCGAGAACATTCTGCGAAGTGACGCCCTTTCGATTCCGATATTGAACAGCTATCTCATTTGGGACAACAACCTGTATATGTGTTCCATCAAGCGCGCCAATACAATTGTTGAAGTATGGACTGAATCTAGGTTGTTGCACTCTTCTAGGGATTGTCTTGAACTCTGGGTCAACTGGTTTTATGTTATCTGCAGCTAGCTTCAAGACACATTTCAACACTTTTGCAAAGTTCCAGTGGACCGTGTCAAGTGACCTCCCAAATCTGTTTCTTGCTTGCCTAACCGACTCCCTTGCCCCACAGACCCACAAGAACATGGCTAATGCCTCAATACTATGGCACCTACTGGATCCTTTAAGGCCATAAGACTCAACTAGTAAATCATGAAGAGAATGGAACACCTCAGGTTGCATTCTATACATTTCGTAATATTGCCCCCGATGATTAAGGTTTCTCATGACCCACTGTAATCCACTCTCGGGACCCCTTTCTATTGGCACTTTGTTGTAGTGAGCTTGGTGATGATGCATACCTAGGAATAAAAATGCTGCTTCTTCTTCTTCATCATCATCTGCTAGCATGGCAATCAATTCATTTTCACTGCTACTGTCATCATCATCACTGAACGTCTCATCTTCACTGCTCTTGTCATCATCCTGTCACAATACAAACAACAAAGATTGTAAGTAGATCATACTTGGTCGGCAAACATGACAACTTTTAACAGAAGCCGAATGGAAAACATCAGTAAATATGGCATTCAGTAGTGTCCCAACTAATCCATTCCAGCAACCACAGAAAAAACATCAAGAAAAATGATTTCCCTCAAGTTCACCAGAACTAAAACATTCTCGACGATGTACATTACAACTCTCACAATTTAAAAGCAAAGCAAATAAATGAACACAAGTATCTCATTACATAGACAGATAACAGTATTCCTGCAATTTAGCCACACTAAACCAACTTTTTCAGTCGCATATATCGCTGCAGATATGATAGCATCTCCTCTGGTGGAATGTTCAGAAAGAATTCCCTCTCTCCCTCATTCTTGCATAATTGGCCCAAAGCAAAGTACTCTGGACTGTTGACATCAATACCGGCAGCCAAAGCCATCCCTTGTGCCTGTTTCAATTGTCGCCTCCTACGGTCTGCCTTTGTTTCCTTTCCTTCTTTTCCTGCAGGCTTAGCTTCCGTTGAAAGTACTCATGTTGCATTTCTTTCCTCTCCTTGCTAACGCCTAGCCAATCCTTCATCACCTTCATAGTAAGGCTCCTGATCTTTTTGCTAGGGCTAGTGGCCGTAGTGCTGGTACTGCTAGCCCTCTTCAGACTACCATGGCTCCTAGTACTGTCCCGATTAATCTCCATGAGGTCATCTTCCTCAGCATCTTGCTCCTTATCCTCTAACTCTTCTCCTGGACCAAATGCAGTGGATCTATCAACAGCAACACCAACAAACACTTGGTGCAGCAAAGGGAGGAACTCTGGAGGCGAGTACTTATATTTCTTCCTCTCAGACTTTCCCTGAATCGAAGTAATCGAGAACAAATAGTTAGTTACAGATCATGTGTGAAGAAGAAGCATGGAAAGACATGTATTCTCATCATTGTACATTTACCTTTGCATTATCGTTCCACCATTTTTCAGTATCAACAGGCCAACCAGTTTGTGGATTTGTTCCTAGGCCCGTATCAGTGTGCAATTGTTTGATGAACCCATACAAAGCTTTGAGCTGTCCAATTCGGTTGGCAAAGGCCTTAAGCTTGAGGAAATTATTTGTTTCTTCCCTCCATCTTTCTTGCAGAAGCTTGTAACCTCTACTGGTCATGTTGCCTTGTTGTAGTTACCAAGTTGTATTTGTTCTAATAGCAATCGACAAAGCAATGAACTATTCTCTTCGGGAATCCAATTTGCCTTGTCATATTTGATCTACAGCATGATGCATATGACAAAGCATTGAAGGAACCATGTAATGCACCACATATGAGCAATGATGTAAGATGAAAAAAGGCGATAGTTTTTAGTGCAGACCTTATTGGACGGAGCAATCTCGTCGACCTCGTCGTCGTCGTTGTCCTCGTCAAAGTTCTCGGAGTCGTCCAGTCGACCACCTCGTCCCCGTGAGGGTCCTGACTGGTTCGCGGACCGGCTTGATGCACGGACGGGAGCACAGGACCGAGGAGTACCTTCTCCCCGTGCGGAACCTCGGCTCGCAGATGCCCTCTCGCTGCGACCGGCACGGAGTCCAAGCGTCCGGTTGCCTCCCCCGCCGGCACGACGGTTTGGAGTGGGAGGCATGCCACCGCTACCGCCGCTTCCTCCACATCCGCCGCTACGGCCGCTTCCTCCCAATCCGGCGCCGCCACCACCGCCGCTGGAACCAAAGACGCGGCCCCCAGCCCCGCCGCTTGCACCGAAGCCGCGGCTGACAACACCGGCGCTTCCTCCGAACCCGGCGCCGCCGCTTCCTCCGAACACGCCACCTCCACCACCGGCGCTTGCACCAAACCCGAGAGGGCCAGCACTCGCGCTTCCTCCGAAACGGCGACCGGCACCACCTCCGCTGCCTCCGAAGCCGCGACCTGCACCACAGCCGCTTCCCCCCGTCCCGTCTCCGTCGAAACTGGGCGGGTAGTCCACAAGAGGCGACCAACCGTCGGTCTGGGAGTTCAGATCCAGCGGGCGACGTGGGGCGGGGGCGGGGGCGGGTGGGCGACGGTCATCCTCGTCGCCGAAAACATGGATGGAATGCTCCGGCGAAAAGGGATCCTCTTGAGAGTAAAACGGCCCTCTGCCGTCTCCTCCGAAGCCGTCCATGGGAAGCGCCGGGTGCGCGGCTGCAGATCGGCGATGTGCGCGGCGAGCGTGCTGGCCAAGAGGAGCGTGGCGAGCGTGGTGCGCGAGAGGAGCGCGGCGAGCATGGTGCGCGAGAGGAGCGCGGCGTTGGCGGCGGCGGGTGGGAGAAGAGGATAAGGGAGACCAGGGGCACGATGCGTCCAGCTGCGGGTTTAGGGCAGTTTAGAGCCACCCGAGCTGCTTCGGAAAAAGGCCGTTTCGCACGTTAGAACTACACTTTAGGCCGGCCCGTTCGTTGCTCCCTCTCCTAAAAATCCTCCTAAAGTTTAGGTTTAGGCCTTTAGGCCCATGAAACGAACGGGCACTTGAGACGACGTGGGCGTGTATGTGAAAGACACAACAGTTAAAAAACAAGTGTGGCCTTTGAAAGATTGCACGTAGTTCAAAATGCTGTACGGCTCTGGAATCCTTGCGCTTTCAGCTTTAGACTATTCTTTATTTCATCTCAGAAACAACAAATACTCCACAAACATGATAGAAACGTTTATGTAGTTTGATATAGAGGTTGAATTATTATAAACTAGAAAACTTGTGTGTCGTTGCCACGGTATGTCTTATTGGAAGCCTCAAAACCAAACAATGAGTATGCACTAGGCAGCTGAACTTTTTAACATGGAGGAGATAACAGTGGTCACAGTGGTCATTTTGTTTCCCTGAACTAATCAACCAGGGGACAATCCTCGTTGCAATGCCTTTTGTTGAAGCAGCAAAAACGACCGCCAGGATTCCGGGCATGTTCCAAGGACGTTGACGGCGTGCGTGGAGGTGCAGCTCGTCCATCACGACTTTACCGGCGGTCGTCGGTCGGCGCTGGCAGAACGTGTTCCACGAGCTGGCGTTCCGCGGGGCGCTGATTTTCCGTCGGGAGAAAGCGTCGTGCGTCTTGGAGGCCAGGCTAGCCACGGCCAGTCGCCGCCAGAACGCCTGGGCTCGTCGCCATCCGCTCCTTGTACGTGGAAAACAGAGACGCCAGCTTTCAAGGTTTCACGCGAAACAGAGGAAACAGAGTATGTATGCACGGCCGCCCAGGCCCAAGAGGCGATCGGTGCTTGATATCTATTACTTCGGATTGCGGCCCAGCTACTTGAGCACGTCGCCGACCAGTGTGGCCTTGCACGGGAGCTGGCTTTGGCGTGGAACAGAACAGAGTCCTCGTCGCAAGCAACGCGCTCCGCTTTGCCAGCGCCGCCGGCGCCGCCTAGCTATCGGGACTGCTGACCCCGACCGGCGTCCGGCCGTGGGCACGCAGCCGCGCCACACTATTGCCGCGGCGTGCTCTGCTCCTCTTTCAGGGTTGTTGGCTCCTCGCTGTTGCAGCATTCCAGCACCCCGCCGCCGACGTGCTTGGTGTCGCCGGGCACCACGCCCTTCTTACCGGCCGTCGTCTCTTTATCCTTGTTGGCACACAGCTCTCGCCTCACATCGAGCAGCACACAACCGCGGTGTTGCCCAGCAAGCATCGTAACGTGAACCACGATCCTGCGATTCCTGCGCGAAAGGCAGCGCTCACCTTGTTTCGGTTCGTAGCGCGCGGTTTGAGTATCTTCCAAGCGTCCTTTTTCTTTATGCGAAAAATGGCCTTCTACTGTTTTGATAATGAGGCCGTGGTTCCTCTAAAAAAAATAACGAAGCCCCGTTTTTCTTTTGTGCTCCGCGAGCCCCGACAACCCAAAATTTTCAACATGAAGAAGGCAAATTCTGAATTTGGTGGCGTTTTACATAAAGATCACCCTGCCATCATCAATGTCATGCGGGTTCCCACTCCTAGTCTTATTTCTCTTCCCATAGCCCTTCCTGCGTCGCTGAACGTTCGACCCAATTGCCGCCCTTTCGTTTCCTAACCAACTGGATGGCGGGATGCCTCCTCAACCACGACAGAATTCCATTACCCAAAAAAAAAAACACGACAGAATTCCGGCCACTACACACTTATAGAATTACTTTTTAGAGAAAGGACGAGAATACTAGTTTTCATATTAAGGGCCTCTTTGGTACGGCTTCTCGAGTGGCTTCTCCAGCGGCTTCACGTGATTCCAAACCAAAGTGGTGCTTTCTTAGGTATTTCTTCTTAGAAAAAAAAAAGAAGAAGAGGAAGCCGCATCCAAAAAATGGATGAAGTAGGAAGCCACAAAAAGATAGCTTCACCGGTTCCTCTTATTTTTTCTTTACATATTTGTCTCTAAAAATTAAAAAAAGGCTCTAAGGGTCCGTTTAGATGTAGATATTAGAGGCATTGGAACTGAATTGGGTTCAATACCAAATCAGCCTAGACATTGAAATAAGCTCAATGCCAATTACGATTGTTTGGATGTAGATGGAATTGAGGGCTAGAATTCAACTCAGAGGTTGAATTCGGCGATGGAACTCAAGAACACGATAGAATTTCCGTGTTCTTGTTCCACCATTGCGCTGCAAATTTTATCTAGTTTTTTAAAAATATTTTTGTTTCAAATTTTCATTTTTTTTTAATTTGAATTCGCAAATCGGACCGGTTTTTCGGTTTTTCCGGTAACCGGTCCGGTTACCAACTGTTTTGCAATCATATTTTTGTTTCAAATTTTATTTTAATTTTGAATTCAAAAACCGGACTGTACCGGACCGGTTTTTTTTGATTTTCTGGTAATCGGTCAGGTTACTGATGGTTTTGCAATCATATTTTTGTTTCAATTTTTTAAAAAAAATCATTTTTTTTGAATTTTGAATTCAAAAAACCGGCAATCCCTAACGAAGACGCTCGAATGCCACTGAATTCAAAGGGTCAGGCCTCTGAATTGTGGATAAGGTAACTTAGTTATGTTTCAATGCCATGGAATTGGGCCTCCAATGCCAATTCCTAATTCCGGCGACATCCAAACACTGGAATTAGCTGAGCCCAATACCAATTCCTAATTTTAGCTTTCAATTCCAACATCCAAACGCTACATAAAAGAAGCCGTTTTGCCAAAAGTTTCATACGTGGCCAGCACAACTATTCTTCTAAAAAAGTCACAGCCACAACCGAAATCGGCACAACCACTACCTTACTAAAAGGGCCTAAGGTACAAGATGTAGTAGCAAACAACTATAAAGCTAATATTACATAAGGTGTTTGTGAAAGGTTAGTAGAGCCACAGCTTCATGCAAGCCAAAAGAGGGCATATCTCGTACCCCTCAGCTTTCAATAAAATTTGTAGAAAAAAAAACCCCTTGATTTTACTTTTTCGACCACATAAAAAAAATGTTTGGTTTCCAATCATAATTTGCCACATCTAACATTAAGCTTGCTACAACACTTAAGTCAGTGTTTGGTTGATGGATAAAGTTAGAACCGTGGCAGCCACATGACTCTTTTGCCACAGATTTTGTTGCAAGAAGTGTGACGAGTTGTGGCGAGCACTTGCGACGCCCAACAGTGCAAAAGGGCATGCTATGGCCCCATAGATTTCCAGCTCATTCTCTCTCACAAAGGTTCCGGCCATCATTTTCTTAATATATAATGACATGCAAGCGGAGCATGGGCCGATAGCCAGTTGCAATTTTTTCTACAGGAAATATTTGGTATTAGTAGCTCAATTAGATTGATTCGGCATTAGCTCTTTTGCATATTTTTCTTAACTAATATGTGGTACTAAATTATTTCATTTAATATGTAAGTGATTTCAACACATATGCCAAAAAATATCAAACTTCTATGGGAACGAACCAAACATTAGCCACACAAACTTGCCAACTTGCCACACCTTAGTGTCAGACCTCATTTCTAGAATCTGATGTGCATCATGCATTAATCCCTGGATCAGTAGTTGATACACACAAAAACACAGATATAATAATCAAAAACATACTTCAAAATAATAAGTAAACAGTATACCTGATTGATAGCATCTTTAGTGACGGTACAACAAGGATTTATAGCCATCAGTAGCTGATACGTACAAGAACACATATATCATAATCAAAAACATACTTCAAAATAGTAAGTAAATATTATACCTAATTGATGGCACCTTTAGTGGCGATACAACAAGGATTTATAGCCATCCAAGTGTATCCGACCGACTAAGGGTGAAGCAGACAGCGGAAAACCATGGCCCATAGCCACAAGCAGACTTGGGAAGCAGAACTAAAAACCCAAACGTCGTCTTCACCTACGAAGTCTTCTCCTACTAAACCAACGATTGCAAACACATGAGTACATAAGATACTCCGCAAGCCCTACACTACACAAAAGTATAGATACATGCATATATGGCATTATCAAGGAATAGGCTTCACGGTTCATTTTAGCAGAAAGCAAACTTTATGCAGGGCTTAGAAAGAAATTTAAGGAATTGTAGAGAAGTAAAATCATAGTTGATATAGTCATATTTTAGTTGGTTGGACCTGAGGGAGAATGATTCAATCCTGCCAGTTCCTATATTTTAGTTGGGCCTTCCGACACGAAGTCATAACGCCCCGGCACACTTGCCACACTTCCGAAAACACGGGTCGACTACAACCCACTCACTCGTCAAGGGATCACAGAGGTGGCTAATCAATGTGACGCACAAGAATGTGTCATATACCGTGACAACGTCCATCTGAATGAATTTTACACTCTGCAGAGGTTGTACATCTTTTCCCACGAGCTATGCACTCTTGATCGGAGAGTACATAACGCCTATTCCATCTTCTTTGAGTAGTCTCACAACTCCACCACGAAATCACTCAGGGGCTTATGACATGAAGGTCATATTAAGGCACAATACACCTGTAACAAATAGCAGGGTACATTGTGCTCCTGTAACAAATAGCAGGATCTTGTAACAAATACCAGGACATGTAGTATTCCCGTAACTGATAGCGGGTTCTCCTGAGCTTTCGTTGCATCTACCATCCAGGTGATAATTGCAAGAATACCAAGAAGGTAGGATAAGTCCTGTCCATCCAGGTTCTGTGGTACGAGAATCATTTTTTATACAGTCACATGAACCGGTCCTTATGTGGCCGAGAAAACACCATATCCCACACTAGGGATCTATCACACCATCCACAATTCACTACTGGTCTTGCTCGCAATCTAACCCAACCCATCATCACCGTCACCATCATCATCTTTGCCTAACACAGTTGTACTACTCCCAACCTCATATATTACTCACACCACCAAACTCGTTTAAAGCATTTATGAAAACAAGTATGTGAGTATGGTGTAGCAATGTAGAAACATTGCGAGGGGTTCTAAGCAGTTTCTAATAGCAAGGAAATTATGTACCATCATAGAGATGATGAAACTATCATAGGGTTATCAAGATGATGGGTAAACAAGGATAACAAGGATCCATATATTAATGCCTAAATACGGGACATTAATATAAGTGAGCAAGTAGGTCAATAACTAAACAAGCAGTAAAATAACAAGTAATGCATAGTATTTTAGATGGCCACATAGGTGTAGTGCAAAAACAGTAGGTTCAATCATGATCACGGAGAAGTAGAGCTTGCCTGCAGAATGCTATCCTAATCTTCACGTTTTAGGTCTTGAGGCTCTTTTGTCGATGTCGATGTCTTCAAGTTCCTTCTCAAAGCTTGTATCTTCCGACTTGTTCTTGGGCTTCTCCTCGTGCTTCTCGTAGTCTACACGTAACAACGCTAAATAAACACTACGTAGTAAATCAATAAAACCAAATAGAAATCCAAATAAGAAGCAAATGAATTAAAGAGGGAGGTCAGAGGGGTTTCTGGAGAATCCAAGTGTGGAAATGGGTTCTACAAGTCATTTCCTATTTTTGGGTATTTTTGGGGATTTTTCTGATAATGGGAAAGGCTCAAAATAGGTTTCTGTGTACATTAGGCTGTGTGGCTCTAGCATTTCCAGATGCACGCAGTGGCTGACATGCAGGGCCGCGGTGTCAGTGGCTCGGTGTTCTCAGGCCCACTGTGGGCTGGGTCCACGTGCAGGCGTGTGTGCCTTCGGTCCAGTGGACCGGGTGCACGGAGCGCGGCGGGTTGGCGCGGCGGCGCGCAGGGTTGTGTGACGGAGGCTCGCCGCCGGCGTGTGTGCTGCTCGGTGAGGTTGATGGTGTGGGTTTTCGTGAAGGGCTCGTCGAGGCGGAGCTGTGGGACATGACGCGCGTGTGCGGGGAGGGGCGGAGCGGCGGTGGCGGCTCGCCGGAGTAGGGACGGTGGTGGCGTGATGGCGGAAACGCGCGCGGAGTGGATTTCTTGGTTCTTGCATCGGTGCGGGAGGTGCGCGTGGGGTTGGTGAGTGAGGTCGGCAAGGTGGCGCGTCCCGGCTCACCGTGGTGGCGGTCGGAGGCGAGCGGAGGCGGCGGCGCGGTGCGGCACTAGGTGCACGCGTGGTTGCGGCCTGCGGTTTGCTTGTGCAAGTGTCGCGGAATGTGGGGGAGGTCAAGAGCTACGTGTGGGGCTAGGTGAGTGAGGGAGAAGGGGCTTGCCGCCGGCGAATTTCCGGCCGCTGGAGTTAGGGAAGAAAAGTGGGGATTGAGAAATTGCAAGGCTTTGGGGGTGATTCTCACCGTGGAGTGGTCGTGGGAGCGTGATGGCTTGCGGCGGTGCTCTTAGTGGGTTTAAATAGGGCGTGGGGCGGTGGGAATGGCGGGAACGCGACAGCGAGGGTGCGGACACGCGTCCGCGTGAATTTGAAAGGGAGCGGGGGCATGGGCGCAGCGCGTTTGCGAGCGCACGTGCGCGGCGTGCGGGCGAGGGCGTGCGTGGCGTGGTGCACGTGAGAAATGCCTAAGGCGATGGCACGGTGGCGCAGGGCGGACGGCGCGCGACACGCGACGGCGTTTCTCAGCGGCGCGGCGCGGGGAGGGGCGACGACGTCGTGCGCGCGGGCCGAGCCGGGCTGGCCTGGCGGAACTGGGCCGGGGAGGAAGAGAGGCGCGCGCGGCCCAGCGGAGCGGGGAAAAGGGAGATGGGCTGAGGGGATTCGGCCCAGAAGCCGGGAGGGAAAAAAGGTTTAAATATTTCCAGAACGTAGGAAATTCGAATAAATAGCAAATGAACTCCAAATCGGTTCAAACAAATTCGAGAAAAATTGCAAATTCAAAAATCAAATCTATCAACCATGTTGGCAAGTTCCATTTTTAATTTCCTACTAAAAATTCCCATTTTTCCTATATTCTTGATCTAGTATAGTTTGGACTTTTTATTTTTGAAAATGCTAAATTTGAATGAAGGCATAAATCAAAACACTTGAGCACAATTTTATATTTAGGAAATTTCCCATTATAATTAATATTGAACTAATTTAGTGCATTTTATTTTGAAAATTCAAAGGAAGGTAAGAGTTAGACAAAAATTTGAATTTCCGAGTGATTTTTATTTCTTTTGAATTTTGGGGTGTGACACTTAGTTGCCAACCAACATTTTATTCTTGTCACAAAATGTGGCTAGCCACAAGTGTGGCTAGTACTTAACCTTAGGCGTAGCAAATTGTGGCCGGAACCAAACATCCCCAAAGGCTTTATACTAAAACTTTGCATTTTCTTGAAAGCTTCCACCGAGCGTAGAAATGTGTCATTTGTTCCAGCCTCGCTCACCCACCGCATCGCCATGCGGCATCATGGCACTCTCAGATAGATATTTCAGATTAAGGTGGATGTTAATGGAAGCAAAAAGGGCCCATACCACCCCCCCCCCCCCCCCCCCCCCCCCCCCACGCCCAACAACAACACCCAAAAAAAAACAAGGGCGCTCGTTGTGCATATAGCAAGAAGGGTCACTGAGCAAAGGAACATTACTTATTTTAGCAAATAAGTAACAAATGATAGCAACACGATAATAGATTCAGGACTTGAAGCATGATTTTGTGTGTTTTTTTAGCTAGCAGATTTTATCTTCCTCTATTTAACTTATACAATATATCTCCTCCACTGTTTTTGTTCCATATTATGGAGGGGTTTGTTTTTGAAGAAATATTGCGGAGTGATTTCACTGTGCCGTTCGAATGATAGGGAGACACTTTCAAATGCCATCCTCTCTGTTATTCTATATTTCTTTCTCTTTTCTTCTGCCGTGGAACAAGGTCATGAGCTTAAGATTACGAAAGGTAAACATATCCGTAACATTAAGGACATATGCCATTCATGTGTTGACAAATTCATTCAAACTTAAAACAATTTTTTATTCCCCGAAACGAGGGTCTCCAGTCTTAAAACAGTTGGATCGGCCAACGCTGGGGTTAGTATTGTTCATTTCTGGTTTCAGCTTGGTGAGCTAGTATGGGTGCATTCAGATAGTGCTTGGCTACAATGCTGCGGTCCTCGCGGTTTCCTTGAGTGTTCTACACATCCAGACAAAACTTTATTCCTCAATCAACTGCCGCGTCACAACTTATTACCGGAGAGAGTACCAAGGACTGTTGGGCTTCGCGTTTGGACTCTGCACCGAGCTCACTCCAGGGATAGTTTTGCCATTGCCAAGGCTAAAACCTTGACCCCATTTGCCATGTCCTCTGGCGATGCATACTCCTCGGGCTTGTGGCTGTAACCTGCAAGGGAGAAGACGATTTTCAGGCCGTTTACTTTTGAAGCAGCTTGCCAATTTGCTAGTGGTAGTGTTGTACAAACACAAATGAGAGAACTGCAATATTACTTCTACATTATTTCAACAAACCCAAATGTGATGAGAACTGAAATATTTGCGCTAATTCCAACAAACAGATCGGCATTTCTGTAAGTCAAATTTTCTCTTAACACCTTTATCTTTCTGTAAAAAAAAGTCCGGTTGTATTTGAATGATCGAAAGTGAGACGGAGTACGCACCTTTGTAACAGGGAATGAAGATCATACCCATTGGTGATATTCTGCAGAACGAAGACATGATTGGACGTATTAGCTGATGAGGTGGTGAAAGAAAAGAGAAAGGTAACCTAGCTCGCAAAAAACTATTGGCATAAAGTAAAATAAATATTTCAGAAACAGATAGTAAGAATAACTTTATATGAAAGGAAAGAAGAATAGTCCAGCAAAGGTAAAAAATCTTTGTTGGGGCCTGGTAATGAACCTGGCCATGAAGAGTGAATCGTGGTAAGCTCTGCTGATCATAAGCTTATACTCAAGGTTCAACTGTTTCACAGCAAATTCCATTGCATCAATTACTGATTTGTCTGACTGCGCTGGTGGATCCTGGTTGATGATTTGGAATTCTGATAGCACCACTCCACGCTTCTTTGATATCTCTGCTGCGGATTGGCGAACCTTCTCAATAACATCATTTCTTCTCTTCTCATCAATATCTCTTACATCTGTATGCAGGAAATTTCGAGTTTGTTGGAAAATTGCCATATTCCTGTCAAAAATCACATCTTGTTTTGAAGGAAATAGGATCCTACCAATTTCGATGTGTGATTTACTTGGGATGCTATTGATAGCTCCTGGATGCAGCTGCAGAATACCTGACATATAATAGTTGATCAGTGAGAAGTAATGGCTGTTTTGTTCAAATGTTCCTTCTGAGACAAATCCACTTGATACGTCTGCTGGCTACTAGCATCATAAATGTTGTTTGAAAATCAGAACAGAACTTAAGGTGTCAAACAGAGCAGCTAGCCTACAATGAGATAAAACATAAGATACATAAATTTCTTCATTTATTAACCTTACTGCACATTTCAGAGAGCATTTGTGCATGTAATTCAAGTGAATGTAATCAGAGTACCAATGTTGCATGTGTACTGACTCAGCTAAGAAATGTAAATATACATTCTTCACTGGGACTTCCTCATATGCACATTATATTGGTATGGAGAGAAGACATAATTTCAATAAGTATGAGTGCTGATTAAACTGCACGTAATGCAATGGAAAATAATATGCTGACCAAGAAAGCAGCACATATTTTGTCCAAATCTGCTACATGATATTATGATGCCACAAGCATGAAGTAAGGGTGCATATGATACTGAAAATAAAATTTGATCTATAAGAAGTTATACCAACAGTTCCAACAGTATCAATTGATCCTGAATCCAGAACGTGTTTCTCAACTGCTAATGCCAACTCAGCTGCTGCTAGTCCAGCATCGTTTCTGTAAAACACACCTTTTACATACATATATGTGAAGATCCTTCCACAAGAATGTAATCAAATGAATGGACTTACTGACCTTGCAGGCATGAGCACTGCTCCAGCATGACCTCCATTCCCTTCAAATTCCACCTTAATACTTGCAGGAGCAGCAATAGCAGTAACAATGCCAATTGGGATACCTGTTTGTATGAATGGGAGTAAGAGCAATGTCATCCCACAAAACATATTAATATATGTACTCAGAACATACCTTCCTTTTCCAAGATCGGACCCTGTTCAATGTGCAACTCTATAAAAGCAGAATAGTCGTCTTTCTTTAAAAACACGCTATGCAGGTCCTCTGGATGCATCTTATAACCAGCAGAGCTTGCAGCTTCTAGAAATGACACATTTTGATTGTCAACTACTTTTATGAGGGACTGAGCTAGTTCTTCAATCCCCGCCATTAAGCGGCTGCATATTTTCGAAGTACGAAATGTGAAAACCAACAAAAGTCATGTTGTCATTCGCCCAAGAAGAACTATAGGCAAAGGGTTCACCTTCCCAAGCAGCTAATTCCAAATCGTGTAGGCTCCTCTGATGTAAACATAATAACCTCCAAAGATTTTTTTGGCTGGAAACCAGATCTGTATGATACATGCAGGCGAAATAGGAAAGGCTTGTCTCAAGAAGAAAGATAAAAGCTAAGTCACACACTCAAAACGTGTCACAGCACAGGTATACAATGTAAGGTTTATGTCAATGTGACAATGTAACTAAGTAAAAACCTTGCCAATTCTATTAATCAGGTGAAAGGATATAACGAGGATTCAAAGTATTATATCAGTCCATTGTCTATCAGTCATGTAAAGCCTAGCAATGTCACATCCATTTCCAGCATTTTTTTTTTTTGGAAATCCAATACTCAAATATAAGTTGTCCGGTGCTGACAATGTTCAGTAACAAGGAAAACACATGTTCTATATGTGCGTTGGATTAAATATTTCAGCTTTATTTTACAGAACATTTCTAAGCATGAGAAAATTTGTGGCGCAGTTGATGTTTTGTAACTAAGATCAATGCTTAAAACAATATTTAGTTACATCCCACAACATATGTGGATTTTCGATTGTCCACTTGGCGGTAGCAGGGACGAACTAATCATCAATAAGCAGCTAAGCAGTTAGATCGAAGTAACAGCCTTACAGGGATACAATAGAACACAACAACAATACTAAAATTTAAATCATGCAAGCCCCAAGAAATCCTTGTATAAAAATGTATGACGGCCAAAAACGAGAAAGCCTTAGCAAGAGAGAATAACAATCCATGTTATGGATAAAAGTTGGAAAAAAAATGCAAGCCAAAGAATCATCATTGTCTCAGAAGCGGTAAAAAATAGGCTGTATATGCTACCTTTTCAACATACTGATTGCCTCAAGAGCACCCAGAACACCTACAACCCCGTCATATTTCCCTGAGAATGGGATGGCGTCAACATGAGAACCAGTAGCAACTGCTCCTAGTCCAGACTCAGAACCCTCCCTGAAAACAAGCACACAATGTATTGGGTAAGACAATTCCACAGACGCAAGAACCTAAAGTTCAACGAAAGCAAGAGACTTTAACACTGACGGTCTTATTACATCCTTACAAAGGAGGAAAGGTCCACAGTCCTAGTACATTTGTTGACATAGAAGTTTTTGCTAAATCTAACTACTGATGAGCGATGACTTGCAAAGTAAACAAAGTTTACCCAGAAACACAATCCAGGAGCCTTTTACTCACGAAAAGAAAGAAAGAAAAAAAAATACAATCCAGGATCTGTCAAAGACCAACTCACCAGCGGCCAAATATGTTACCGACAGCATCTTCCCGAACAGAAAGGCCAAGCTGATTCATTATCCCTTTTATATACCTGCACATCCAAAGGGCAAGGCAACAATCAACACGACTGAACCAAGAAATTGCCAGGTCCTATAGCATAGGTAACCATAGAATTAAGTGCATTATTGCTACACAACATCAGCTATAAATATCACATAGGAAATGGGATTGCCACTCCTGTTAAATGAACAGCTATCCGAATTCAAATTTGAACAATAATGAGGATCATTGTTCTGTTCAAGAATCGAGTTCCCTCATTCTCAAACGTGGTGCGGCCAAAACCGATCACAGGTAAATACGAATCACTATGCAGATAATGCTTCTCGCATTTACTCGCTACGAGCTATCACCCTACAGCGTGCAATCTGAAGTAATGTTGTCCATTGGGTGTCACCTCACCTTCGAGCCTGCACATCCTTGTCACTGTACAAGACGCGGGTCACCGACGGCGCCGGCGAGTCAGAGAACGAGGCCAGTTCATCAATCTGCAAAACGAACATCCGGTTAACCGCCAAATCCCGGGCGACCCATCCGTGCCGCACAGCAGGATCGAGCACGATGAGGAGGAAGGGGGACCCGTCCGTCCGGTCGGTACTCGGTAGTACCTGCCGCTGGAGGCCCTCGGAGTCGACGCTGAAGGGCGACTCGCCGTCGTCGGTGGACGGGAACCCCGCGAACGCCTCCATCGTCCGCCGCGCCGCCGCGTCGTCATGGCCCGCGGCGTCGCTGGCGGCCACGAGGCACGCGAGGAGGAGGAGGAGGCGCGAGACGTGCGTCGGCGGCATGCTTCGTTGTTGGGTCGGTCCGCCGGTTGATTGGTTCGGCGGGAGAAGGCGGGCCTTCGGAAGGGGGTTAAAGAGATTGGCACGGCGGCGGCAGTGGAGTGGGGGGTGGTGGTGGGGGGTGCCGTGGCGAGTCCGTGCGCGGTGACGAGGAAGACGACAGGACTCCCGGTGGCTGCCTCGTCACGGGTGGGGTGGCGGCGCGGCCGCGCGGGGAACCCGCTCATCCCGGATCCTCTGCGGAGGAGCGCTCGTGTGTGCTTGTTGCAGGAGTACGTGCACGGAGTAACGGCTTTCCGCTGCTACGAAATCTTCGGAGCAGATAATCCTTTGCCCCTCACAGAAACATGGACTCTAGGGACCCACCACTCAGTCGAACACACAAAATTCCTGGCCCAATAACGGCCTACACATGCAAAAGTAGAAGGCCTAATCCGGCTTGGCCCGTGGGCCGTGTGCACAGCTGGGACAGGTAACGTAAGGCCGAGGTCAAGTTAAATCAAACTGAACCGCACGAGCACACGCCCCCTCCCAAATCCGCCGCACCCGTGCTCCCCCGGCTCAGACAAAACCCTCCCCCTCCTCTTCCCCGGCGGCGGCGGCGGCGGCGGCGGTGGCCGGGCGTCCTCTCCGGCGAGGCCCCTCCTACAGGTTCGCGCCTCCTCCTTCCTCTGTCACTTGCGAAGCCTTCGCGTGCTTGCGCGGGCGAGCACGGGCGTGGTGCTCTGTGGTCGGCCGCTAGGGTTCGAGTGCTCGCGCTGTAGTCTGTTACCCTTCTGGACTTGTTCGACCGATGCGACCGCTCCCGGCAGTGTTTTGTGCTCTAGTAGCTGTCCTGCGAGGGTCTTGTGCTGTGGTTGTGAGCTCGCTGCTCTGCTCTCGATTTAGGGTTTGATTAAAGTGCCGTGCTCTCCTCCCATAGCTTGCTTTCCGATGCGTCAGTGTTTGTGCTGCTCCGAGCCGCGATGCGAGTTGGGTTCTGTGGGGTGCAGAGGTCGAGCTACGAGCTCTGAGCTCAAGGATTTGGGTGGCTTGCAGCACAACTGTGTTTTGCGCCGTTGTGTTTCAGATTTTTGTGCTGTTTGAATTGACTTGTTTGTTGTTTCCAGATTACATGGATGGGCAAGTCGAGAACCCTGTGGAGGACACCATGAGTGGTGTTCCCACTAACCTCGACAACGAGGAACAACCAAATCCTGGTGTGGAAGAGCAGCTCCAGGAAGAACAGGAGAAGCCGTATGACGCGGAACCCAAAGACCTGAACCATGAAGAGCTGGGGAACCCGGAGCAGTCAGATGTGAACATTGAGAATGTGGTGGATCTGAACAAAGAGGAGCAAGCTATTCCCCCGCAGGAAGAGGCTGCAAATGCCTACGGCGAGGAGGCTGAGATCAAGCAACAGGATACTGTGGTGCCTGAGCCTGAGGAAAAGAAATGGCCTGGGTGGCCTGGGGAAAGTGTGTTCCGCATACTGGTTCCTGCTCAGAAGGTGGGCGCTGTGATTGGCCGTAAAGGGGATTTCATCAAGAAAATGTGTGAGGATTCTAAAGCTCGCATAAAGGTTCTCGAGGGCCCACAAGGTGCAACAGAAAGAGCTGTAAGTCTCCCACTCTCTTCTCTAACTGGATGCATTTTTAATTAAGTTAATTTTGTTCAGGTTTTCTAATATTTACAGCCTTCTAGGAATGCTAAGTTTATGTCACTAGTTTCACCTGTTCTCTATATCGGCAAATGCCTCTTGTTACTTTAGAAAACTATGATATTACAGATAGATAATTTGCAGTATATTGTTGGAGAACGTGTCAGCTTGGAAGCCTTATAGGCAACTAAATATCCGACCGCCCATTTAGTTGAGCCTTTCAGAACATGCCCCCCCCCCCCCCCTCTCTGCTCATAAGTACTGATCCCTGATAGTTTAGTGTGTGTTTCGTCTGGTGCACCAGAGTTAATTGTAATTGTTTTAATCTTTTATTTCCTCAGGAAAGTCTTTCTAAATATGGTAGCTTCCTGGAAATTTTTGAAAGGAAACAAGGAATTGGTTATTGACATTTTGTTTTTATACGACCAGCTTTCTTTCCTTGTTCCTTCTTAATGGGGTTCATTGTAAAATTGAAACAGCTTACATATTGCAGTTCCTCTCAAAGTTAATCAGTTTAGGTTAAGTGAACAGGAGTATAGCTCTCCCAATAAGTTTTACTTTGTTATCACTACTGTCGTTGGAACTTTATATTCCCTTTATATTTTGACTCTATCATCTAATTTATTGCTACAGTAAAATTCACAACAATACTCAATGAATTAAGCGCTAGTTTGCCACCTGCCTATACAGAATGGGTGTATCTTGCCAGTAATGAAAGATATTCAGAGCATAGATTTCAAGTGGATAATTGAAACTCTAACCCCATTTACGTCTGGAAGCAATGATTTGTGAATATGAGATTATTAAAAAGACCAAGTATTGCAACAAACCTCTTTTTTTTTTTTTTTTTTGCAACTTTCAGATGATGATGCTGACTTTTCTAGTTATTCCTTTTATAAAGACGCAAGTAAATGTTGATGCCAGAGCCGCAAACACAAAAGGTTCTTAAAAAATATATATAACTGATCAGTTACAAGATGATTTTAACTAAGTTGTTGTATATGCGGGTTCTAGTCAAAGTGGAAAATCAGGGTATGGTTCTTGGCAATTAAGTGTATTCTACAACTACTTGTAAGTAATACAAATTCTACTAGCCTAGATGTTGCTGCACCAGTAAAGGAACTCTGAAACTAAAAGGAGCAGATTATCAGAAAAATGGCGTTCAAGTACATAATGGTACAAAAAGCAATAACAAACTAATCTTTGCAGGTTCTGACTGCAGTCTAAGGCATCAAGTCGAATCATTTGTGTATCCAAATTCCAAAGTAGAACCACAGTTGTGGTAATCAAAGTTCAGCGTTGTGATCCACCACATGATTTAAGTCTTTATATTGGATGAAGATCCCAGTCGAGGAGCTACATATGTTGTCTCGGGTAATTCCATGACCTGTTTGATTTTTTGACCGAAACAATAAGTCAATTAGTAAATGGGAGGGCCAAAACAGCGTACAGAAAATTAAATTGTAAGTCCTAACCATTTCGTAAATAGCAATCTAATACCACGGGACAATGATGATATCTACAACATCAAAATGTAAAAGTGCAACACTTTAGTTGTATAAGTACAAACTATGTTTAAGTGTATATACACTTTTTCCTGCAATATTTCTGGGATCTTCCTAGTTAAAAAGAGCGGCTATACATACAAGTGACTTCCAAATAAATAGCTCATCCTCATGTTTTCTTGGTTTTCTTCTTGGGATTCAAAAACTAAATGTGATGA
Source organism: Eragrostis curvula (assembly GCA_007726485.1). Classification (NCBI taxonomy): domain Eukaryota; kingdom Viridiplantae; phylum Streptophyta; class Magnoliopsida; order Poales; family Poaceae; genus Eragrostis; species Eragrostis curvula. The sequence continues at coordinate 7,646,995 of CM017444.1, read as the reverse complement.
GAAGTATTAAGTTATTTTTAATGCCTGCTCTTGTTTTGATGACTGGATAGATCACCTGTATTACGACTATACCCTTATGGTGTACAATTGTAAGGAAAATGATAGATTTGGTTAACAGTGTGCTGAATTGTTCTGAAAATACAGTATGAAGAAAAGAATGGAAAGCTTCATGGCATATGAATGGTTTTCTCTATCTTATCTCCGTGCATCAACAATTTAGCTTCTGATGCCCTGATCCCTTCTAATCAAAATGCTTGTCGGTTTAGTATGGCGGCAGCAGGGTATCAACTAAGTTGTCTTGGGAGCATACTGTATATGCCAATTGTTTATGTTGGCTGTGGTTCCATGTAAAGTATTGTAGGGACAATTTGGATGAACCAAGCTGTAATGTGTATAACCGTGTCAACATTTCATCCACCTACTGCACGATGAAAATACACTCTATCCTATACATCTTACGCTTCACAAATTCTTGTCCATATTTCTAACCATTAGTATTCTTTTCCTTCTTTTTTTAGATGGTTCTTTCCCTGCATTAGTCCATCTGTGTGCAACATATCTTTTAACCTGCTTGCTGACATATCAATATTGTTTCTGTTTTAAAGGTAATGATTTCAGCAAAGGATGAACCAGATGCAGAGCTACCTCCAGCTGTTGATGGCTTGCTTAGAGTTCACAAAAGAATAACAGATGGTTTAGACAGTGAACCTGATCAGCCTCAGCGAGGCGCTGCTACTGTAGGGCCTACACGCCTACTGGTGCCAGCTTCCCAAGCTGGCAGCCTGATTGGCAAGCAAGGAGCAACCATTAAATCCATACAGGATGCTTCAAAGTGTGTTCTCCGAATTCTAGGTAAACCTCTATTGTATTGTGTCATTTTGTGTATTGAACCAGTACTACTTTTTTTTTCTGTGTGTTTTAGTAGCTAAAATGCAATATTGCAGTTTGTGTCATTAACTAGTAAGGTTTGCACTCATGTGTTGCATACTTTTGGTATTAGTTGGGAACCATGTGTCCCTCTTCCTTCATTTACTGATTTTTTAGTGAAGATATAATTTGCATCAACTGAGATGTTGTGTGAAGTATATTTTGCCATGAACAAGGGTTTGAGAATGCCATTCCCTTTTGCTTTATAACTTGATTATTCTACCTTCGTTTATCTTTTGTTTTGCTTGCTTGATCCATTTGTACTGAAATGCTACTGTGTTCTTTAGACAACTGCATTTGGGCTCAATGAAGTGGCACATCAGCCATTTTTCACTAATTTACCGTTTTCATTCACAGAGAATGTGCCACCTGTAGCATTAAATGATGACAGAGTTGTTGAGATTCAGGGTGAACCTCTTGCTGCTCATAAAGCAGTGGAGCTGATAGCAAGTCACTTAAGAAAGTTTCTTGTTGACCGCAGTGTTCTCCCTTTATTTGAAATGCAGGCAAGTAATATTCTGCGATGCAGCCTTTTACTTCCTTGTATGCATTATTCAACTGACATAAAACAATAATTTCCTTCTTGACAGATGAAAGCGCACAATGTGCCCAGAGAGCAACCTATGCCACCACCTCAGCCATGGGGTCCTCCTCCACCCTGGGGTCATCCTCCAAACATGCCTCCTCCTGGTCCAGGTTATGGTGGGAATCCTCAGTACATGCCTCCACGACCACAAGACAATTATTATCCTCCTCCAGAAATGCCTCCTGTGGAAAAGCAACCTCACTATGGAATTTCTTCATACGGACGTGACGCACCTCCGAGCGCTCCATCAGGGAATACACATGGGTCATCTCAAGTTAGTTTCTATTCTTTGACCATCTACAATTGATGAATTGTTTGCCTGCCTATTACCATGATAACATACTAATTCTTCTTTCATTTTGACAGGTGACCCACAGTATGCAAGTTCCTCTTTCCTATGCTGACGCTGTCATTGGGGCAGCTGGTGCCAGTATCAGCTACATCCGTAGACACAGTGGTGCAACTATAAGTATTCAAGAAGGTGTTCCTGGAGAGATGACAGTGGAGATAACTGGAACTGCCTCTCAAGTACAGACTGCTCAACAGCTGATCAAGGTAATTTCCATGTCCTTCCAAATTGCACCGGCACTCTAAACTTTTGGTACCTCCGTTTGAACTGATATAGGTGATGTCTTGGTTATCTGTTTCCTAGTCTCTGGTATAAGCACCATATTTTGCAGTTCAGTCTCCATTAGAAACCGGAGGGAGTAGGTTTATGTTGCTGGCGCTGTATTTATCGAAATAACATTGTAGGTTCTTACCATTCATGGGGTTTATGTTTTCGTTCTCTTGGTAACTGAATAGAGGTAACTTATTTCCTTGCAGAACTTCATGGCTGAAGCATCACCCCAGGGCCCCCCACCTGCTCCTGCTCCACCTGCTCAAGATTCGGGCTACAACTCTTACGCTCCATATGGGGGAGCATCATACGGATCTCCCCCAGGTGCCACCGGTCCTGGCCCTCAAGGAAACTACGGCAGTGCTCCGTACCCGCCAAGCTACGGATACTAATCGGAAGCAAGAGCTTATTTTGCAGACCTTAGGGGTGAGGGATGGGTTTTCTGGTTTGTTGTCAGTCTGTTCATCTGATTCGTATTTGAGATCTGTTAGGATTCCTAAACTTTTGGTGGTGTAAGCTGCTTTCTGACATATGCAAGTGCCGATTGTTTTTTTGTTGTTTCGTTGCTCTCCTGTGTCCAGAACTTTATCATTAACCTAATATTGCTACGTTCTTAAAAAAAATTGTCTTGAAAATTCTACTTCTATTTTTGCCTGGCATTGAAAAGAAAGAGTTGAGGTTGCAAGTGGCGACTAGAACTTTGTTGGAATGTTCCATGCTCCATGAGCTTTAAGATTGGAGTGCAAATGATATCGCGAGGAATGGATTAGTGGACGATGAACAAATGGGTTCCCGGCTCTATGCTGATTGAAGCTTGATCCTGCTTGGAGATCCACTTGAGTCATTTCACTTATATTTTCTGCAGCTCCGCACGCAAGGCTTTACCTGTGGCAAACTGTTACAACCAATTGACTTCATTTAGACTTCGGGGGCTCACTTTTGGAAGCCTTGGACGTCAAGTAGGACTAGGGGGAATGTTTTAGGAGATAACTTTCCAAATCTGAAGATACTGCTCCCTTGGCTAGATGTGCATTTTCCTTTCATGCAAGGCACGATTGTAACTTATAGGTATAAATAAAAAATAGAGTGATACACTGATACTGTATTCATCAGTAGTTCGTTTCTGAAAACATCACCTAAATATGTGATGAATTCAAAATTAAATCTGGATGAGGCGTTTACTGAGTAACAGACCTTTATGTTGTTAAGATGTCGCTGGAGAAGCTGCAACCATCCAAACAAGATATGCCAACTGTTAATCAATATGTCATCGCAAAAGTACAGACAGGCGTAAAAGAAAGACATTATGCCAAACATCAAATGATCTATAACTGTCTAACAATCTAACAGTCGAATTCCCACTGCAGCGTTGCGCATGCTGCTAGGATGTATCAATCGATCAAACCTTTTTCTTTCCCTTGATTATCAGTGGCTTAATCATTAACACTTAATAACAGGCTACCCTTACCATTTGTACCTACCAAGAACGGGTTAGCCTGTTCTGTCTGTCCCTCAACATGAGCTGTTAGGAATCAGCCTGAAAAGCGGAGATGCATTTCCTAGACAGCCAATGCTAGATTTGCATCATTCGAAACGACAGAGATGAAAGAAAACCAAAATAAAAAGGGGGCAAACGAAAAAGTAACTTCTCCTTGCTTGGACGTCTGAATATCGAAAAAGTAATGCTGGACCATTGCTTGAAGCTAAATCACATCCTTGACCTCTCCACTAGACACTAGTACTTGTTACTTTAATTGCAGGTCTTGAGACAAATCTTTCACCAAGATCCTTCGCGTTTAATTCCTCGTCCTTTCCTCAGATGAGATGTATCTCCCCAGCTAAGGCTGTATGGATAGATCACAATTTAAGTGTGGTTGACCACGCAATGAATCATCGGTTGGTTAGGCATATTTGTCCAGTGCAGTGACCTACACCAATAATAGTGTGTCATTACTTTGCGCCCACTAAACAACCAAGGACTTGCACTCTATGGTAGTGTCCGGATGACCCCAATTTAAGCATCAACTAACGTGTTCAATTGTCAACCTCTCGTTAGAGGCATTGAAAGTGACGAACAAACATTAGATCGAATACGCTGACATTTCTAAAAGTTTTTTTTTTTTTTTTTTTTTGCGAGTAGACATTTCTAAAAGTTGTTAACATGGATTATCTTGATGTTTTCTTGAGATAATTACTTGTTAGTTTTTGCAGGTATTTATTGATTTATCTCTAGAGAACGTCAAATTTTTTGCACATGATAGAAATTTTAGAATTTGTACTATGAATGTCTTGAGGGCACAAAATGACACAAGTTGTGAACAATAATTAGTATGCGATGCTTTACACAAGAGTATGGTAGTACTAGGATGACAAATCACATCAACAACTTGCACCTTTCATTCTGGAATGCTTACACCTGGAAAAAACATATGGTCTTAACTTGTCAGCAGTCAGCAAGAACCACCTTTTAATTCTGGATTGTTTCTTTTGTCAACAAAAGATGTCCTCTTTCAATAAAGCGAAAGCAACATACAGAGGAAGTCATCGCAAGTAAACTTGTGCACGCTAAAAGCCAACCCCGTCATCCGTTCCTCAATCTTTGTTCTCAGCTCTTCATACACACCCTTCTTCAGGAAAGCTCACAAGTCACTATCCAGCCACAGGCTGTTTCCTGCATCATCTTACGAGTGCCACAGTACCTTAGATGTCGCACTGTAACAGCATGTAGTTCAGGAGGGCCCAAGCATCTCATCAGATCCTCAAATGGCTCCATGTTCAGTACTGCTACCTTCAAAGTTCACCGGACCAAGTTTCAGGTGACCATCTCGTTCATTCTTCAGCACAGGCATGTCTATGTGTTTCCCGAATGGAGCACCGTGATTTATCCATCCTCTAGGTCTGAGCAGATTGTGCTGGTACGCGGGTATGGTTGTGCTCGCCTTCATATGTCACAATTAGCATCGCCGGGTCGTCTACGCACCGCTCAACATGTTTCCTCGCCGGGCATCCCCTGACACTGCTGCACTTGTAGTAACCCCTGCATTGGATTCAAGTCATCATCGTGGTTAAGGCATGCACAGGCAAAGAGAATGTGGTGCAATACTGAACCAGTCAAACACCATGTGCATGCTTTCATGGTATAGCTACATTTTCCTATCATCAAGGGCAGACATTAAAGCTTATGGGGTAGGGGAATGAGGGCGATCAAGATTAGGATGTCGATAGCCTGGCCTGGCATTCAAATGCAAGTAGCATCAACAATTTAACTACTGTTCCCCATGGTTGATCCTACCTTTTCACAAATGGACATGAGAAAGTGTTGAACTCCAAGATCATACGAAAAGGCATATTTAATTGTTCTAGCTACTAAGCTATCAACACGCCTTGGTTGCAATTTGCAAAAGCACTTGGGAGTAATGAAAAGGTGAGTGGAGTATCAACAACAATTATTCTACAGATAAAGGGGTACCCTGAGAGCCTGATGCAGATATCCCATCTTTCATGGCACAACATGGGGAATAATGCATTAATCATCACGGTTGAAAAGGATTTGATACACATTTTAATGTTAGTTGACAGCAGCAAATATTTATTGTTTAGATCATACCTTGGATGAGGAGAACCCTTAATTGGCTTCTGTCCGTATTTCCGCCATGAGTATTCATCCGGCGGTATGTCCGCTATCTTGTTGCTAATGGCTGGAACTTTGATGGACCTCTTATTTCGCATTCTCCTGCTGTAAAGAAGAGCATATTCAGACCATGTCCATAATCTATTCAACAAGATAAGAGCCTAACAATCACCAGGAGAACAGTTACCTTCTCTTTGAGCAATGGCACCTGCCAGCACACTTGCCTCTTCCATCCTCCCCCTTCCCCATGCACCGCCGCTTCGGCGCATGCTGCACATCCGCCGGGTCGCTAGCCACCGGCACGCCGACCAGATGGAACGGCCGCTTCCCTTCCAAGCTAACCACACTCCCGTCCATACTAAGTGACGACATGAAAGACCTCGCCGACGACATCGTCCCGGTGGCACCACTGGCGCTAGGGCTATCAAACTTGAGGCTGATCCCGCTGTTGCTCCTCTTGAACATCTCGGCCTGCAGCTTCTGCCGAGCAGGCTGCTGGTGGAACGGGTACCGGTGCGCAACATTCCCAATCTGAAACTGAACCGACAATGGCTGGACCAGCTTCGGAGCTCCAAGCTGATGAGCACCACTCGAGCTGGCCAAATCCAGCCCCCGCGACTCCGAAGCACCATTAACCTGAGCGCGCAATTGCGCATAGCTGGTCGATGGAGACGGAGCAGCAGAACAGCCGGGCATCGTCTCCGATGGGGTGCCGCTGCTGCTCCCCAAGACGCCCTTATGGCTCAAGAACCCCATTGGCCTGCCTTTTCTCGAGAACCTGCCTCGAGCATGGCCTGACCTGCCACCGCCGCCATCGCCAAGGAGGGCGGTTACCTTCCTGAACTTGGCGCAGGCCTCGCCAGTCTCCGAAGCTATGCTCTTGAGCAGGGCCGGGTCCTGCTGCTGGGAGAGCAGGGACAGAACCCGGTGGCAGCTCTCCACCGCCGCCCTGTTGGCCATCTCCACTTCCTCCATGCCTGAAAATGGAGAAGAAACAGAGGTCTCTGTTTAGACTCTGGTCTCCCTCCTCCAGCTCAGATGGACCTCAGCTCCTCGCGACTCCCACGAGCAGCAGCGTCTGAACAGCAGAAACAGAGAAACACATAAGTTAACGCGGATCTCGACGGAATCTTTGCAAAGATTAGAGATTTGCTGGAAATGGCAGTGGCCAAGAAGGGGAACCACGCGTCAGGGGGAAACACCAAATATTTTTTTCTCTGAGAACTGAAAACGACACGGAACTCGACGGGCCGCTGCGCCGATAGCGTCCGAGCTCGAGGAGCCCGCATCACATGGCACCGCCCAAGATTCCGCCGCGACAGGCGAGGCGGAGAACGTGCAGAACAAACAAATCCGCCCCGGGAAATTACTACAGGCCCCGAGAAAATAGAAAAGCTCGGTGGCGAGAGCTCACCTCACCTGCGACGAACTGGCTGGGCGTCCGCCGCGGAGGGGATGGGAGGGAACGGAGATGGAGGAGGGGTCCGTCCGAGACGAGCAGGGAGGAGCGGCAGAGGCAGAGCAGAGGAGAAGCGAGGAGGAGCGCGGGGCGGAGGCGTAGGAGGGATAATATGCCGGATTCGGAGGGGTGTTTTGGGGGAAGTTGGCGCCGTTTGGGTGGGAGGGAGGGGGTCGGGGGGGTGGAGATCTCCAACCGTTGGATGCCGCGAGCCTCGTGATGAACGGCCGTGGGCTGGTGTGAGGTGGATTCTGGATAGGGTCGTTTTCGGCTGGGACTTGGAGTCAACAGCGTCAATGACAAGGGTCAGATTAACCAAGACAGGTGAAATAAGAATTCACAAAAGCTTTTTGTTCAGAATTTTTTTTATTACACAGTATAACTCGATCCTTACAACGCACGCACACTCACTCTTATAATTGTATATACATAAACTCTACCTTATGAGTATCTTTGAAGGCTGAGTCGACAAATCTTTCAAATTGATTAAGTCATCACTAACGCCTCGTTATCGACGGTTACGTCGCCTGTTGAAAAACGCTTTATACAAAACCTGAGTTTGATGGACCAGGGTACTCTAGCACTAATTTTTTTTATAGAAGACCTGTGTACACTTAGGCCTCCTTTGGAACGCGGGATTTTTTCCTATTTCTGCGTTTTTCCTATGAACAGTCAACTGATTCTTGTGAAATTTCTGTACAATTCCTGTAAAAATCCTGCGTTCCAAAGGGCTTTAATTTGAAAGTACATGTATAGTTCAGATGCGCGTGAATTACGATGCAAGGTTTAAAAAAAGAGAACCTGATCATGATGGCTGGTGTGGTGTGGTCAAGCTGTCTGACGAAGCCGCTTTGGAGTTGGCAGCCGGAGCGGAGACGTCTGTTGACCGCCGCAGCCTTGTCTCGCGGTGGTGGGCCCCGTGGCACGCCTCACCACAGGAGCCCACGGACGAGCCACCCGTTCGAGTTAGTGGCGGACCCACCTCATTTTGACTCGTGAACTTGGCCGAGGATGGGGTGAGTCGGGTGACTCTCTGCCGAGCGCCTCTTCATTTTCACACGTAGCTCTATCATTCAGCCCACAAGATAACCTATGTTCCTTACTAGGAACCTGTTTGGCAGGGTTTTAGATTCTATAAAAAAGATTTTGTATTGAATTTTTAAATAAAACAGATTCTCTGACTTCTTACGGATTCTCTGTCAAAACTGTTTTTCAAACTATGCCGTCTGGCAAAAGATATTATCCTGATATTTCTTTAAATAAATTATGTATGTGAAATGACTTATCTATCCTTACCGTTGGAGTTCTACTTTGTTCACACTTTTAAAAAAGTAAATATAGTCTAAGTTTGCAAAAAAAAATATATATTTGAATATTTTTCTTTTTTCAAAAAGGTTTGCAAAAAGGTTTCGAAAATCTCGTCGCAACGGTGTAATCAGTTCGTAATTTAAACATTCGGTTTGTAATCTACGGAATTTTTAAACAAACATAAGTGTGTTGTTGTCTGATGGGCCCACCAGAATCCATCAAAAGCTACGAATAGCAGCTTCTGCTTCCACGTTAAAATCCAGAATGGATTCTACCTTTCTCTTGTCCAAAATCCGTTTTGACATGCACCTGTTTGGCTGTTTTTTTTTTTGAAGAAGCAGAAGCAGAAGTGGTAGTAAAATCTGTGCCAAACGGCTCCTAAAAACATACAACGTTCTTGTAGTTCAGATGTATTTCTCCATTTATATTATGAACAACCTGATTCCTCTCTATTGCGGAGCAGACCATAATAAGTTAGGGTCTCTCTTGTAAGGCTTTTTCAACGGCTTCTTTAGCGGTTTCACACATTTTCTAATCAAAAGGGGTGCTTATTCAGGTGCTTCTCCTTAAAGAAAGAAGGAAGTCGTATCTAAAAATAAGGTGAAGCATAAAGCCACAAAATGGTAGCTTCACCGGCTTTTTTTCTTTAAGGCGCCCTCATCTTTCTATATTTGTCCCTAAAAATATAGAGAAGCCGCAGAAAAAGCCGATTTGCCAAACGTTTTAGGCACAGCCGCAGACACAGCCACCACAACCGTTTTTTTAAAGAAGCCACAGCCACAGCCGAAGCCGACACAGACACAACCCTACCAAAAAGGCCTTTAGTAATAGTTTATATTCTAAAAAAGTTAATAATTGTCGTACCATGAAACCTACAAACCCATCAGTCCATCACCTATTCGAAGCGTTTGATATGTCTCCTCCTCTTCTTTACCTTACCGCAATAGATGGATCTCAGCCTAATATCTAACTTTATAGAGAAAATTAGTCATTTTTTTAAAATACAACTTTTATTTTAGAGGCAGAAAAATTACAGTTTTTTTTTGAGAACCAGAAAAAACAGCTTTGAACAAAAGAAAGGGTCGCTTGCTCGGAGCCCACAGAGGTATAGGCCGTGTCTGTAGGGCCCATAAATAGCCCTTCCAGTTCCTGGCCAGAACAGGCCGCCATTCAATAGACAAGCCTGAAAAGGCCCGGTCAAAGTTTGACCGGACAAGCCCGGCCCAGGTTCCAGCTCGATTCCCATTTCCCCCCACTCGCCTCACTCTCCTGTCCCGTCCAGATCCAGATGGGACCTCCCCTGCCTCCCCACGCCGCTCTCCTCTGATCCCCGCCGTCTCCACCGCCGGCGTGATCTCCGCCGCCGTGCGCCGCGCTATCCGCTGCCTCCGCCCAGCTGGGGCGAAGTGCCGCCGCTGCCTCTCAGGGTGCAGAGGACCCGCCATTTCGCCGTTTGGTCCCCTGCCGCTGCTCTCAAAAGAGGAGCCCTACTGCTTGAAGAGCCGCCTCCGCCGCCGTCGCCGAGCTCCACCGGAGCTGTGCCGCCGCCTCCGCTTCTGCGGGGAGGGAAGGAAGGCCCGACTCGCTGGGCTAGAAGCCGCCGCATTCCCAGTTCCCACCGTTGGACGCGCACAGGTACGGATCGGACTGTCTCCTTCTTCAGTGAATGTGAATCAGGATGCTGTCTGGTACCGGCGTTACTGAGTGCCATTTGGTTTTGGTGATTACTGCCCTTTTCCGCGTTCGGTTCATTAGGTTGTCTTCCGTACTTAGGAGGGAGCCTTTTCTTTTGTGCTCACGTTCTAGAGTGACAGATGGATGGATTCAAATTTGATGCGAACATTTAGTCAGTGAAATGTTCAGTTCTCATTCAGTTGGCACTGTTTAATGGATTTATAATTTTTTTATTCCATAATGCATGTTATGCACATCCGTGAATTAGCATTGAGCTTCACGGGCTCATCAGACAAAATGTCCTCTGTCGTCTGTTCTCTTTTTGGACGGAGTAAGAGGAGAGAATGCGGATGGGCAAGCATGGAGGGAACAGAGATTAAAGAGAATAGCTAATGCCTATAAAAAAACTTTCTTTCCCTTCTTTTGTGTGTTGAACTTGATCTAAAACCTGCATGAGTATCATCAAAAAGAGCTGATTTGACACAACTGTGAATTTTGTTAATCTGTGCATTCCTATACCCAACACTAGAGTGCATGTTGTTGTTTGCTTTCTGGTTCATGGATCCACTTTTTCATAGTATGTGCCCGACAGGCAGTCTTATGATTATTAGTTATTATTGCATATATATGCTGTTTGTATGCTATTCAGGTATAGGACTTTGACATTATCGGTTATGGATTTATTGCAGGGGATGTTACTACATTTATCTGCTTGGACATCGCTTCATTTTAATCTGTAAACACCTCTCCTATTCGATCAAATATGGCCACAATGGTTGAGGGCTGCGTTGGTCCAAGTGAGCTTCACCTGAAGAAAGAGCTTACTGCCTTGAGAAAAGCACGGTTCTTGCGTGATCCTGAAACATGCTCTTCATGGAGGTCCCCTTTGAGTTCTAAATCGTTCTTGACAACTTCTGAAGTTATAAATCACAATGGGGCTGGCAGTAATTTATCTCAAAAGCACACAGAGCCAGCTGCTGCACCTCCGAAAAGTGAAAAGAAAAGGAAAAATGTTTATCTCTATAATTGGAGAAATCATTCTAACAAATCCAGTGAAAGTGGGATAAAGCTAGATGTAGATGAGAGACAAGCCTCATTAGACTGTAGCCTGGAAAGCCCATGCATTTCTAATGGTATGGACTCTAGGAGTGACTGTCTGGAGGTTCCTGTCAGCATATACAGTGTTCAAGGCTCGAATTCATGCACTCCTGTTAAAAGAACTATTAGAAGGGTGAGGAGGAGTTCATTCTCAAAGAAAGGAGCAATTAGAAATTCAACCGTTTCGAAGTTGCTGGATCTACATATGAACTCTGGAGAGCAGTCCGAGGATACTGATAACTACAACTCAGAGAATCACGAGCAGCTTTTGAAGGGAGGCTATTTTTCTCACTCTACATCACCACTATTTGCTGCGTCTGGATGTCTTAGCTCAACAAATCCCTCTAAGCCGTTGAAAGTGTCAAGAAGAGAAGGGTCTTCCTTTTCTTGCACTCCGGTTTCTACTAGCTCCTTTTACAGATACAAAGGCAGGTATCCTAGTACCGTAGGCTCATGGGACGGGACAACTGCTGCTTCGCTTGACGACGATGGGCTGAACCAACCAGAAAGTCAAAGGTGTGGCATTCCTTGCTATTGGTCAAAGAGGGGTAAACACAAGGGATCTGAAAGGAGCTGTTCTCCTTCACTTTCTGATACACTTAGAAGAAAAGGAAGTAGCCTTTTATGTGGGAGTCAGACAATGCATAGAAGGAAAAAATCTTCTGGCTCAAGTAAATTTGGATATCTTAAAAAATCTTCCCAAGATGTGCCATTGTTGGGCGATAGCAGTCATTTTGCTTATTCATCATTTGATTCAGCTAGTGATGAAGTTTCAACTATATTTGGAGAATTAGATCTGGAAGCTTTGAGTCGTTTGGATGGTAGAAGGTGGTCAAGCTGTAAAAGCCAGGATGGGATTGCACTTTCTGTGAAAGGAGCTGATCATGTAGTTTCAGATCACAGAAGCTTGAGCCAGAAATATCGACCAAGGTCATTTCACGAAATCGTTGGTCAAAACTTCGTAGTACAATCACTTAATAATGCCATAATAAGGGAACGAATAGCCCCAGCTTATCTCTTCCATGGGCCTCGTGGGACAGGAAAGACATCTGCAGCAAGAATATTTTCAGCAGCTTTAAGTTGTGCTGCTATCGGAGAGACAAAGCCCTGTGGAGTTTGTACAGAGTGTACTGATTTTTTCACTGGAAATGGAATTAATCTGATTGAGGTTGATGCCACTAACAGAAAAGGTATAAACAGAGTTAGACAGTTGATTGAGAACATACCGGCGTCTGCAACTTCATCACGATACAAAGTATTTGTTGTTGATGAATGCCATATGGTATCTTCTAAAGTCTGGTCAGCATTTATGAAATTTCTTGATGAGCCATTGCTTCGTGTTGTCTTCATATTTATAACTATAGACCCCGAAAACCTCCCTCGCTCTGTCATATCACGTTGTCAGAAATACATGTTTGCCAAGATCAAAGACATTGACATAGTTTGCCGGTTGAGGAAAATTGCCATGAAGGAAAACCTTGATGTTGAATTGGCCGCTTTAGATTTGATAGCGCTAAATTCAGATGGATCATTGAGAGATGCAGAGACAATGTTGGATCAGTTGTGTTTACTTGGAAAGAAGATAACACCCTCGCTTGTGAATGATCTGGTGAGTTAGTTTTCACAAGTGCTTGATACTTTTGAAACTTCAACAAATCTATTATGCCTTGTTTGTTTCCCACCCAGATTATATAATCTAGGTTATATAACCTAATCTGTAAGCTGAAACAAACAAGTCTCAGATTTATGACAATTCACAGGCCAGATTATCATAATCCAATAAGCTGCTTTCTCCAGCTTATAGATTATATAGGCTGGATTATGGGAAACAAACAGGGCCTATGTTTAGATATGTTATCTTCATTGCGGTTTTCCTTGGGACTTGCACATTCTAACTAAAATGCCATGTATGCGGAATAAGCTTGTTTCCATTAAGTCTTGTGTTTTCAAAGTCTTGCCTTTTTCTCTTTTTCAATCAAATATGAATTGGTGCTCTATTCAAATTAATCACACAAACTTCATGTTTTATAGGTTGGGGTTGTGTCCGAGGAAAAACTCCTTGACCTTTTGGAGATAGCCATGTCATCAGACACTGCTGAAACTGTCAAAAGGTCGAGAGAGCTGATGGATTCTGGTGTTGATCCGATGGCATTAATGTCACAATTAGCTGGGCTCATAATGGACATCATTGCTGGGACATATCGATTAGCAGATCCTACCTGTGGTGGAGATGGAATTTGTGGTCGAAACAGTGGGTCTTCTTAACTTATCGATGCAGTTGAAACAGTTTTTTTTCGTGCTTGCTGCCATAGTTGATGCTTTACTTACAATTGCCTTGGCAGCAAGTTATTCAGTAATTCCTGATAGATGTTGATGAAGTCCCTTTAGGAATCAAAATGCTGATTAACAATGTCGTTGGTCTTGTGAAATTGCATTAATAATAATGTGAATACAAGTGAATTTTATTGTCAGATAAACGAAATTGATACATTCACTCTTGTACTATTGTCTTGCCTGATTGGAACAGCATACGTTTCGAATTAAAATGGTGATATTTGATGTTTTAGCGCCAATGCATACAAAGCATATATTTTCATAGGATAATAGTACTTAATTTTCTTGGTCTTGCTAGAGGGATGACAAATTCTTTCCAGGGGCTTGTATACAACAAAATAGTTGTGCCCCACCGTTTGAGATGCAATTAATAGCTTTGTAATATGTCATTTTGGTGCACGCTTGGACGCCTCAATGAACTTAATTGATCTACTCTTTTAACCACCAACATATTTTTATCCACTCGCATCATGCTATTTTGGAATTTTTACCTATTTTAGTCAAAAAATTATCATATAACATCTCTAGTTTCAGCGTGTGATTCGTCTCTTCTAAATGACTGAATGTGCACGTCGCCAAATCTCTAATAATGTCGCTGGATTCAGTTATACATGATATAGCATAGCTGTGTTGTGCAACAATTTATATTTGTTTGGAATATATGTTTTTTTGACGGTATGGTTCACTTTACGGCTTTCTGTATTTACTAGAGAAACATTTTTTGTTGATAGCAGTATTATTAATATCATACACTTGCTAATTTTGTGCCACTACCTCTCTTAATATCTCTTGCCACACCATCCGAGATTGCTATAATGATCTGTGATCTGTGCACTGTTGATATGTATATATGATATGAAATTCGTATCCATGGATTCCTGCTTTCGCATTACTGAGTGCAGCATGTTGTAATGTTCAAAAGTTTCATCGAGAACTCATGTATGTAGTACATATGAAGTTAAGTAAATCTGTAAAAATTTAGCATCCATTTCATCGTAAATATCAATAAGAAAACAAGAATCAATCTGTCATCATGTGCTATCAGCACCACTTGTGTTTCTCAGTATCTACTGAAGGTCTAATCCATTGTCATCTTCTGTAGTAACTGATGCTGAGTTGGAAAGATTACAGCAAGCATTGAAGATTCTTTCTGATGCTGAAAAACAGATAAGACTTTCAAGTGAACGTTCGACATGGTTCACTGCAGCTTTACTCCAGCTTGGTTCTGGCCATAATTCAGAAATAACACAGTCAAGAAGCAGCAGTAAGCAAAGTGCTAAAGCAACCAGTGAAACCATGATGGAAGTAGTGAGAGAATCCTCCGCTATTAGGACTACATCTCATCCTTTATTCAATTTTCGCGATTCAAAGAAAACATCGGATCACAAAACAACCAGTGGGCACTCCAGTCCTCAGGGCCTTGCTTCATTATCTTCCAGGATAAGAACCAATGACAGTATGGTTTATGGAGAGTGTAGGTCAGGTGATAGAGGTCTGCAATCTGCTCAAACAAGTATTTCTTGTGAGCAAAGGCCTGCGAATAGTGGAATCTCAGATAACCTTGCCCGAATTTGGAGAAAATGCATAGAGAACTGTCACTCCAAGACATTGCGTCAGCTGCTCTACGATCATGGGAAACTAGCATCTGTCAAGGAATGCGAAGGTAACTACAACCTGTTCTCATTCTTTTACTTGCACATTTTATGTGTTCAGCTCTAGGTCCGACCTCTGTATTAGAGCCAGAGGCCCAACTGTGTGGGGGTAGCTCAGCTCCCGAGAATGATTGTAAACTTTGATGACTCACTGCTTGATACAGAATAAGAGCTTTTGCATTCCAACTATATGACTTACGAAACACTTAGGATAAATGAGTTACCCCATTAGTTGAAATGGATGCACTAAATCTGTTACTCGTTGTTCCAACTTCATGATAAAAAAAATGCAATAATTAGGGTTGTCATGACTACCAATTCAAGTACAGGGGAAAGGACAGACACGGTTGTTATAGTTGGAAACAAAGTAGTTTCTAAATGAGATGTGCCTCAAATTAGGGTTGTTATAGTAGGAAACAACGTAGTTTCTAAATTAAATTTGCCTCGCTGCTTTTCTTAAAGAAGATTCTTTTTATCAACTTTAGGTGTAGGTCCCTTGAAGCCTTCGCCTCTGTTAGCTTAGGTCCCTTGAAGCCTTCAACCCAGTAAACTTAGGTCCAATTTCGGCATTCTTAGTCACTAGCAGTGCGCCAACCATTTTTTAGGGGTGTGACTGGGGCTTATACCGACCTGATTTTTCCCATGTCTGTTTTCAAGCCTGGGTGGCAGCCTTGTCCCCATGAGCCTCTACCAACCAACTATATTCATTGCGCGGCTTAATAGATTAAGCATATTTGATGCTTAACTAATATTCTTGCATTAAACATGGGAACTAGTCATGAAAAGTGGGAGACCAACATGGGAGGTTTCTCCTTTCGTCCTTCTAATATATGATTTTCTACCGCACAAGCTATTAATCTGCCCAATATTGATTTTTAAAAAATTTCATTTTCAGGCTCCATTGTTGCCTTTATAGCATTTGAGGATAACAATATAAAATTTCGAGCCCAAAGATTCGTGAGCAGCATCAGAAATTCAATGGAAACTGTATTGAACTGCAATGTGGAAGTCAGAATTGGTTTAATGCAAGAATTTCTTGCTGGAGGTCTAATTCCAGATGAAACAGTTGAGTCTGATGTCTTGAGTTGCTCAACAAACAGTGAAAGACGAATGGGAGTTCTTAAACCATCAAGAAGTTTGGAGTATTCTGATGAGATTGATAAGAAGATGGAGCAATGTAGCTGTACGTCAGCTGACGGTGGTGGTCTGCAGCCAACCAATGTTCCTGTGATTGTCTCTAATGGAAGTTTGAGAATCAATAGAACAAGAGGGCAGGAAGTTTCTGTTGGACAGTCTAAGATAGCAGCACTAGATGAGCAAAGATTAGAGAGTGCGTGGGTCCAGGCTGTTGAAAAACATAACGGATTGTTAAATCAAGCAAGACCTGAGAGAAATCAAATCCTTCCACAAGCCGGTGTTCAGCATAATGGGAGGTCCTCAATAGCCACCGTTGTTCCTTCAAGGCAGGTTGACAAGGACCTATCTAAGGAACTGAAAGCCTTGAAGATTAGTGACAGTCATGGTCCTCAGAAAGGCCAGAATGCACAAATTGAGAATGGTTATGCTATTTCACCAAGCCTCTTGCACAGAAACAATCATTTGGCAAATTGTGACAATGAGAGTGTGTAAGTAACACATTTCACTTTTTTGACCTGCATGGATTCATCAATATCTTGTGATCCGGTCTTGTAAACAATAAAATATTGCTACTACAAGCAATAAACAGCAGCATATAATTTTCAAATGGAGCATGTAGTAAATTTCTTATTTTCTAGTCAAGTAAAATGATGCAACTTTTGGAAGTGGCATTAGAGCATCTTTACATCTGCATTGTTCTGCTATTTTGGGAGTATGGTTTGCTTATGACTTATGCTTATTGTTTTACCTTGTGCATTGTGAGTTTTATCACAAAGTTGCCTTTTTTTATCCAAGATTTTGGACTGATAAAGCTCACTTTTTGCATGCCTAATCTACAGGGCTTCCGAGTCCGGAGCACCAGGTTGTCATGGACTCTTCCCCTGCTGGAAAACTGAAAAATCGAGAAGAAGAAAGGTAGGTCAAAAACGTGTTCCTTATGAATATATTTCTTTGGGCTATCACGCCATGCCACATCTCATTTGGTTCCCTTTTTTTGGGGCGGGGGTCATACAGGGGAAAGGACAGACACGGTTGAAGTCATCTTAATTTGGTAACTGCTGATGATAAACTGAGCGTGGGCTCCTGAGAAATTAGCATCTTACCTGGAAGCTCAGAAAAGGGGATCAAAGTTGTATATCCAGCGGAAACGTTGCTGGAACTTGTACAGTTAATTGGATGTAGTCCCTTGCCAAGTTGCAGGGCTGAGACGCTTGGCACAGTTAGGAAAACGCCCATTAGTGATTTTGTAAGACACGCTCTTATTTTTGTGTATCTTTTTTATCATACTTTATTTGACAGCATTTGAGTTTACAATTCATTTGTTCTACTACCAAACCTTTTTGTTAAAAGAATGGATGACTTGCTATTTCATCAAATTTGTACAAGAACTCATGCACGCCTATATTTGTCTAGATTTATCATTTCCATTTGGGTAAAGCCCATTTTATTCCGTTGACTGTTGCCCAAGTTTGATTTTATACGTTTCAATTCAACTACACCAGGCCGCTGTCGTCATGCAAGACCGCCAAGGTGCATCTTCTGCGGCGTAGTCCAACTAATGACTTAGTACAAAGAAGAGGAACGCAACAAGGCTTTAGAATAGACTTTTGTCTAATCAAGTGTTTTAAACCATTTGATTGATATGTGAACCATCACTTGAGTGATTTTAACCATTGAATTTTCTAGTTGTACAAAAATCTACGCTATAGCAGTGCTCCATCCTATTACACTTAATCACGTGAAGTGTTCTCGAGGAAGCCACCGATTGGTAACCATCCATAAATCCTGCCATTTGCCAATCTGCGATCAGGATTCCTTACAATGACGAGTGGTACAAAGACTAGTCAGACCAGCCACCAACCAACAAAATGTACAGGGCTTATGACACGTGGGGAGGTTTTCATCAGGTTGGCCCTCAAAGATTCAAAATAATAAAATCAGTGTGTGTTTTTTATTATAAAATTCCTAAATTATTGGAGCAAGGACTCCTTTGAAACGCGAGAAAAATTCAAAAACCTTACATTTTTCCAGAGAAATAGAATTGAGTCACGTTAAATTCCTGTAGGACTCTTGTGAAATTCATCCATTTCAATGGAGGCCCCGTTTATAGTGAATATGCTTTGTACACTCCAAAAAGCCATATAGAGGTCAAAAATCTTATAGGATCCAAATAATCTGAGATTACCTCACAAATCATATGTTCTAAATCATAGGCCAGAGTATTATTTGTTTCCTTTTGGTGCTACGCGACAATAAACAGTAGGAGTTTAATGTCTGTTTATGGATGAAATGATTTACCACGGGGTCAATTCGTAATATCCCGAAAACAAATTTCCATATATACAAGGATTTCAGTCATCCAGAAACACTGCAAAGCATTCATGTAGTTTAAATGCATGGCGGCAACACCGGAAACTTGTGACAACACCAAATCAAACCAAGAAACAGATCGGATGAAAGAAGACACGGAGTGAGACTGTGAGAGGCAAGGCAGAGGAGATCAGATCGACCAACCAGCCACCCATGGCTGCCGCCGCCTCTCCCATGCTGCCCGCGCTCCTCCTGTTCTTAACCGCCTTCGCGGCGGCCACCGCCGGCGCGGCGGAGACGACGACGACGACGGCGCTGGACGAGACGTGCGCGTTCCTGGGAGGCTGGTACGTGACGCCGGAGCTCTGCGCGTCGGTTCTCTGCTCCGATGCGTCGGCGTCGGCGCCGTGCCGCGCCGCCCGCGACGCGCCCGCGGTGGCCGCGCTCGCGGCGAGGCTGGCGGCGCGGAACGCCACGGCGACCAAGGGCAGCGTCGAGGCCGCGCTGGCCGCGGCCCGCGCCCGCGCCGCCGGGAACGTGACGTCCGCCGCCGGCGCGGCGGAGGTCGCCAGGGGCATCGACTCGTGCTTGCAGCTGTACGCCGGCGTGGTGCCGGCGCTGCAGTGGGCGGCGGAGTCCGTCGCCGCGGGGCGATACCGCGGCGCGCGGCAGGTGCTGGACGCGGCGCAGTACGTCCCCGGCGGGTGCGAGGGCATGGCCGGCGACGCGGCGGCGCTGCCGAGGGAGAACAGCGCCTTCAGCTACGTGGCCATGGTGGCGCACGCCGTTGTCGCCTCCATGGTCAGGGACTGATGGTGGACTTGCTGTAATAATTTCTTTCTCGGCAGGAGAGCTACTGATCGTTATAGCTGTTGTAACAACTCCATCATGCTGTCTCATCAATCGATTAACAGGGCCTGATTCTGTTTCTCGAGTTCCTGTGAATGTTTCCTGTTTCCAATTGATATGTTGATCACAAGTGTGATGGTGGAACAAGTTGGCATTTGCGGATTTGCCTGCTGAGAGCTCGTTCTCAGTTCGAATGTCCTACAGTTCATCCATTCCGTTCCATTCATTTGGTGACCTACTAACAAAAGCCAAGCAAGTTTTTGCCCTGCGACTGTTAGAAGTAATTCTTCTGTTTACGTTCCTACAAAATAGTCATCCTGATCATATCTTTTCTCTCCCACACCAAGTCTACCCCCCGCTAGTAAGAAAAATGGTTCATTTGGTTTTTAAACCATTTGATCTCTGGTCGTACAACCCGGTCACAGAAAATGTGTGACGTATAGTACTACTCCATCAGTGACCATTCCGATTTACGGTCTTGTAATTATTTTATTTCCTTTCTCAAATCGAATGAATAAATTCCTTTGTTTTGCCATTATCATTGGTTTCGATCCATAATTTATTCCCCCTGAACATTCTTTTGCATCTTCCTTCTGGGAGTGACAATATTTCCTTTTCGGTTAACGTTGACTATCGCCTGTCACTACAACAGAACTGTCACTACAACAGAACGGAATGTTCATGTGAGCTTCAAATCCTCACGAAAATAGGAAAAACCACCACAAAAAATGATTCGCGTCGGCCACCTATCACGCAAAATCCCACATGAAATTGGCGCCAGGGAAATTACAATTTCATGGCGGCCGGCTCTCACGAAACTTTTTCGCGACGGTTGCTCTCACGAAATATAAAGGGTCACCAGATTTTTAAAGGAGTTGTCATGACGGCTTGGCAATAGAAAAACACATCACGAAAAGAATTCGTGAGGGCCAGAGGCCGTCGGGAAATTGTTATTTTCGTGTGTGTCTGATGTCCTCACAAAAATGTAATTTCTTGAGTGCCGTTAGCTGTTAGGAAAATGAGTTGAACACACACGAAAATGTTTCTCCAGTTCAATTAGCACTGTCATTAAAATGACCCTCACCCTCACGAAAACTCTTCCCTGGCTGCACAAAACACCACGGAAATATTGTTCACCCACACAAAAATATGTTGCAAACCCACAATTAATCCACAGCATGCATGCCCATAAACATGCATTTATGGTGAGGGTTCTTCTAGCCACTCTCGAAAATACGCATTTATCGTGAGGGTTCTTCTAGCCACTCACGAAACTAGGCTACACACGAAAATTCCGTTACGTTGTAGTGTGTGATAATAGATGTTTTTTTTTTGAGATCTGATAATAGATGTTTCTGTTCATGGTGTAACAAACAACCTCCCATCTTTGGCCCATGATGTGGTGGTGATGTGTAATAATTTGGACTACTATTTCTCCTATTAATATAGTGAAAAGCAGTTCTTTTGTGGTTTTTAGAAAAAAATATATGTTTGTAGTTTGTTCTAAATTTACTTGCTGGTTTTAAAATTGTCCATCTGCGTCACAATTGTGTGGTTCCTAGTACGAAAAAAAATATTGGTAAATGCAGTGTTGTAGTAATAAGGATATGTTCTTCCATATGGGTACTTTTTTTTTTGCGGTGGAAGGAAGCTTTATTAAAATCAACCAGGTTCATTACATACCGACGCTACAAGGCGTTCGGCCACAATCAGGTCCTTAATGCAATCTGGAACCTGAGAAAAAGACACACGTGACTCTCCTAAACGACACGCAAGTTGTGCTAATGAATGCGCAACTGCATTTTGCTTCCTTCCAATCTTACAGACTTCAATCTCCGCCAGTTGCCGGCACTCTTCGCGTATGTCGCTGATTAGGCCAGCGATCAACGAACGGTCAGGGGCATCAGTCTTCAGCTTCGCCACCACCAGAGCGGCATCCGACTCCAGCACCATGCTGATTCCCGGCCACCGCATAGCGAGACGAACCCCATCCAAGCAAGCAGCCGCTTCTGCCTCCTCCGCATCCCTGCAATGAAACAACTTCCTCCATGCCATAAGCAACGGATGACCATCAGCATCACGTATAACAACGCCCAGGCCAGCAGCCCCTGACTGAGCGTTGTATGCCCCATCCACATTGATCTTGAACTTGCCCCGAGCTGGGGGTACCCATCTTCTATCTTCCTCGGTTTTTCGTATCAAGCTCGGCGTCGACAGCGTCACAACCTGTGCCTTTCCTTTTCCTTCACGAGCATAGTACTGTTGACGGGCCGACAACAGACCATCCATGTATCTCGTTAGGAAAATCACCGAACCTTCAATTGAAATTTTCTCACCTGCCTTTAGAGCACCATTCCTCACATTCCATACACGCCACAACATCATAACAAAGTTTGCCATAACATCAGCAGGATATTTGA
The DNA here is from genome assembly GCA_007726485.1 of Eragrostis curvula. Lineage (NCBI taxonomy): Eukaryota > Viridiplantae > Streptophyta > Magnoliopsida > Poales > Poaceae > Eragrostis > Eragrostis curvula. Next base: position 7,624,991 of record CM017444.1, on the reverse strand, counting down.
TTAATAAACCAAGGAGCCATTCCGGACCTGTATCTAGAAGATCAGCTTGTTCAGGCAACTCCCACACTTCTGACAGAGCATGTCTTAATGCCACCGCATGAGGACAGCATATTAGAGCATGGAAGACATCTTCATTAGCGGCTCCACACAACTCACAAGCAGACTGCTTCTCTATGTGCCGGTACTTCTTGTTTGCTCTAGTTGGAAGACCATTGTAGAAGCCAATAGTTGTGGCTTTAGCAGCCAACGCAGCCGCAACCAGCCGAAAGAATCTGAATAGATTGCTGCCATAATTTCAAACATGATCCAAATCTTGTGAGATTTCCTACAAATTGTCATGCGGTGCTCTTGCTTCATTTAATTGCAGGTTGTGTAGGTTGGTAATTTATTAGAGTGTGGGTGGGCTCATAAATTTGTCAAATATTTTATTACAATACAAACCAGCTTCTAAGATTCACTTACAACTCAATATAAAACGTGGAGAGCTAGAGAGAGAGCCAATACGGAGGAAAGGACACGAAACCAAACCACGATGGCCGCCGCAGCTACCTCTCCCATGCTTCCGGCGCTCCTCCTGCTCATCGCCTTCGCAGCGGCCACTACCGGCGCGGCGGAGACGTCCGCGCTGGACCATACGTGTGCGATGCTGGGAGAATATTATTACGTGGAGCCGGAGCTCTGCAAGTCCGTGCTCTGCGCCGACCCATCGGAGCCGTGCCATGCCACCCGCGACCAGGCCGCGGTGGCCATGCTCGCGGCGAGGCTGGCGGTGCGGAACGCCACGGCTACCAAGGGCCTCGTCGAGGCCGCGCTGGCCGCCCACGCCGGGAACGCGACGGTGGCCAAGGGCATCGAGTCGTGCGTGCAGCTGTACGCCGGCGTCGTGGCGATCCTCCAGCGGGCGGCGCAGTTCGTGGCGGCGGGGCGCTACCGCGAAGCCGGGCAGGTGCTGAACGCGAACCCGCCGATAGTAGTCCCCGACAGGTGCGATGGCGCCATGGGCGCCGGGGACGCGGCGGCGCTGCTGCCAAGGGAGAACGACGCTTTCGCCTACATGGCCCTGGTGGCTCACTCCATCATCAACAACATGGTTCCGGATCCGGAACTTCTTCCCCGTCGTTGATGACTCGTAATAAATTTTCTTTTATCAAGCCAGCAGGAGAGCTGCTGAGCATTGTAGAATGCAGTATATAATAAAATAATTCAATCGTCGTGCTGTCTCATCAATCGGTTAACAAGACTGATTCTGTTTCTTGATTTCCGGTGAATGTTTCGATTAGTTTCCAGTTGATTTAATCAAGAGTGGGATCTATGGAACAAGTTGGCATTTGCCAGCCTACTGAGAGCTCGTTCTCAGTTCGAATGTCGTACCTACAGTCCATCCATTCCATTCCATTCATTTCGTGATCTACAAGCAAAAACTGAAAGCTATTTTGTGCCCTGCAACTGTTAGAATTAATTCTTTCCGTTGGTACATGCAACTCACTGGGACGTTATTCCAAAATATTGAGCCCGTGATCTTCTCCACAAGAACGCCACACGAAAATACATTTACCAGATTGTAAGCGCCCCTCGCGCGCCTTGCCGATCATTCCCTTGGTGTGGACATTCGACATGACCCTAAATTTTATATGAAACTATATTTATTTTTTCATATTAAACTTTTACTGTGGGTCAATAATGTATAATATGGTCCAAGGCATTAGGTTACACATTTTGCCACCTTTCATAAGAAATCTCAAACTATTATGGACTGACCTGTTTAATTTGACAAATCAATTACTATAAATTAATCCAAGCGACAATGAAGGAATTAAGGAAGGGTGACCCAAGAAAATAGATCAACCATAAAAAAAAATGCATTTATGCTCCTTTCTTTTGAAAAGTTAAGTATATTTATGGCCATACTATAAGGGCCAATTGCAAATCAACCACACTTTTGAAATGTAATTGTGAAACAACCATCGATTTTTAAATTTGCAATTTCACGGCAGTTTTCAAAAAATCTATATGGTATCTTGCAAAATATTTTGCGATTTCAACACGAAGCCTGAGTTTACCATTTCGACTTCCCACGAGGAAATTATGATCATTTAAGTGAAACCTACCACGAAGTGTGTTGAAGGATCATGCCAAACTACATGAAACGCTAACTTTGTATCTTGGTGGGAACTCAAGTCTCTTTCGCTGCTTGCTAGGAGTGTTTGTACGTAGTATGATACGTACCCATTTTATCTCAGATATTTTTACCAACTTTGATAATGGTTAACTACACCTTTGATTAGCAAAAGTGTTTTCAAATTGGTGGAGAATTCTCTACTCCTTTGCTCTTTGTGATTTCATCATGGGATTACAAAAAGACGACATTTGACTTTCCCCCAATTGGTGCTCCTGCTCCGCATTTGATTGCATGTTGTGTCGGTTAATAAATTAAAGTGCTCATCCTCGATTCATATTGTCGTATAAAGATGGTGGTTGGCTTCAAGCGCATTTCATCATGTTACATTGTTATCATGGCTTAATTGGAGCTAATTATCTTGTTCTTCATCCGTGGAGATTGATCCCCTATTCGCTTCACAATGTTATTGAAATTTGTCTTTTCGTGACAACAAAGTTCTAGCACCTTTAACCCCACACAGAATCATAATGCAGAAATCTTTTTACTTTGCAAAATACATGGACACTTTCCACCGGATGATGAAGACCGAGGACTGAGGTATATTATGTTTTCCCAACTCCGGGACTGTTTTGGGTTTGGATCAGGTCAGGTCCGGCAAGCGTAAAAAATATGTTAATGCGCATGATCATCTGATATTTCTAAACCAATAGTTGTGGCTTTAGCAACCAACGCAGCCGCAGCCGGTCGGCCAAAAAAATCTGAACAGATTGCTGCAATATTTCAGAAAGCCATAAAGAAATCAAAAATCTTATTGGATCCAAATCCTGTGAGATTTCAAGATATCCTCACAAATCATCATGGGAACAAAAGAGGATGTTGACTTCGTCCAATCAAGATATCCTCACAAATCATCATGGGATCAAAAATCATTTTGGATCCAATTAGTACTCCTGCTCCATTTGATTGTAGATTGTGTAGGTTGGTAACTTTGAGTGTGGACGGGCTCATAAAGTTGTCAAATATCTCAGTGGACGCAAATCTTCTGAGATTCTCTCACGACTCAATATAAGACGTGGAGAGCTAGTGAGGGAGCCAAGACAGAGGAAAGGACACCAAACCAAAGTGAAACCACCATGGCTGCCGCCTCTACCTCTCCCATGCTTCCAGCACTCCTGCTCATCGCCCTCGCGGCGGCCACCACCGGCGCGGCGGAGATGACGGCGCTGGACTGGGCGTGCAATTTTGTGGGCGGATGGTACGTGACGCCGGAGCTCTGCACGTCCGTGCTCTGCGCCGACCCATCGGAGCCGTGCCGCGCCACCCGCGACGCGCCCGCGGTGGCTGCGCTCGCAGCGACGCTGGCGGTGCGGAACGCTACGGCGACCAAGGGTCGCGTCGAGGCCGCGCTGGCCGCCCACGCCGGGAACGTGACGGTGGCCAAGGGCATCGAGTCGTGCGTGCAGCTGTACGCCGGCGTGGTGGCGATCCTCCAGCGGGCGGCGCAGTTCGTGGCGACAAGGCGCTACAGCGACGCGCGGCAGGTGCTGGATGCGGCGTACCAGGATATGTTAATCGGAGTCCCCGGCAGGTGCGAGGCCATGGCCGGCGACGCCGCGGCGTTGCCAAGGGAGAACGAAGCCTTCATGAACATGGCCTTGGTGGCGCACGCCATCATCGCCAACATGGCTAGGGACTGATCAAACATTGGATATTGCTTCCTGCCAGCCCGTAGTTGATGACTCGTAGTAAATTTTCTTTTATCAAACCAGCAGACCAGGAGAACCTGCTGATCATTGTATACTGTTGTAACAATTCAATCGCCGCGCGGGCTCATCAACGATTAACAGGACTGGTTCTGTTTCTTAGAGTTCCCTGTGAATGTTTCGGTTTCCAATTGATTAATGAAGAGTAGGATCTATGGAAGAAGTTGACATTTGCGTACTGAGAGCTCGTTCTCAGTTCGAATGTCCTACAGTTCATCCATTCCATTCCATCACATCCCAATTCCCATTCGTTTGGTTATCTACAAGCAAAAATGGAGCTATTTTTGTGCCCTGCGACTGTTAAAAGTAATTCTACCGTTGTTGGTACATGCTAACTGTCGTACCCCATTTCTGGAGCACTAGTGCTTACCGTACCAGTCCCTGGATCAGACGCTGATACGAACACTTTATACAGACTGGCATCACAGAGTCAACACTTACATAAATATTACCGAGTCTCATACAAGCCTTCATACATAAAAGGTCTTACAACAGACGGCCGAAGGCCACTTTATTACAACAAGCATCAAGCAGGTGGGCTGCAACAGCAGAACCACTTAAACACTACTACAACGGAAGTCGGAAGCGGTACTAGCACAGGCATCTTGAGTGTAGACAGGACCCTACTCTTCATCACCATCCTCCTGGTACTCAGGTTCCTCATCTGAATGATTAAAGCAAGGGTGAGTACATAGGGTACTCAGCAAGTCCTAGCAGCAAGGGGTATAAGCATGCAAGGGGGTTATCAAAGGATAGGCCGGGGGTTTAGTAACTGGGCGGAAGGCCAGTTTTATGCAGGGGTCGTTTGTAAAACAAAGCAGTTTGCAAACCACTAATCAAGATCATCTTTGAGGATTAATGGGGTTGTTTGGCCCTGGGGGAGACAAAGTCCATCCCGCCAGTTCCCACTTTTATCGCTGGCAGGAGACCAGCACACGGTTCCACACCGGAGTATTCCAAAAACACACCAAGGAGGTTACTCACGCCGTTATACTAATCATTGTGTGGCACAAGCTTTCGCGTTGCCCAATACCGTGGAGCACGGCTATCATGATAGATTTGAAACTCTGCAGAGGTTGTACACAATTCCCCACAAGGCATGCCAGCCCTTCCCATCGTCATGGATCGGACAGACACACTAATGGTCCCGTACCTACTTGGTGTCACCGCGGCACCACCACGGAAATACTGCGACCAGGGGCTTCACAATATCATCATTATCATGTAGAAGGGCCTGAAGAATCACCATACGCCGGATCCCGACACCCGCCATGTCGAGTCTTCTCCTGGCTTCCGCCGCAACTCCTGCCCTCCAGGTGGGTACCGGGTGAACACTATAGTAGGGTGTGGTTCCAAACCTTTCCCATTCAAGGCATGTGGTTGTACGAAAAGTGCTAGGCAAGGCGGCACATGAACCGGTCCTTATACGACCGAAGCAAGCATCTTCAATAGCTATCCTCAAAGGAGGAATCGCGTCCCAGAGATAGGCCTCCCCACTGAGGACTACCTCGCCTGCTCCCGCCAGAAGTACCCCACTATGGGTTACAATTATCACTAGTATAAAGTACCATCCCACATTTCATATTCACACACACGCACTCCACCAAACACACACCAATTTTTACACCAAAAGCATGTATAGCAAGATTAATTAAGTACATATGTAAAAAGTCCTAAGCAGCATAGCATATCAACATATCATTAAGGAATTAATGACAGTGAAACCTAGGGTTAACAAGGCAGTGGATGAACAATTAACAAGGTATGGCAATCATCAGCATAGGATCATCTAGCATTTAAAGCAAATTTAAAATATCATGCACAGTTATTTCCAAAACAGGCTCTAAATAGGACTATTTGCAATCATGGGATCAATATGATCAATGGGGTTAGAACTTGCCTTCACCAAAGTCTTCTTCTTCTAAGTCCTCGTAATCCGGATCCTCAGCTCCTTCCTCGAAGACTTGCTCCTCTATTGATCAAAAGCAACGACGATCGAATTAACTACCGATCAAACAATTAATTAACAAGCATATAAATCAAAGAAGACCAAAAAGAGATCAACAACAGAGGGTTTTGATAACATTAAATAGCTTATGATTTTTGATGAATTTTGGTGGAAGAATCACCAAAATTGGAGTTACGATGAAAAAGATATGAATTTTACAAGTTTGCAACATCGGAAATAATTAGGATTAAGCTAAGTAATTAAGCATAGACATAATCCTAATTATTATGGAGTAAACAAGTGTTGCAAAATGATTAGGAAATAATCTAGTATTTTTAGGAATTTTATGGAATTTTTCTGATAAAGGAAAGTGCTCGAAATAGATTCCTGGGTACAAACTGTGTGTGAACTTAGCAATTTCCAGAGGCTGTGTGAGGCTGACGAGTGGGCCACTGGGGCCGGGGTCACTGTGCAGCACTGTGCTGTGGACTCGGTTCACAGGGCTGTGGACCGGAGGTGGCCAGAGAGAGCGGTCCACGGTGCACCGCGCCCGTGGACACGCGCTGACGGGGCGCTGACAGGGCAGAGGAGACCGGGTCCCCGTGGGCCCGGCGCTGACGTGGCTCGCCACGTCGGATGCCGACGCAGCGCGGCCGGGGTGTGCCGGAGCAGAGCGCGCGCGGCGGCGCCTCACCGGAAAACTCACCGGCGACGGCTACAGGGCACTAGGGACGAAGCTACTGGCACCTAGGGAATCGTCGCGCGAAGGCGGGGCTGCGGGTGCTTGATGGTGACGTCGCGGGGCACCGGAGGGACGGCGAGAGCTCGCCGGAGATTGCGGTGCGCGGCGGCGTGCGGGCGAAGCAGTGCGCGCGCGTGGAGTTGCGCGCATTCGTGTGGCCGCAGGCGTGCGCGCGTGCGCGGGGAGGCTAGCGCACTCCTCAGCGTGGCGAGGCAGGGCCGGGAAGCCTGCCGGCGATGAGGTCGCACGGCGGCGGGCGGCGGTGCGATGCGCGGAGCACGTGCCTGTGTGCGGGGGAGGAAAAAGGAAGGGCGCGGGAGAGAGAGAAGAGGGAGGCGATGCTCACGGTGGGGTCGACGGAGGCGGGGAGATGCCGGGGATGGCTCGCCAACGCGCGCGGTCACCGGAACCCTAGCCCGCCGTGGACGCCATGCTCCTCGCCTCTCCTGCGAAGAAGGAGAACGGGACGGGGTCAGACACGGCGCGGCGAGTTCAATGGAGGAAGAAAGGGGCGGCGAAGCTCTACTCTTTGCTTCACAGTGCGCGGCCGGAGGGATCGCCGGAGTTAAGAACAATGGTGGGGAAAAGCTCGAATTGAGGTGCTCGAGTGGCAATAGCGAGGGCGTGAGCTCGGAGGAAGGGAGAGGGATGCAGCGCGGAGCTCGGTGGCCTTTTATAGGCGGCCGAGGAGTGGCCGTTGGGCGCGGGCATGGCGGTGGTCGTCGGTCGCGGTCGTCGGCGCTTCAATGCGACGCGATGGCGCGCCAGAGGAGGGACGACGCCCATGCGCGTGATGACGCGGGCGTGAGGCTACGGACGAGACGCGACGAGAGCGGCTGAGCGGAGCTGACGTCGAGGAATGGAGGCTCGCCGGTCTTGGGCGTCTTGGTCGCTGGTCCGCGCGGAGAGGATGGGCGCGTTGCTGCAGGGTTTGGCCGACAGGACGGGGCGACGGGACGAGGCGAGAGCGCGGACGCGGGCGTGATGTGGCGAAGCTGTAGCGCGACGCGACGAGGCGGGACGGCCGGCATGGGCGCGCTGGCGCGGTGGCAGGAGGTGAGGGACGGCACTGACAGGTGGGGCCCACCTGTCAGTGGCTCGGCGCGGTGGAGCGGGCTGGCGTGGCTGCTGGGCCGGCGGGAGGAGCTGGGCCGCTGGCGGGCGCGCGGGAAAAGGAGAGGAAGAGCGGGCCGGGGGAGAAAAAGAAAAGGGGGCGGCCCAGGTGGAAAGAAATGGTTTGAACTTTTCCCAGAATTTTCAGAGATTCAAATTTGAATGGATTTCAAATTTGAAAAAAGATCAATACCAAATGAACACATAAATAAAATCAGAAAATTCCAAATATGCTGATGGTGGTGTTTGATGCACATTTAAAATTCGAAATTTTAAATTTAGCATGGATTTGACTTCTACTTTGATTGAATTTGTTCGAATTTGAAAAAGTTCAAATTTTTAGTGATTTTTATACATGGGCAAACTCAGGGTGTTACAAACCTACCCCACTTAAACCGAATCTCGTCCTCGAGATTCAGGATCTTCCTCGAACAGGTAGGGAAACTCCTTCTTAAGATTATCTTCACGTTCCCAAGTAGCTTCTGCTTCTGTATGGTTACTCCATTGCACTCGGCAAAACCGTATGGCATTCCTCCTTGTTAACCGAGTAGCAACATCCAAAATCTTGATAGGCCTCTCTTGGTAACGGAGATCCGGTTGAAGATCCAATACTTCCGGTGGTACTATTTCTTCTGGAACTCTCAAGCATTTCTTCAACTGTGAGACGTGGAAGACATTATGGATGTCTGACATTTCTTCGGGGAGCTCAAGGCGGTAAGCTACTGCTCCAATCTTCTTGAGTACCTTGAAAGGTCCAATATATCTGGGTGCCAACTTTCCTCGGACTCTGAACCTTCGGGTACCTCGTATTGGTGATACTTTGAGGTATACATAGTCTCCTGCTTCAAAGCTCAGATCTCTGCGACGGGTATCTGCATAGCTTTTCTGCCTGCTCTGGGCTGCTTTCAGATTCTCCCTGATTAGAGCTACTTTCTCTTCAGCATCTTTAATAATTGCCGGTCCGAAGAAAGATCGCTCTCCCACTTCTGACCACATCAGAGGTGTTCTGCACTTTCTACCATAAAGAGCTTCAAAAGGTGCCATTTGTAGACTGACCTGATAACTGTTGTTGTAGGAGAACTCTGCAAAGGAAAGGCTTTTCTCCCAATCCTTTCCATAGGCTAGCACACATGCTCTTAACATATCTTCCAGGATTTGATTGACTCTTTCAGTCTGTCCATCTGTCTGCGGGTGATATGCTGAGCTATAATCCAACTTAGTTTTCAATAGTTTGTGCAGACTTTGCCAGAACTTTGAGGTAAACTGGGTTCCTCTATCTGAGATTATTCTGCTCGGAACTCCATGCAACTTGAGTATGTGATCCACATACAACTGAGCATACTTGTCTCCTCTGTAGACTGTCTTGACCGGTATAAAGTGGGCAACCTTCGTCAGACGGTCTACTATTACCCATATTGAATCATTCCCTTTTTGGGTGCGGGGTAAACCCACGATGAAATCCATGCTAATCTCATCCCATTTCCACACGGGAACATGCAGTGGCTGCAATAATCCTGCGGGTCTCTGATGCTCTACCTTAACTTTGCTGCAGATATCACATCGGGCAACGAACTCTGCTATATCTTTCTTCATTCCTGACCACCAGTACTTTGTTTTCAGGTCCAAGTACATCTTGGTGCTCCCTGGGTGAATGGAATAAGCGGAGTTGTGGGCTTCATTCATAATGAGCTGCTGATACCCACCATTCTTGGGTACACAGATTCGATCTTTATACCATAAGGTACCTTGGTCATCTACTCTAAATCCGGGTGCTTTATCCACCCCGGTTTTAGCTTTGAGATCCTGTATCTCCTCATCATCCACTTGAGCTTTTCGGATTAAACTTCCTAGAGTCGGTTCCACACACAGGTTGCTTATCTGGCCTGACTGGGTGCAATGAAGATTTAGTTGCTTGAACTCTGCTAGTAACTCAGGTCTTCTCTTATGTAGCTTGATGTTGTTGCAGTGAGCCTTGCGACTCAGTGCGTCTGCAACTACATTGGCCTTTCCAGGGTGATACTGTATTTCAAGATTGTAATCTTTGATCAACTCTAACCATCTTCTTTGCCTGAGATTTAAGTCTGATTGTGTGAAGATGTACTTCAGACTCTTATGATCCGTGAAGATTTCGCATTTATTTCCAATCAGATAGTGCCTCCAGATCTTTAGAGCGTGGACAACTGCTGCTAGCTCTAGATCATGAGTTGGATAGTTCTGCTCATGAACCTTCAGCTGCCTTGATGCATAAGCCACCACTCGTCCATCTTGCATTAGCACACAACCCAAACCTTGTCGAGATGCGTCGCAATATACGACAAAATCTCGATATATATCCGGTAGGGTTAGCACTGGGGCTGTTGTCAGTCTTCTCTTTAGCTCTTGGAAACTTTTCTCACAAGCTTCTGTCCACTTGAATTCTTTTCCCTTCTGAGTCAGGGCAGTCATTGGTCGGGCTAGCTTGGAGAAACCTTCTATGAATCTGCGGTAGTAACCTGCCAGTCCAAGAAAACTTCGGACTTCCGTTACATTTGTGGGTTGCTTCCAGTTAGTAACTGCCTCAACCTTTGCTGGGTCTACTGCAATGCCTTTTTCAGTCAAGATATGGCCAAGGAAAGCGACTTCTTTTAACCAAAACTCACACTTGCTGAACTTGGCATAAAGTTCATGTGCTCTTAGCTTCTCAAGTACAACTCTCAGGTGTTGTTCATGTTCTTCAGCGCTCTTGGAGTAGATCAAAATGTCGTCAATGAAGACGACGACAAACCGATCTAGCTCTTCCATGAAAACCTTGTTCATCAGATTCATGAAGTATGCTGGTGCGTTGGTGAGCCCAAAGGGCATCACTGTAAACTCATACTGACCATAGCGGGTGACAAAAGCTGTCTTGAGTATGTCTCCTTCTCGAATCTTCAGTTGGTAGTACCCTGATCTCAGGTCAATCTTGGAGAAGAACTTGGCTCCTTTCAACTGATCAAACAAGTCATCGATCCTGGGCAGTGGGTACTTGTTTTTGATAGTGACTTCATTGAGTGAACGGTAGTCAATGCACATTCTGAGACTGCCATCTTTCTTCTTGACAAACAGAACTGGTGATCCCCATGGTGAGGAACTTGGTCTGATGAAGCCTTTCTCTTGTAATTCTGCTATCTGCTCTTTCAATTCTGCTAACTCATTAGCTGCCATTCGGTAAGGTCTCTTGGCGATTGGGGAGGTTCCGGGAATGAGGTCGATGATGAACTCTATGTCTCGGTCTGGTGGCATTCCAGGTAATTCATCTGGGAAAACGTCTGGGTACTCACAGACGACTGGTACTTCCTCCAGTGGTGCGGTTTCCAGACTGCATACCATCGGAATAGCCTTCACTCTCCTTGGCTCACATTCCACCTTAATACCTTGATGGTTTACTAAGGAGACTTTCCTGGTATCACAGGCTATAATGCCCTGATGTTTGCTCAACCAGTCCATTCCAAGGATAACATCTATTCCGGCTGACTGGAGAACTATTAGGTTTGCTAGGAATACTACCCCACTTAAAAGAATCTTAACCCGGGGACATCCCAACAAACACTTGATTTCCGCTCCAGGAGAGCGAGTTATCAGTGGTTGTTTGAGCAAAACAGTTGGAAAACCATGTGCAGCAACAAATCTTGAAGATATGAATGAATGCGAAGCTCCAGAATCAAACAAAACTGTTGCAAGGGTGGAGTTGACAAGGTACTCACCGAGAACAACATCTGGTGCTTCTTCAGCTTCCTGGGTGTCAATGTGGTTGACTCTGCCTCGACCGAAGGTCTGATTGTTCCTTCGCTGCTGTCCTGAGGGTTGCTGTCCACCACGTCCAACTCCTGATGCTGCAGTCCTGGCATTGCTCTGCTGGTGAGACTGTGCCGGGGCCTGATTCTGGTTCATGTAGGGGCAATTGGCAATCATATGCCCTGGCTCACGGCACCTAAAGCAAGTCCTCTTCTCATTCTGAGCTGGCTGGGCAATGCTGGGATTGCTCCTCTGCTGACTACTGGCATTCTGGTTGCGGTAGGAAGGTGTTGCATTATACTGGTTTGATGCTGAGGTCTTGTACTGCATGGTTGGCTGGTACCTGGGCTTCTGAGAGAAGTTGCCTCTTGATCTCTGGTTTCTTTCCTGCTGCCTGAACTTCTGGGCGTTGAATTTGCGCTTCCTGTCACTTTCGATGTGAGAACGTGCGTCTTCTAGAAGAATGGCACGGTTCATCAGAGTGTTGAAGTCTGGATAGATGTGAGTGACCAACTGCATCTTCAGACTAGGACTTAGTCCTTTCTTGAAGCGGTCCTGCTTCTTCTTGTCAGTGTTCACATCCTCAGGTGCATAACGTGCAAGCTTCATAAACTTTCTGATGTACTGATTCACAGTCATGGCTCCTTGCTTTAATGAGCGAAACTCATCTGCCTTCATGTCCATGATACCCTCAGGGATGTGGTATCTCCTGAACTCTTCCTGAAATTCATCCCAAGTGATAGCCTCGGGGTCCTCTGTAGCTTCTTGGTAGTTGTCCCACCACTCACTGGCGGCTCCCATGAGTTGGTGCGATGCCAGAAGGACTTTTTCTCTGTCATTGGCGTTTACAACCTGAAGCTTCTTGGTGATACCTCTCAGCCAATCATCTGCTGCCAGAGGGTCTTCTTCGGCATTCTCGAAGGTCGGTGGTCTGAGTCTCATGAATTCCGACATCTTGGTCTGGGGACCTGGTGCACGGTCAAGAAGTCCTTGAGCAATGACTTCCATCAGACGTGTCTGATTATCCATCACAGCGACAAGGTTAGTGACAGGTGGGTTGGGCAAGGGTCCGTGTCGTCCACCTCGCCTACCTCTGCCACGGTTCTGATTTCCTCCACCTCGGTTCTGGTTTTGTTGGTGACCTTCACCCTCATCATGGCCTTCCAGATCATTCTGGTTGTCCTGATTGTTCTGGTTATTCTGGTTGTTCTGGCTTGCCTCATCTTCTTGGTCATGGCCTCCAATCCTGCCTCCACCTCTGCCACGCTGTTGGTTAACTCTGCCTCTCCCACGTCCACGCACACCGCCCTGTCCTGGGGCATCCTCGTCGTGTGCAACTTGACGCTCACGACGCTGCCGTATTCGGGCGGACTGCCTCGCGGGAGGCATCTGTTAAGTTGACAGAGGATTGCGAAAGGTGAGAACAAGTCGAGGTTGAAACAAGCCGAGACTAGGCAACAAGACAGGAACACAAGATTTGCTAACACACAAACAGTAAGATCCAACATCATTACAACATTACGGCATACATAAACATCATAACAAGGTTCGATCATACATACACAAGCCCTTACACAGGAGGACTTGACGACTACAACTAAACTACAGGACTTGACAACATGGTACTCTAGGATACAACGACACACATCTGCTGGACTAGACACAACTGCTAACTGCTACACTACGGGTACAAGCACTGCTGCCTCAAGTGCTGCTGGTAACTGACTCCATCTGGGGTAGCTGCTCCTCAGTACTGGTCGTAGCCGTGGTCCCTGCGCCACGCACGGTACAGGTCGTAGGGGTCACTCCACTCCTCGTGGGCACGAAGGAGCTGGTAGTACTCGAAGAGGTCTGCGTCTCCGAGCATCTGCGGTGCTGGCGCCTGCTGTGGAGCTGCTGGCTGAAGGTGAGCCGGGGGAGCTGCAAGTACCGGCTGGAACGGAAACAGTGGTCCAAGTGCGACAAGTGTAGGTGGGAACTGGGCTGCTGGGTCTGCCATCAGTGCTAGCTGGTGACCTGCTGGTAGTGCTGGCTGCTGCTGAACAGGGGGAGCAAACAGTGCTGGCGGCTGCTGAACTGGGACGTCTGCAGGTGCTGGCTGCTGCGGTGCCGGAGGGTCGACTACCACAGGCTGGTCGTCACTGACCGGCACAAAGTTGACCACGCCCTGGTCCTTGTCCTCCTCCATCTCTAGCATGTACTGAGGGACGTAACCCTCGAGTACTGGGAAGTCGTCCTCGTCCATCGAGTCCGAGTAGTCACTGCCGGGGTCTGACGGGTAGTCCATCTCGTGCTCTGACTCCGTGTCCTCCTCACCCTGCAGAGGGTCCTCTAGTAACTCTAGCTCAGGGTCGTCCTCTGCCATCTGGGCATCCTCCTCCTCGGAGGGCTCCTCGTCTGACTCTGACAGAAAGCCGTAAGCTGGTGCTGGAGCTGGAGCTGGTGCAACCTCTGGAGACACTGGGGCTGCAACCTCTGGAGAAGCTGGGGCTGCAACCTCTGGAGAAGCTGGGGCTGCAACCTCTGGAGAAGCTGGGGCTGCAACCTCTGGAGAAGCTGGGGCTGGCTGCGGTGCTCCTCCTGACGGTCCTGCACCTCCTGAGTCCTCACTGTCGCTGGAGTCACCCTCTGAGTCTGTCGGGCAGGCGTAGTGCAGGTGGCGTCTGGGACCTCCGATCCTCGGAGTGAACCTGCGACGTGGTCCTGCTCCAACCTGGTGAAGCCTCACGTAGCAGCGGTCGACCTCTCTGATGAGGTACAGAGCGTCCTCCTCCCAAAGGCCCATAGCTGCCTCGAGAGTGGACTGAATCTGTGCCTGCTCTGTCTGGGACTCGGCGAGCTGGGTCTGAAGCTGTGCAAGCTGTGACTGAGCTGCTGCAAGCTGGGCCTGAACCTCTGTGAGCTTCTGCGTGGACTGTGCCTGGACCTCTGCAAGCTGAGTCTGGGTCTGCTGGAGCTGCTCCTGGAGATCTCTCTCTCTAGCCTCTGCTGCCTCAGCTCTGGTGATACTGCTCTCGAACCCTCTCTGACGTGACTCGAACAGACTGTCCATAGCCAGGATGTACCAAGCTGACGCTACCACAGTGGGATCCTCCTCACGCTGGTCTGGTCCCTGCAGAGCACTCAACCTGTGCTGCCACTGTGCCTCGGTGTGCTCGTACAGCGGGAAGTAGCGACACGGGGTGTCGCGTACCTCCTCCTCGTGGCGCTGACAGAAGAGTAGCAGGGTCTTGCGAGCTGCAATCTGGTGGGCGTCTCCTGACTGGGTGCCGAAAGCTGTCACTGTCAGGGGCTCCAGGTCTGGGCGTGTACGCGGCTGAAGAACTGTCACCTGCACCTCACAGTACTGGGTGCCGTCCTGGACGAAGCTGAGCGAGCGGTACTCCGGGCGGTCGGTGTAGCCGAACCTCTGCAACGCTTCCCACAGGAGAGTGGGGAAGCCTGAAACGCCGATCTGGTAGCTGCGGATCCACCCGTCGTCTAGCTGCTGGTCCTCCATCTGTTTCAACAAAAGTTGAAGATGGGTAAGTACAAGGTAACAAAACGATTTGTAAAGTAAATACAGAACTGAAAGCAAATTTTGTAATATAGTTTATATATATAAAATATCACTCTCTCACAATCGTTTCCAGCCTAGGGTCCATCTTACGGTCAAGCATGGCTCTGATACCACTCTGTCGTACCCCATTTCTGGAGCACTAGTGCTTACCGTACCAGTCCCTGGATCAGACGCTGATACGAACACTTTATACAGACTGGCATCACAGAGTCAACACTTACATAAATATTACCGAGTCTCATACAAGCCTTCATACATAAAAGGTCTTACAACAGACGGCCGAAGGCCACTTTATTACAACAAGCATCAAGCAGGTGGGCTGCAACAGCAGAACCACTTAAACACTACTACAACGGAAGTCGGAAGCGGTACTAGCACAGGCATCTTGAGTGTAGACAGGACCCTACTCTTCATCACCATCCTCCTGGTACTCAGGTTCCTCATCTGAATGATTAAAGCAAGGGTGAGTACATAGGGTACTCAGCAAGTCCTAGCAGCAAGGGGTATAAGCATGCAAGGGGGTTATCAAAGGATAGGCCGGGGGTTTAGTAACTGGGCGGAAGGCCAGTTTTATGCAGGGGTCGTTTGTAAAACAAAGCAGTTTGCAAACCACTAATCAAGATCATCTTTGAGGATTAATGGGGTTGTTTGGCCCTGGGGGAGACAAAGTCCATCCCGCCAGTTCCCACTTTTATCGCTGGCAGGAGACCAGCACACGGTTCCACACCGGAGTATTCCAAAAACACACCAAGGAGGTTACTCACGCCGTTATACTAATCATTGTGTGGCACAAGCTTTCGCGTTGCCCAATACCGTGGAGCACGGCTATCATGATAGATTTGAAACTCTGCAGAGGTTGTACACAATTCCCCACAAGGCATGCCAGCCCTTCCCATCGTCATGGATCGGACAGACACACTAATGGTCCCGTACCTACTTGGTGTCACCGCGGCACCACCACGGAAATACTGCGACCAGGGGCTTCACAATATCATCATTATCATGTAGAAGGGCCTGAAGAATCACCATACGCCGGATCCCGACACCCGCCATGTCGAGTCTTCTCCTGGCTTCCGCCGCAACTCCTGCCCTCCAGGTGGGTACCGGGTGAACACTATAGTAGGGTGTGGTTCCAAACCTTTCCCATTCAAGGCATGTGGTTGTACGAAAAGTGCTAGGCAAGGCGGCACATGAACCGGTCCTTATACGACCGAAGCAAGCATCTTCAATAGCTATCCTCAAAGGAGGAATCGCGTCCCAGAGATAGGCCTCCCCACTGAGGACTACCTCGCCTGCTCCCGCCAGAAGTACCCCACTATGGGTTACAATTATCACTAGTATAAAGTACCATCCCACATTTCATATTCACACACACGCACTCCACCAAACACACACCAATTTTTACACCAAAAGCATGTATAGCAAGATTAATTAAGTACATATGTAAAAAGTCCTAAGCAGCATAGCATATCAACATATCATTAAGGAATTAATGACAGTGAAACCTAGGGTTAACAAGGCAGTGGATGAACAATTAACAAGGTATGGCAATCATCAGCATAGGATCATCTAGCATTTAAAGCAAATTTAAAATATCATGCACAGTTATTTCCAAAACAGGCTCTAAATAGGACTATTTGCAATCATGGGATCAATATGATCAATGGGGTTAGAACTTGCCTTCACCAAAGTCTTCTTCTTCTAAGTCCTCGTAATCCGGATCCTCAGCTCCTTCCTCGAAGACTTGCTCCTCTATTGATCAAAAGCAACGACGATCGAATTAACTACCGATCAAACAATTAATTAACAAGCATATAAATCAAAGAAGACCAAAAAGAGATCAACAACAGAGGGTTTTGATAACATTAAATAGCTTATGATTTTTGATGAATTTTGGTGGAAGAATCACCAAAATTGGAGTTACGATGAAAAAGATATGAATTTTACAAGTTTGCAACATCGGAAATAATTAGGATTAAGCTAAGTAATTAAGCATAGACATAATCCTAATTATTATGGAGTAAACAAGTGTTGCAAAATGATTAGGAAATAATCTAGTATTTTTAGGAATTTTATGGAATTTTTCTGATAAAGGAAAGTGCTCGAAATAGATTCCTGGGTACAAACTGTGTGTGAACTTAGCAATTTCCAGAGGCTGTGTGAGGCTGACGAGTGGGCCACTGGGGCCGGGGTCACTGTGCAGCACTGTGCTGTGGACTCGGTTCACAGGGCTGTGGACCGGAGGTGGCCAGAGAGAGCGGTCCACGGTGCACCGCGCCCGTGGACACGCGCTGACGGGGCGCTGACAGGGCAGAGGAGACCGGGTCCCCGTGGGCCCGGCGCTGACGTGGCTCGCCACGTCGGATGCCGACGCAGCGCGGCCGGGGTGTGCCGGAGCAGAGCGCGCGCGGCGGCGCCTCACCGGAAAACTCACCGGCGACGGCTACAGGGCACTAGGGACGAAGCTACTGGCACCTAGGGAATCGTCGCGCGAAGGCGGGGCTGCGGGTGCTTGATGGTGACGTCGCGGGGCACCGGAGGGACGGCGAGAGCTCGCCGGAGATTGCGGTGCGCGGCGGCGTGCGGGCGAAGCAGTGCGCGCGCGTGGAGTTGCGCGCATTCGTGTGGCCGCAGGCGTGCGCGCGTGCGCGGGGAGGCTAGCGCACTCCTCAGCGTGGCGAGGCAGGGCCGGGAAGCCTGCCGGCGATGAGGTCGCACGGCGGCGGGCGGCGGTGCGATGCGCGGAGCACGTGCCTGTGTGCGGGGGAGGAAAAAGGAAGGGCGCGGGAGAGAGAGAAGAGGGAGGCGATGCTCACGGTGGGGTCGACGGAGGCGGGGAGATGCCGGGGATGGCTCGCCAACGCGCGCGGTCACCGGAACCCTAGCCCGCCGTGGACGCCATGCTCCTCGCCTCTCCTGCGAAGAAGGAGAACGGGACGGGGTCAGACACGGCGCGGCGAGTTCAATGGAGGAAGAAAGGGGCGGCGAAGCTCTACTCTTTGCTTCACAGTGCGCGGCCGGAGGGATCGCCGGAGTTAAGAACAATGGTGGGGAAAAGCTCGAATTGAGGTGCTCGAGTGGCAATAGCGAGGGCGTGAGCTCGGAGGAAGGGAGAGGGATGCAGCGCGGAGCTCGGTGGCCTTTTATAGGCGGCCGAGGAGTGGCCGTTGGGCGCGGGCATGGCGGTGGTCGTCGGTCGCGGTCGTCGGCGCTTCAATGCGACGCGATGGCGCGCCAGAGGAGGGACGACGCCCATGCGCGTGATGACGCGGGCGTGAGGCTACGGACGAGACGCGACGAGAGCGGCTGAGCGGAGCTGACGTCGAGGAATGGAGGCTCGCCGGTCTTGGGCGTCTTGGTCGCTGGTCCGCGCGGAGAGGATGGGCGCGTTGCTGCAGGGTTTGGCCGACAGGACGGGGCGACGGGACGAGGCGAGAGCGCGGACGCGGGCGTGATGTGGCGAAGCTGTAGCGCGACGCGACGAGGCGGGACGGCCGGCATGGGCGCGCTGGCGCGGTGGCAGGAGGTGAGGGACGGCACTGACAGGTGGGGCCCACCTGTCAGTGGCTCGGCGCGGTGGAGCGGGCTGGCGTGGCTGCTGGGCCGGCGGGAGGAGCTGGGCCGCTGGCGGGCGCGCGGGAAAAGGAGAGGAAGAGCGGGCCGGGGGAGAAAAAGAAAAGGGGGCGGCCCAGGTGGAAAGAAATGGTTTGAACTTTTCCCAGAATTTTCAGAGATTCAAATTTGAATGGATTTCAAATTTGAAAAAAGATCAATACCAAATGAACACATAAATAAAATCAGAAAATTCCAAATATGCTGATGGTGGTGTTTGATGCACATTTAAAATTCGAAATTTTAAATTTAGCATGGATTTGACTTCTACTTTGATTGAATTTGTTCGAATTTGAAAAAGTTCAAATTTTTAGTGATTTTTATACATGGGCAAACTCAGGGTGTTACATCACATAAAAAAAAATCTTATTATTTAAGAGTACTAAATAAAATTTAATGACAAAACCTTTTTACAGATAGGTACATCTTTTCGAGACGAATTTAACGAGCCTAATTAATCTATATTTTGTTACAGTGATGCTACAGTGATGCTACAGTAACCAGCGTCCAATCACGACTAACCTACCCTCGTTAGATTCGTCTCGCGATTTAGACCAGGGGTTCTGCAGTTAGTTTTGTAATTAAACTTTATTTAATACTCTTAAATGACAAGATTCTTCCCTCTAAATTTTAGACCCCATACAACGAACACCCCCTAGTTATTGACCGCAGCAACGAATATTCATTTACACACCAAATACCTACCATCTGTCATTTGCTTTACAGTCCTTGTACAGCTAAAGCGCAGCGAAAATTCTATGAAAAATTGCATCTGCTGAACTGTAATAATCCTGGAAAACAATATAAACAGATTGGACTGTTTAGGGTGGTGCACCATCCAGCGACAACACACGCCGTCAGGCTTGGCGCTTGCGTTATCTGTTTGTTACTGGATGTGGATATAGAAATGTAGATTAACAAACCAGAAAAGGGTGGCGGATACGAGGAAGCAGTCGGGCTGTAGCCCACGGAACCGAGTCGTTAAGAGTGAATCAGGCGTGTGCCGCTTTAGCAGTGACGC
>CM017444.1:7413132-7605261 GCA_007726485.1 Eragrostis curvula | reverse complement strand
CAAACTCAGGGTGTTACACTAACTATCAATGGGACGCTATTCCAAAATTGATCGTATGATATTCTCAACATGAATAGCAAACAGGGATATAATTACCGGGTTGTATGCTGCCAATCATTCCATTGTTGTGGACATGGGGGCATCGGCGCACCCCTTTTTTTTATATGAAACGTGGACCGATAATGCATACTACTATGGAGTCCGGATCACCAGTGTATTCGCTACACACTGTTTGTTGCACCCTTTGTATGAAAGCCACCTTTCATAAGAAATCTCAAAGTATTATGGACCTTCAATGAGCGAGTATGCTTTTAATTACGAACGTCACCAGGCAACAACCAAGTATCTTCAAAGTACGACGAGGACATCCTAGATACCCATGTAAACCGGGACCTAACTCAAGCAAAGTAGGAAATCCATGAGCTTTGTCAAGAAAACCAACTATTGTATTTTGCTCAGAAAGAAAAGAACGAACTATTGTAAGCTATGGAGGTGATCGTGTAAACCATTGTCAGCTCAAGAACCATGATCTGAGCAAGCAGGTGAACTCACTCTCCTTACTTATACATCAATTTTACTGACCTTAAAAAAAAATCAATTTTACTACCTAAATGTTTTGCATATGTCAAGGTTTACACACAAGGGAGGGGCCACTGGACCAAAGGAGGTGGATTACACGCAAGAAATAACAGGTTACGTGGAAGTTGAACATGTTCACTGCTTCCTCACATCAGATCCAAGTTCCAAAGCTCAGTAGTGCCAGATCATTCAGACTTATAAAGCATAGTGCATATGGACGAAAAGGTAACCACGTCTACTTTCACATCCAACAAACGGCTCCTCATTTTGACTTCTCATGAAAACATTATGGTCATTTATGCAAAAGCTACGAGGAAGCTTGAAAGGTCACGTGAAACTTTTGTGACCTTTTCACCTAGCTTATCTTAGTGGAAACTCAATGCTCTTTCACACCTAGCTAGCTAGGTGGGATGTCGTTTGTGTAGTATAAATACCCATTTTGTATCTTTGCTATTTTTGCCAACTTTGATAATAGGAAAACAAAAACCTTTTGATTAGCAGTGTGCTGTTAAATTCACAGAGCATTCTCTGCCCCTTTGCTCTTGTGATTTCGTCGAGAACGTTTGATTGCAAGTTGTGTCGGTTGGAAACTTAAAGTGTGGTTGGGATAATCCTCGATTCAAGTGCATTTCGTCATGTTGCCCTATTATCTTGGATGATTGCAACTAGTTATCTTGGCTTCATTGAAGCTAATTATCTTGTTCTTTGTTCTTCATCCATGTGATTGATATGCTTCACAATGTTATTGCAATTTGTCTTTTGCGACAACAATGTTCTAGCACTTTAACCCCGTAAGAAATCATACTGTAGAAAAGGTTTTTTACTTTGCAAAATACATTATCACTTTCCATCGAGTGTGAAGACTGAGGACGTACATTTTGTTTTCCCACCTTTTGACTGAGGACGTACATGTTGTTTGGATCAGGTTAGGGTCCAACAGGTGTCATGATCGCTTTCTGGCTGTGTCTGGATCAGATTAAGGTCCGACAGGGGTCAAAATATATTGGGTGTGATCATCTGAGATTTCCATAGCTTTTTACCGTTGAAGCCAATAGTCGTGGCTTTAGCAACCAACTCAGCTGCAGCTGGCCGAAAAAAATCTAAACCGATCGCTGCCATTATTTCAGAAGGCCATTAAGAGGTCAAAAAACTTATTGGATCCAAATCTTCTGAGATCCCCTCACAAATAATCATCATGAGATTACAAAAAAAGAATGTTTGACTTTACCTAGTTGATGCTCCTGCTCGGTTTGCTTGTAGGTTGGTTAGTGTGGCTGAGCTCATAAAGAGGTCAAATATTTTATTGGATCCAAATCTTTTGAGATTTCCGCACAAATCGTATGTTCTAAATATAAGATGCGGAGAGGGTGGGAGCCAAGACAGAGGAGAGAACAGCAAAACAAGCCACCATGGCCGTCGCCGCCTCTCCCATGCTTCCGGTGCTCCTCATGTTCATCGCCTTTGCGACGGCCACCACCGGCACGGCGGAGACGAAGACGGCACTTGACGAGACGTGCGCGTTCCTGGGCGACGAGTACGTGACGCCGGAGCTCTGCACGTCCGTGCTCTGCGCCGACCCGTCGGATCCGTGCCGCGCCGCCCGCGACGCGCCGGCGGTGGCCGCGCTCGCGGCGAGGCTGGCGGCGCGGAACGCCACGGCGACCAAGGGCAGCGTCGAGGCCGCGCTGGCCGCCCACGCCGGGAACGCGACGGTCGCCAAGGGCATCGCGTCTTGCCTGAAGCTGTACGCCGGCGTGGTGCCGTCCCTGCAGCAGGCGGCGCAGTCCGTGGCGGCGGGGCGCTACAGCGACGGGCGGGAGGCGCTGCACGCGGCGCTGTTCGTCTCCGGCTTGTGCGA
This sequence comes from Eragrostis curvula, assembly GCA_007726485.1. Taxonomy (NCBI): domain Eukaryota; kingdom Viridiplantae; phylum Streptophyta; class Magnoliopsida; order Poales; family Poaceae; genus Eragrostis; species Eragrostis curvula. Next base: position 7,602,824 of record CM017444.1, on the reverse strand, counting down.
GAAGGGCATGGCTGGCAACGCGGCGGCGCTGCCAAGGGAGAACGACGCCTTCACCTACATGAGCTTTGTCGCGCACGCCGTCGTCGCCCACATGGTCAGGGATTGATCGACCATCCGAGTGTCTTGCCCGTGGGTGATGACTACTCGTTGTAACAGTTTTCTTCTTGATCCGGCATGCAGGAGAGCTGCTAATCAATATATACAGACTCTTGTAACAATTCCATCATGTTGTCTCGTCAACAGTGATGATTCTGTTTCTTCGAGTTCCGTGTGAATGTTTCAGTTTCCAATTATTGATTGATCAAGAGTGTGATCTATGGAACAGCTTGGCAGTTGCCTACTGAGAGCTCGTTCTCAGTCCGAATGTCGCACAGTTCATCAATTCTATTCCATTCATTTGGTGATCCACAAGCAAAAATGATGCGACTAAAAAAAAAAATTCAAAGTCTCAAGGAATCAGGTTAAAGAGGTGCGACCCTAGCTAGAAAATAGACCAACCATTAAAAACATGGATTTGAGGGATCCATTTATTTGAAAAAAATAACTATATCTATCATCACCAACACCTAATCAATCTGTCCACCCTACCATCGGTTCTTGATCTAAACCTCAGCCCACCTCTTCCACCATATATACGATCTAAAGCTTGGTCGACATCTAGACAAAGGGTGACCAGATGTCGCAAATATTTACGCGCCTACAACATAATCGACCTCATCCTTTCTTTTTTCTACCACACCAAGGCCACCTCCCACCAGTAAGAAAAATGCTCTACATATAGTTTATTTGTATGATTGCATCGTACGGCCAGAGATCAAATGGTTTGCATCACTTAGGTGGTGGTTCACTTGGTTTAAAATCTGGTCTTACAATCTGGTCATACAAAAATGTGTAACATATAGTATGTATTACTGCACCAATGACCATCCTGATTTACTTGCCTGTAATTATTTTATTTCATTTCCCAAATTGAATGCATAAATCCATTTGTTTTGTCATTATGATTGGTTTTGATCCATGATTTCTTCCCAAAAACCTTCTTTTGAATCTTCCTTCCGGGAGAGACAGATCACTCGCGGAGGAATTGAAGACTCATAGGCAGGTCTTTGACGTCATCTACCTGGCCCGTGATGATAGATGTTTGTAGTTTGTTCTGAACTTGATGATTTTAAAATTGCCCATGTGTGTCACAGTAGTATGAAATGAAATACTGGTAATGCAGTGATCTAATAAGGACATGTTCCTTAAATGTACAGATATGCAAATCATGGGTACTTAAGTTAACGAAAATGCTACACATCCGACCGTAATGTCCGACTGAAGTACGACCTGTGATTATCAACGGCTGATTAGCACATGAATTAGCCAAGTAATGGTTAACCTCTGATTATCAACGGTTTGATGGGGCTAGTCGGACGTGAGTCGGACAGTTCGGTCGGACCTATAGCAGAGTTAAATGACCCGAGGATCTACACTCGTCACCGCATTCTGCTTGTACGGCGCATTTTGGGCAGAACTGATTTCCCAAGCGCTGATGGAAACCTTCCATATGGGCATATGATGAATTGCCTTTTTTTTTTAGATAATGGGAAAAAGAGTACCCGGTCTTGGCCTCATAAGAGGTTACAACCGTTCATTACACAAACTGCAGCACATCCGTCTGCCATCATATGAATCAAGCAAAACCAACTCGACGACATAACCAACATAGTTTGATGCAGAAATTTATTAATGACCAATTCTATTGGTAAACCTCCATCCATGATTGGCGAAGATCTGCATGACCACCACCTCCAACGCTAGGCATGCATTCTTCATCGTCTCCTTATCTTCATCATGCCGTTGCAACTGGGCCCAAAACCTGAGCCAATATGTGCCCCGATACAGTACCTGCATATAAGTTTTTATTGGAGATTTGTCAAACACTACATCATTCCTACTAAGCCATATTGCCCAACATAAAGAAGAGGCACCCACTAACAGTTGCCTTTTCAATTTTGTACCAACCCCCCTAAGCCAATTACCAAATAAATAAGTAATACTTCTAGGTGGTTGTAAGTTAAAAGCAAACTGTACAGCTCTCCATAGGAATTTTGCAAAATGACACTCAATAAAAAGATGTTGGATCGTTTCATCACAAGAGCAAAAACAGCACCGCCTACTACCATTCCAATTCCTGCGGGCTAAATTGTCCTTAGTGAGTACGACCCCCTTTTTTAGATACCACATGAAGATCTTAATTTTCAACGGCATTTTAAGCTTCCAGAGATGTTTGTCAAACTGGACATTTCCATTACTTATTAGAGCATCATACATTGAAGCAACAGTGAAGATACCAGATTGGTTAAGGTTCCATCGAAAAGTATCACTACTATTGTTTAACTGTATATGACTAATACGAGTAACAAGATTATGCCAAAGAATTAATGTGTTTCCAGTCAATGTTCTTCTAAAAGACACATTTAGTGGAACTCTATCAAAAACAGAAGCTATTGTTGCGTGTTTCTTTCTTACTATATTGAAGAGGGACGGATACTGTTCACTAAGTGTAAAATTTCCTAACCACTTGTCTTCCCAAAACCTTATTTGGTTCCCATCATTCAAATGAAAAGATCCCAGGTTTAGGAACTTTGGTTTAACTTTCATAAGGCTGGACCAAAAATGTGAGTCACCAGCCTTCTTTTCCACTTGTGAGATTGTTTGGTTCTTTAAATATTTATTCCTAAGAATACTCTGCCACATGCCCTCTTCATTTATAAGTTTGAATAACCATTTACTTAACAAACATTGGTTTTGTACATCAAGGTTTTTAATTCCTAAGCCTCCAATCTCTTTTGGTTGGCAAAGAATATTTCATTTGGCTAATCTATATTTCTTTTTATGTTCATCTGATTGCCAAAAGAATCGTGACCTATAGTAATCCAATTTTTCAAGTACCCCTTTTGGGACTTCAAAAAAAGATAACATGAACAAAGCCAAGCTTGTAAGGACAGAATTAATAAGAACCAAACGACCCCCCACTGACATATGTTTGCCTTTCCAACTGCTTAGTTTTTTCTCAAATTTCTCTTCAATGACCCGCCAATCAGCATTACTTAATTTTCTAAAATGCATTGGAATGCCAAGGTATCTAAAAGGATAGTTCCCAGATTTGCACCCAAACAATTCTGCATATTGTTGTTCCATCTGTTTAGCTTCCCCAAAACAAAATATTTCGCTTTTGTGAAAGTTAATCTTTAGGCCCGACAACTGCTCGAATGCACATAGAAGCAACTTCATGTTTGTTGCTTTTGCTATGTCATGTTCCATAAAAAGAATGGTGTCATCAGCATATTGTAGAATAGACAAACCTCCATCTACAAGGTGCGGTACGACCCCAGTTATCTGACCCTCATTCTTCGCTCTATTAATCAAGATAGCTAACATATCAACAACAATATTAAATAAAATCGGTGATAACGGGTCTCCTTGTCTCAGACCTTTGTATGTCTGAAAATTTTCCCCCACTTGGTCATTTATTTTAATACCAACATGACCACCCTGAATGAAGTTTTCAATCCATTTACACCACTCCTGTGAGAATCCTTTCATTCTTAGAGTTTGTTGGACAAAACTCCATTTAACTTTGTCATATGCCTTCTCGAAATCTATTTTAAATATTACCCCATTTTGTTTTTTCCTATGTAGCTCATGAATTGTTTCATGCAACACCACCACCCCTTCCATGATGTTTCTCCCTGGCAGGAAAGCGGTTTGTGTAGGACTAATTACCTTTTGAGCTACCGTCATATACCTCCAGAAGATTATTGCAACTTTAAGCAAACAAAAACGAAGGAAGAAACTCTGCACGAAAGCCATGAGCAGGAGCTCACACCTCGCCGCGCCCCTCCTCCTCCTGGCCGCCATCGCCACCGCACTCTGCTTGTACGGCGCCGGCGCGGTGGCGCCCGACCCCGCCGGTGACACCGTCGCCGCCTCATGCGACGCGATCCGCGACTTCGTGGACGTCGCCTTCTGCGTCTCCCACCTCCGCTCCGTCCCGGGCGCGGCGACGGCGGGCCGGCGCGGCCACCTCCTGATGGCGGCGGACATGGCCGCCGCCGCCGGGTCCGCGGCCCTGGACGCCGCCGCGTCGGCGGCGGCGCGCGGCGACCCGGCCGCGCAGGACGCGCTGCGTGCGTGCGAGTTCGTGTACGGCGCGGCGTCGGTGCCGGCGCTGCGGTTCATGCGCGGGTACGCGGCGGCGGGGAGCTGGGCCGCCGCGAGGTCGCTGCTGTCGCTGACGCCGCAGGGCGGGATCGGGTGCGAGGCAGCGCTCAAGGGCGCGGCGGCGGGGACGGCGGCCGCCGGCGACATGGCCGCGGCGAACCGCGAGTTTTCGCAGCTCAATGCCATGGTCACCGCGCTGCTCAACGCGGTCAGCTAGCTGCCGTCGTTCACGTTCTCGGTGGCGTTCTGTCTTTCCTGTAGGAATAACAGATGGGTTTTGACCAGAAATCAGTATTGTGCTCGTTTCTGTCGGTCATGGTAGTGATGTGCTTATCCACAAGTTTATGTCCCTATCTAGTAAAGAGTTGGGATCTTACCTGCGGAATGCATCAAATGGGATGGCATCATTGAATAATAGATGAGCTCCTTGTAATGTAGCACAGCCACGCACCAAACAAGCAAATCGAATACGGAGACCCTTAAACTGATGAAAAGAGACCACTTAACTATATAGGATGAGAGATGTACCTTGCAACCATGTTTTCCATAGGTAATTCTCAACTAAGTGTAGCACCCTCACTTTTGGAGCCAAAAAGAAAAAAGAAAAGAAAAATCAAAAAGGGAATAAAAATCACTCCAAATTTAAATTTTTGTCCAATCTCTTTCCTTCCAATGATTTTTGAAAATAAAATTCACCAAATAAATCAAACTTAGTTTGAATTTGAAAATTTTGAAATATTAAAAACAAGTGCTCAAGTGTTTGCGTTCATTTAAATCTACTAAAAATTTGATCCATTTTGAATTTACAACAAATTAAATAAATTTGACTCAAGTTTGTCAAACACACTTTGAATTTAAAAAGTTTTGATTTCAAAATCTTCCAAAAAGTTCATCATGTGCATTTCTGGATTTTATTGACTTTATTTTGAGTGTTTGATTGATTTTCGTTTTAGTTTGAATTTGAAACTCTTTCAAATTCAAATCCCAGTAAAAAGACAAACCATTTCCCTTTTCTTTTTCTTCCTCGGGCCGAATCCCCTCAGCTGGCCCAGCCTCTCTCTCTCTTTCCCTTTTCCTTCCTCGGCCCGCGCTTTTCCCCTCCGGTCCGACTCAACAGCCCAGCAACGGCCCAGTCCTCTGGCCCGCTCTCCCTTCCCGCTCTGTCTCGCTGACATGCGGGCCCCGCGTAGTCGTCGTCGTCTACCTCCAGACGACGCCTACCGCCGCCGCCCATACCGCGGTGTCGGGCGCCGCCTTGGCCGCCACGGAACCGCCACCCTTAAAACGGCGCCGCTCCCCCTCCTTTTCCCCCACGCGCCACTCCTCTTTCTCTCTCTCTCTCTCTCTCTCTCTCTCTCTCTCTCTCTCTCTCTCTCTCTCTCTCTCCCTCCCTCCCTCTCTCTCTCTCTCCGGCGATAGCTAGGGTTCCGGCCACCGCTTCACGACGAGCTCCCGGCCTCCTCCGCCCGAGCGAGCTTCTGGTAAGCACGCCCGCATTCCTCTCCCTCTCCTCCGCCCTCCCTCTCCCTCACTCGTCACTCGATCGAGCCCCTCACCGTAGCGCCATCGCCGCCGACCTCCTCCCCTCGCCGCCGGCAGCCCTCGACCTCGCCCCGGGCCAGCTGTGCCCAGAAAAGACATCCCGGCGCACCCGCACGTGCACTCAAACGCGCCCAAAACCCACTCCGCGCGTTTCCCGTCGCGCACCGCCGCTGTGAGCGACTCCGGCGAGCTTTCCCCGCCGCCTCACTGCTCCCCGTACACGATGCGTACCATCCAAAGCTCCGCCATCTCCCTCTCATCCTCCGCGACGAGCTCCTAACACCCCTAGCCCACCGGACGCGCCGCCGGCGAGCACTCCGGCCAGCCGCCACCGCGCGCCTCCCTCGGGTCCACGGTGGACTCGTGGACCGCCGCCCGGTCCCAGTCCACAAACCCCGTGGACCCGGTCTACCGATTTTCCAATAGGAAAATAATTCCCCAAATTCCAGGAAAAACCCCGGGCCCTGTACATTTTACAGATAAGCCCTTAAGCTTTTCTGTAATTATGTTTAAGCCCTATCTTTTTACAGAAAAGTCCTTAAACTTTTCTGTAATTATGTTTTGGTCCTCATCTTTTTACACCTAGGCCCCCAAACTTTTCCATAATTAGATATTGGTCCCTAAAACTTTCTGACCTTACAAATAAGTCCTTAAAACCTTTCTGTAATTACAATTAAATCCTTTGTAATTACAAATATTTCCCAAACCTTTAAATATCCATATCCTTTCAACCCTAACTCCGTTTTGAGCGATTCTTGCGCTCACGGATTCGTAGAAACGCGTAGTACATCATGGTACTACTATTGGAACCCCACATCATACTTAAACACCATCAATGCCCTAAAATATCCCCTCGCCTATTATATCCCTTTTATCGACAATCGTGCGATGTCAAACTCGCATGTCACGGTTGTTGTTTACCTAAGACCTAATCAATTCTGTGGTGCTAATTGTCTAGTACCTCCCACATGACAACCCACATCCCGCTCCATTCCTATACCGCACATTCATTTATTTACCCGCTAACAATAAATCTTTCATTCGGTATCTCTTCTAAACGTCGTAACCTTATATATTCTGAGTTCGACTCCGAACCTAGCCTTGATCAATCCTCGCTCAATCAAGCTTAAACCTAACCCTGCCCCCAACACCTGTTCCGATGCTATCACCAATTCCTTATCAAGCCTTATCGTTTTATCACCTTCTTTTATAAGTGATCTTTTAATCGATTCTATTGGAGTTATTGTTTGTTGTTATCTTAATTGCCAGTTGTTTTTAATCCTTCGATCCCAGTGTTTTATCTGCAATCGCACATTCATGTCATGCATGATCACGAGCACGTACCACCGTCATGTGCTTAGCTCATGACGAATAACTAGTAGATTAGTCTTAATAGTTAATCAATCTAGTAAGTAATCAATACCAATCACCAATAGTTAATCCCTTAATCTATAGGTGAGTAACTAAAGTGACACACCTTGCACTTGTACACTTGTTCCAATAACCTTTGTATAGGTTACGACCTATACAAAGCCTTACTGACGCAAGTGTACAAAATACACGTACACACGTTGTACTCACCTTCACCTGCACTCATGCTCTTCTCATCGCGTTTAGCATCTCTCATTTACACCAAAAGCCCTAGTATTCGATGCATTGTCCTAACAAGCCTTTCTAAGATAATAAAATCTTGCTAAGTAAAACTGGATGCATCATACATGCTTTGTGTCTTTTATCCTTTAATGGTGTTATATTGGTTTTTCTTGGAGTTTCATCGGATCTTAGTGGTTCTTTTCGATCTTTAGTTTCTTTCGCGGTAGTTTATTTATACGTAGTGTTTTTATGCGCTAGCTTACGCGAGATTCGAGGAAGAGTCAAAGCGTTTCAAGCTTCAAGAAAGATCCGGAAGAATCCAAGTCAGAAGACACAAGCTTGGAGGAAGAACTTGAAGACATCGACCTCGACAGAAGAATCTAAAGACTACGAACTCGAAGATTAGAAAATCGTTCATCAGGCAAGCTCTACTTCTACTTGATCATGATTGAACCTACTGTTTTCGCATTGCACCTATAGAGCCTGCTCTCGTAATATGCATTGCTTGTTATTTTACTGCTTTGTGTAGTTATGGTCCTACTTGCTTACTGTTATTGATGCCACTTATATAGGCATTAAAACCAGAATCTTTAATTACCCTTGTTTACCCATCACCTTCATAACCCTAGGACAGTACCATCATTTCTATGATGGCACGATTACCTTGCTACTAGAATGCTTAGCACCCCTCGCAATATTTCTACATTGCCACACCTCTCACATACTTGTTTTTACAAAATGTGTTAAATGAGTTTGGTGGTATGTGTAATACTTGGGGTTGAGAGTAGCACAACTGTGTTAGGTGATGATGATGGGATGGGTTGGACTGCGGGCAAGGCCACTAGTGAAAGGTGGTTTGTGAGATAGCCCACCAGTGTGGGATATGGTGCTTGCCCGGCCACATAAGGACCGGTTCTCTCGACCGTAACCTAACGGTTTCCCGTACAACCACGGAACCTCAATGGGAAGGACTTATCCTACCTTCTTGGGTACACTTGCAACACCACCGGAGGCTGTTGTAGCAACGGAAGCTCAGGAAAAGACCCGGGAAACGTACCCGCGGTCCGATCGCGGAACCCACTGTCGGTGCATGGGAAAGCCGTCTGTCCTTGTTTGTACTTGGATCCTGCAACTCGTTGCGGGAGCACGAATGTACCTGTTAAAGGTGTGTTGTGCCGTAGTGTGACAATTCATTGTCACAGGCCCCTGAGTGTGATTCCGTGGTGGTTTTGCGAAGTGCTCAGAGAAGATGGACTAAGCGTTATGTCACTCTCCGTACAAGAGTGCATAGCCCGTGGGAAAAGCTGTACACCCTCTGCAGAAGATAAGAATTCATCCGGATGGACGTTGTCACGGCATATGACACGTTATGGTTCTACGCTCCTTGAGATTAGCCACATCTTCTATTCCTTGGCGTGTGAGTGAGTTGTAGTCAACTCGTGTTTTGGAAGTATTGGCATGGATGCCGGGTCGGTATGACCGCCGAGGTCAGAAGGCCCAACTAAAACTTGGGAACTGGCGGGAATGTTTCATACTCCCTCAGGGCCAACCAACTAAAATTCTGGCAAATAACTCTCTGTTTTATCTCTAAAATCCTTGGCTTGCTTTAGAGAACCCTGTATAAAATTGCTTTCTGTAAATGAAACCCCACAGCCTTCTCCTTGCTAAGACGAAATATGCATGTTCATATACCCTTGAGTAGTGTAGGGCTTGCGGAGTACCTTATGTACTCACGCTCTTGCATCTGTTGTTTTTAGTCAGAGAAGACTTCGTAAGACGACGACAACGATTTGGTTTTCCGTTCTGCTTCTCAAGTCTGCCTGTGGTGTTGGACCTTGGCTTTCCGCTGTCTGCTTCACCGTTAGTTGGTCGGAGGGACTTGGATATTTCTGAATCCTTGTCGTACCGCCACTAAGGGTGATTAATCAAGTATTATACTTATGTACCTATTCGAAGTATACTTTGGTTACCATATCTGTGTTCTTGTGCGTATCAGCTACTGATCCAGGGACTGATACATGATGCACAACATACCCTAGAGATGGGGTATGACACTAAGAGCATCTCTAACAGAACCCCATAATTCGCTCGCCACATATCTCTTTCCCTGAGCTCGCGGCAATGGCAGATTGGCAGCCGTTTCCTCAAACTTGCACTACAAGATTTCTAACAATTCCCTACAGTTTTCCTATAAGTGGGTGACAGTTTTTAGTATATTTCTTAAATGTATTTGTAAACTGTAGGGAATGAGTTTGCGGGGAATGAGTTTGTAGGGCATTTGCTAAAACTGTTGGGAATTATGGAATTTTGCACTACAATACTGTCAACCACTCAAAGCAAATACACTAATCTTCATTAACTGTCGGCCACTTTGACACTAACTGTCGGGAAATGGTAGAAATCCTGCAGTGTTGCGGCGGCGACGGACATGTCCTTTCCCAACTCCCAAGCCTGCGATGTCCTCCTCCTTCCCTGAGCTCACGACAACGGAGGCAGTGTCCCCGAGCTCGCGGCGGCGGCAGCAGCCGTGTCCTCGAGGTCACGGTGGCGGCGAGCATGACCTTCCTCTAGGCTCTAGCGATGACTCCTTCCCTCCCTGACCCCGCGAGGATTCCTTCACATGGTGACGGCGGCCGTGTCCCCGTATGATTTCTGAGTTTCGGCAGCACTCGGCGCCAGAAAAGCTGGGGAAGGAAAGAAAGTGAGATGGGGACGAGCTGGCATCTTCTCGACATTTGAATCGTGAGTCCTCCAGCTTGAATTGCTTGACTAGTGATTCAATTTCTGGACACCGAGATCAAGCGATGTGCTTCTCCGCCGCATTCTTTAATGAGAGAATTCCTTCTATGCCATTGAAAATTTACTTGTTTCCTTATTTGCCATGGAAATATTTAAAGTTCCTTATTTGCCACCGATTTAAATTTTGATGCCTTCAATGCCACTTTTCGACAATTTTGTTTGTTTTGGTCACTGAAACAATCCGTTTTCTTATATTGCGATAGGTGGGGAACTGTGCATGTGCGACAAATTTGTTTGTTTTGGTCACTGAATCAAAAACCAAGTTGATTCAGTTTTGATGCCTCCAATAGAGTCGCACGGCTATTTTTATGCTTTTTTTGTAAGAATATTATTTCATTTTTTTTGCTCAAATGTGCACTGACGGTTTCATATTTTCTTTGTTTTCTTTCATAAATTCCATGTGATGATCTTCCTCAAACAACATGTGTGTTATTCTAAGAGTAATGTCATCTTTACCTGTGTCATTTAGCACTGCTTAGATGATCAAATTAACAATAGTGGCATTGAAAGCATCAAAATTTAAGGTTGATGGCAAATAAGGAACTTCAAATATTTTCATGGCAAACAAAGAAACAAGTAAATTTTCAATGGCATAGAAGGAATTCCCTTTTCTTTAATTGCTTTGGCCATTGGAATCTTCGTCGCAATGGATGGTGGGTTTGTACGAATGACCTACACAAACTGAGATGCTTGTGTTCATCTGCGAGAAGCTTGGTGAAGCTGCAAATTGCAGAATAGTGTGCACTCCGTGATGCATTTTATCTTTGTAGCTTGTGTTGCCAGGCGATGAGGGAGGTACCTGAGGCAGGCCACAAGCGGCTTCGCCAATGGCCGAGCACCACCATTAACGAAGCCGAGGTGCTTGCTGCCACGGCCCACACACCGTCGACATGGTGGAAAACAGCGTCGCATTGCTTGCCTCCATGTCTCCATGGTTCTGCATGTGCTCGTGTTCTCAACTCTCCGTCTGGCACGACAAGGAAGAAAGAAGACTTGACTGAAACTGTTAGATGAAAAGAACGGTGGATTCAACCTGGTTTTTGATTCACTGGTAGGGGAACTGTTGGAAGAGAAGAGAAAAATTGACCCTAATAATTTTTGAGTTACCTTCAAAATGAGGTTTTAAGGGGTAATTTTTTGAGACTCTATTGGAGATGCTCTAAAAAATCAAAATGTAGAAAAAAACAGCGGAGAAATTTACCATAAGAATAAATAGGCAAAAAAAAAAAAAAAAATGGCCGAATGGCCGGGAGGCCATGATTGGGCTTCGGCGGGAGTGGGGCGTGGCTGCCTCCACTTGGGCCGATCCGTGAAGTCGTTCTTGCCACTTCTTGCCGTGCGTGAGCCCGGCAGGATTTGAACTTGATTCCAATTTCTGCTCTCGTTCCTGCATCATCAGCAGCCTTGCGTAATGCTGCCATCACAGTGACACACGTGCATGCATGCTCGCCATCTGTACGTGCCCCGGCGCCGACGAGCTGAACGACTGCCCTGCTTGGCCGGTTTCCGCCACGCATCCTTACAAGACACATGCATGCATGCGGTGGTCTCCGGGTGGACATTGGCGAGAGCATATACAAATATTTTTTAGTAACAAAAAAAAGTCAACGATGTCATATATTTAACTGAAAAAAATACGTACATGATAGCATATCTATGCATGTGACCTAAATTAAAGAAGAGGCCTTCCAAGCAGTTGCACTTTCTCCCTCATGTGCATGCGATTCATGAACAGCACCTCCCATGCATCAGTTGCACAAATGTGCGATTGATGAATATCAGGTTACCAATTAGCAAGAAGAATTCCCTCGAAGGTAACAAATCTGTTTCCACACGAGCAATAGCCGACATTCTCGTAAGCCATAGGCTCAAGTAAGTAATAAAAAATAACCCACTAAGAAACCTAGACTCAATTCATTGTCCTCCCAACTGGCTAGTTCCATCTCTTTTATTTATAGTGTGAAATCCTTCTATGTGTCCCATACCAACTTGCCCATGCTCTAGTTTAGCTAGCATACCACTAGTAAATTTATATTTGTTAATTAACGATATTCTTAAGCTAATTCTTCTCAGATGAATATGATAACTTATTAGGACACTGACAGGTAAAATTCTACAATGGTGTTTCATGCTCTTGTGGAATTGCTCTTATTGAGTAAGCACCCTCAACAGATAATGTTAACATGTGACTTTTCTTCTGCGACGACAATGTTCTTGTGATTGATCTGGGGAAGGAGACATGAATAATTTGTATAAATGGGTTATAATTCAAATTGTTCAGGGCATGGTGGAACCATTTGCATCCGTTGAAATAGTTATTACTCTTGCGCAATGGGACCCATGCCCCCTCCCTCTTTGATTTGGACATGTGGCCGGAAAAATAGTACAAAGCATTAATAACTATCTTGCACTCCCTTCGGTTTCATATTTCTTGATGTTTATGATATTGACGCGGTCTTCTAAACATAACTTTGACTAATAATTTTTGCTATGAAATATTTATAAAATATAGTTAAAGTGTATTTTTATGAAACGATCATATTTCAAAACGAACCTACTTATATCATTTTCACATCTCTAAAAACATTTATGGTCAATTTTTTCTTTGACTTAAGACAACCTCAAATATCAAGAAGTATGAAACCGGAGGGAGTATTGTTTCTAAACTTATCTTAACAAACCTAGAAGATAGGCATTTTTTTTAGTAGGATGGCATTTTGCGGTTCCTTTTTTTATTCCCGAATTTGCCAATTAAGCTGCTGATCGCAGCCAGTTTCCGGCCCATGGCACTACAGGATGTCTAAGTTTTGCCTAGTGTTGACGGTTATGTCTTTCAGTTTAAATTTTCTTAAATTGCCAAAGGTGTTGTTGGACATTTCTCTATCTACTCAATAGACGATGGAAATCCTTTTGCTGGGAATCCTTGGTCGGTGATCTTTTTGTTGGTACCATATATTCGCCCTCAGAAAAATGTTCAATTTCTAATAAGAAACCCTTAGCCACTTGAGAAAAATTACAACAAGGCAAACTGTCGGAATACCCGACAAAATATCTGGCCTCCAGATGTAGGAGATTTTGGTACCCAGCTGTCGTCACGCGCTTAAATTTGAACTGCCCTGGCAACCCTGCACAGCGCGGGGACTGCGGCTCGCGAATCATCCCTTACCTTACCTTGTTTTCCTTGACCTTAAGCCGCGTCTGACTCCGGCGCCGTCGCCATGCCTTTGCGCATTCGTCGTGCACGCTCACACCCTACGGTTTGAGCCGGAGATCCATGAAGTCGCTCTTGCCCTGAAGCCCACAGCAGGACTTGAACTCGATTCCAACTTATGCTCGTTCCTGCATCGTCAGCCGCCTTGCGTAAGGGCTGCCATCACAGTAACCACGCGCGTGCATGATTGCCATCTGTACGTGCCCCGCCGATCGACGAGGTGAACGGCTTGGCCGGTTTCCGTTAGCATGCATCCTTATCCACACTTGTACTGCATCCAGCAGCCACGCATCCTTACAAGAGACATGCATGCATGCCTGTTGGCCTGCGGCCGGGTGGAGCTACGAGCATATAAACACCTATAAGGTTACTCGACGGCCACCACCGGGTAGTACTAGCATATATGCATGTGACCTAAATTCAAGAAGAGGCCGCCTTCGAGGCAGGGAGGTTGACTATCACGTCCACCGCCGGCTTCAGCGCCATTGGCCGCCAGACCGCCGAGGCAGGAAGGAGAAGAAGGCAGCTTCTTCGCCGGTACTGCAGGTACGTATCTCGGCATGTTCATCAGCTGATTATTTGTTTTTGATCGAACATCAGCTGATTAAATTGAACATTCCCAATACCTCTTTCAGCATTTTTTAATACATTGTTCTAGTGTAAATGAGCATAAATCACCAGATACCTATGGCCAAGGTTAGCTCAAAATATCCATGAATCTATAGTTCTAAATTAATTACAAGAAAATAGTAAAATAAACCCCCTTTTTTTTTCCCACTAGTGTCATATTAAAAAGTACATGAATTCATTACACACTGCATTAAGAGATTAGATCCAATGATTTTTAATTTATTGTGCAAATTTAATAGGAAAAAATGATTTATAATGTATATGTAAATGAAATAAATGGGTATAAAACCAGATAAGAGGATAATCAAATGTCAGATAATAGATAAGTAAGTATATCTACATAGTAGAATTTACCAGAGATAATATAAGTGATGGTAACACTGCATGCAAACATATACAAACACCGGGCACATATCTATCAAGTAGAAGAGATTACAGTGGGACAGAAGAACGATGATTGCATGACAAAATTCTTATTTTAAATAAACCTTGAATAACTAGCAGTTTGGGATGCAGTACATTTGCATGGTTAGTAGTATCAATAATCTAGCTCTAGTTATTGTTGTTTGTGTTTCCTAGATGCATGCCTCCTTAATTTACTATTGTGCATCATTCTTTTTTTTTTCTACCACTACTACTTTCGTAATATATGATATAGCAGTGAGTATTTACTAATTTATGTATGTGTATTTTAGGCTATGTTTTCTAATGACAAAACATGTATAGGGGTATTTTGGGCTATTTATCATAATGGCGTGAGGCAAACTGCTAGATTTCATTGAGATTACCATTTTGGAATGCTGGGGTTTACTAGGAAGAATCATGGTACGAGATAGGTGTGGGATCATGGCGTGGATGGATGCCAAATGACACTCTTGTTCGCAATGCAACTACATGGCCGCTAATATATTTCTTCGAGTCTGTATAGGGAATCCATGAAACATAACAAGGACACGCATCGAAAAGTCTGATCCACGCGCGCCCGCGCGTTCGCTTCCGCGCGCGTCGCGCTCGCGTGGGGCCGCGTGTGGGGGGGGGGGGGGGGGGGGGCAACCAAATGGAGGCAGTGGGATTAGCCGCGCCGGTGATGCATGTGGGCCAGCGCTGCAGAGGTCGTTTTCTCACCTGCGCGCATGCAAGGACAGGTGCATGGTGTATACGCACATTCCAACAGGATTCCTTGTATTTGTACAGAAGTTTGTATCTCATACTTTCGTCCAAAAATTCTTTCGAAAGTTTGTATCTCATAAAAGTTCGTACAAAAGTTGTTTCGAAAGTTTGTATCTCATAAGTTTGTACAAAAGTTGTTTCAAAAGTTTGTATCTCATAAGTTCGTACAATTTTTTTTTCCAAAGTTTGTATCTCATAAGTTTGTTCAAAAGTTGTATCGAAAGTTTGTATTTCATAAGTTTGTACAGAAATTGCTTCAAAAATTGTTTCAAAAATTTGTATCTTATAACTTTGTACAGAAGTTGATTCGTTAGGCACCCACATGAGGCCCACACATGCGTGGGGAGCTTTGAAACCAAGGCAAGCAGTCGTGAGGCCCAGCAGATGCATGCACCCGCCTACGCATGCTGGGAGCGCGGACAGGCGGTCGTGGGGTCCACCAGCTCATGCATGCATGCACCCGGCGGAGCGCTGGGAGCGGGGTGGAACGGGGGCGGGACTGCGCTGACGCGTTTATCCGTTTGCTGTCGGGATGAGTGCGCGCGGACGCCCGCGAGCGCGCACGCGCGGATTAGCCACGCCCCGCACGCACCTGGGCGTGCTAGCGCAATGTATATCAAGGACAAACTTCGCTAAGAAGTTTCTACAAGAAGCCATATTGACCATTCATTCATTCCTGTGGGCAAACTTCACATGCGCAGCCTAAGTTTCTCCATCGATACTATCGGCCGTGGACATTTCAAACCGCTACGTCGAGTAGCACACTGCCACACAAACGCCGATCGATCGCCATGACCGCCTCTCTATCTGCTCCATCGCTGGACGGCTGGAGCTCATACACGACCAACAGACGCACGTAACTCGATGCATCTCCACCGCCATTGAACATTCTTCGCATCTCCATATACATAATTACTCCCTCCGTTCAAGAATACATGTCATTCTAGCCTCACTCACTTTTCTCAAATTACATTTTATTATTATAATAAAATTCAGATTTTGTGTGATGAAGAACTCAGTTGTATGTGTGATGAACAAATTAGATTTAAAATTCTGAAGGGAAAAACACAAACAAGTCAATACTCACTGCAATATTGACTTCAAAGAATGGAAGGAAATAAACTTTAATGCTGCGACAGCTTCTAATCTTCAAAGATCGGCAATAAGCACACCTTTCAGTTCAGACACGGGTTTTCACTTTAAGAAAATTTTAGATTGCTACTCTTGCAGTAATGCTAAAACCAAGAAGAAGAAACACAGTCTGCCGCTAGTATCACTCAACGGCTAGCTTGCCTGCAACATTTTTTAACTATGTGCACCGCATCATGAAACGTAGATCAGTTTTAGTACCGCACTGCACTATTTTGATGGATTGTCCATTTTTTATTTTGAGGGCGATGTATTTCCCTTTTTTAAAAAAAAATTCTGACAGGATACCACGAGAAGCAGCTCCAGCGAGAGGAGGAAGAGGACGACAACAGAAGCAAGGAAGTCTCACTACGCCGAAACACACAGCCTGACGGAGAAGGTAGTATATAGTAGTCGCCATACATATGTATATATATTAAGATTGCAATTCCTCATACTCGTATTCTTTTACTCGCTTGGAAGAGGTCCTGCCCCCTGTCTTTCGAAAAGTGAAGTGGACAGTTTCTTTCGAGATTTCATGAATGACTATATGCTTCGTGCAGAAACGAAGGTGCAAGATAAACGAGAGGATTAAGACCCTGCAACAGCTCGTTCCAGGATGCGACAAGGTCAGGTCAAACGGCAGAAGTGCAACTTTGCAAAATACCATGCAGAAATTAAAACACTAACTAGCATTCATGGTTGCATATTTCCTAGAAATTTATTGTTGCTGTGATCAGAATCTGTGTATATATATATGACACATGATCTCTGTTTGTCTCGTGACTACTTCAGTGCAACCAAGCCTCAACACTGGAGCAGACCATTCAGTACATGAAGTCCCTCCAGCAACAAATCCAGGTGTCAACTCTCAACGCACTCAATTTTTGATTGTTTAACATGCACAACAAAAAGCATTTTGTTAGTATGTTTTTATGATTGCACAGCTGAAAAAATAAGATCAAACAAACTAGTTTTTGTACTCTGTGTGACAAATCTCACTTCTATGATTATTTGTTAAAATAAATTGCCAATTTTCCTCACATTTGTTTAGACAACTCACTGCAACTGAACTGTGCATAGTCCAATTTACTTCCTCCAAGTTTGGTTGCAGTATAGATAACCCCTAAACTAAAGTTTAGTATACTTTAACCTCAACATTTTGATAAATCAGCTCAGTTTTCACCTTTTTACTCCTACAAAAAGCGGTTTCGCTAACATGGACTCAGGTCAAGGCGGTTTTGTTGATGAACTCGATACAGGTTCATTCATACAAAATGCTAGCCCAAGAAAGCACGGCTTAGGATGAACTCTTGGATGGAGATTTGCAAGGATGGCTATGCCATCGTAGAGGGAACTGTAGAAATATTAAGACAAACTCTTAGCTAGAAATCGCCAAAGTTGGCTAGCATCACCTTAGAATGTATGTGTGTCCGAGCCGAGTCTGTAAAATTGCCTTGACCTAACTCGATATCGGTGAAACAACATTGGATTGGAGAGAAAAAGGTGAACAGATAGCTGATTCGGCAAATGTTAGGGGGGGGGGGGGGGTAAAAGTGTAGATGCTTATCTGGACTATGGCCAAACATGGAGAGAGTAAAATAGACTTTATCATTAAATAAATCATAGCCTACATCAGAGTGAGTGTTAAAGTATAAGTGAATTGCTCTTTTCTTTCCATCAGTTTAATTTTTCTTTTGAGGGCTCTCCATTAATTAGTTTAGTCAAGACTTTGTTTGGGCTCGCATGGTTGTTGAAATATATTCCAAGTGAATTGTTCTCTCTCCTTATCAGTTTTAGAATAATTTTAAAACAACTGGTCGATGTATAATTCAACATTATTAAAATGTGTGTGATGCGTGCAGGCGATGTCGTTTGAGGACAGCATGAAGCCAGCATCAATGACAGCCTACCCTGTCGCATCGCCGCTGGCTGTCCCTGCTGGACTGACAAGGACCGCCACCGCCGCGGTTCCATGGGCGTTGGAGAATGGGCACGCACGACCAGAGGTGGTTCTTCGACCGCCTCCGGCCATGGTTCCGTTGGTGCCTCTGCTGCCGTTAGCTCATTACCCCGCCATAATACTTCCCGCAGCGCCCATGCTGTATCCAAATCCAGCACCGTCACCGGCTCGTCGACCGCCACCACCAGCTTCCAGCAGAAAGAGTAGTAACTGAGCCTGACTTCGAACAAGTCGCCACTGCGCCGCTAAACTGAAATAAGCTATAGCTTGCGGGCAGCGTGCGCTGCCCACGCTCGTGAGAGCAATGGATGCCAGCCGTTTTCTGCTTGTCTTGTGTTATTACGTTTTCTAGGGCTTACCTGTTAGGCATGGCAGGAGCTAGAGTCCACCTGATATGATTGATGCGACTTCAATTGTCCAGTACTTGGATTAGAGCGCTAGCTGCGTCAGAGCAAGCCCAATAGCTGTCTTACCGACAAGTTTTGTCAGAAAAAGTATGCACAGGTGAGAGAGAAACAGAGAAAACAAGCAAGCTTGTAGCTTGCAGACGCGACGATCGCCTGTTCAGTTTGCTGCTACTGCCTGTGGGCCTGCCATCATTTCTTTTTTGCAACGATGGGCGCGTCTGTTGAACGGCTTGTCTCGTCCGTGGGTTGCTGCCTTGTCGGTAAGACAGGTTACTGGGCTTGCTCTCAGAGCAACCATGTCGGTAGCAAGCCGTAGAAATTCTGTAACACTCGGCTGGAGAGATACATAGGGTGTGTTCGTTGTCCTGTTTAGACCCCTCTAAAATTTAGCTCTAAAGAGAATCTTATTATTTAGGAGTATTAAATAAAGTCTAATGACAAAACCTTTTTACAGATGGGTACATCTTTACGAGACGAATCTAATGAGCCTAATTAATCTATGTTTTGCTACAGTGATGCTACAGTAAATATCGTCTAATCACGGCTTAACTACCCTCGTTAAATTCGTCTCGCGATTTAAAGGGGGGGTTCTGCAGTTAGTTTTGTAATTAAACTTTATTTAAAACAAGATTTTTTTTGTTTAAACCCCTCTAAATTTTAGACTCTAAAACGCCGAACACGCCCATAGGATGCTACTAGCATATGGAGAACAAAAATTAATACTCCATGCACTGTCCTGATGCATGACACATATGCACGCATTGTGACTTGTGATCGATGCAGAGTAGCGCAGAGATGTAGCCAGGTGCTAGCAGCTAGCTGCATGAAGAAAGACAAAAATGAGAAACGGATAAGAGCAAGCTCAATGGATGGCTTATAGCCGGCAATGTCAGGGTCCAAATTGAGGTGGAGGGGAGAGAAAGCGAAAAGATTCCCTGGTTGGCGTAACTTCCACCGCCGGACGCGTCGTCTGCTGGGAGCCGATGAGGAATCAATTTGCAGGAGTTTTGTGGGCCTGCGTGCTTTCCTAGAGAAAGGGACATAGATACTGTGGGGCCATGTTACTGTTTATAGAACAGAACAATATACTATGTGAAGCTAATTATTGTATGGACCTGGCTTTAGTTGCTTGGCTTGAAGCCAAAGGCCCGGCGCAACCGCTGGCCTTGCTCTACATGTCACCAAACTGTCACAGATTCACGGAACAAAGTATCTAGCTGCATATTCTTGCCAATCTAGTACTAGTAGCTATAGCTACCTATATGATGAGGATGTGCAGAAGAATGGTAAGAAGATCCACGTGTTTGCCTGTGAGATGCATGTGTAACACATGTACCTAGTTAATGCCGCCTCAGAGGTTTGATCTCGATCTCATGTGCACATGTGGATGCCAGAGTATCTAAGTGGAATCATATTAGAGCGTCTTCGATGATTATTTTTTAGCTAACTTTTAGAATTATTTATTGGAGAAAAGAAAGAGAGAGAAGGCTGCTAGTTTTTCTTAAGAAGCAGCCTCTAACATTTATTGAGACACTAACATACGGGATCCGTCATTGCTTTAGAGTTGATATGAATTCTTATGTTGACTTTTAGATGAGTCTTAGATAACATGGAGAGGCAATGCCGTCTCTACCTTTGGGGATGCTCTTACGCATGCTCGCGTACTATACTACTACGTATACAACAACACACGTGCGTGGGTACTCTATGCATGGTCGCCACATGTGCCCTAGGCGATGGTGAACAATCGAAAGATGCACCATGTGTCCATGGGGCTGGACAGCTTGCAGCCACACAGACTTCAATGGATCAACTGATCTCTATCTATCCAGGAAACACATCTAATAAATGCAAAGCAGCTACTCCAACTTACACAAAGCGCGTTAACAGGCCTCTCAGAGCAGGCCCAATAAGGGTCGAATCGCCGATACATGTCAGATTTTTTCTTACGTGTCGGAGAGAGAAAAGTGAAAAAAGAGGCTGCTCGTCGCGTCTGCCGGCAACGAGCTCCAACTGACAAAACGCGGCGCCGTCGACGGACTGGAGCCGAGCTTGTCGCAAAACAACACAGTTTGTGGGCTCCTTCAGGTTTCTCCCCCATCCGCTGTGCACACGGGTACACAACTCCTCCTATTCTCCCTCCTTCCTGAAAGATTTTTCTCAGCGCAGCGCGCCAAATCCTTGCTCGATGGCGCGAAATCCGCATCGTTTTCTCTCAATTCGCGCCACTTTCACATCCCCCCACCCAAATCGGCCTCCTCGTATTTCAAATCGGCTTCTCCTCACATCAATTCCCCTCTCCCTATTCCACATCGCCAAGAACCCTAGCCTCTACCAAGGAATCGAGAAAATCGGATGACTGGTCCACCGAAATGCGCGGTGGCGCCACCGCCTCATCCCATCCCAGGCTCTTCGGGGTCGTCTGCTGCTGGTCCTTGGTGGGGCACTCCGCCGTCGTTGCCGCAAGCAGTCCGGTCCCCCACTGCACCACCGATCCAAATGGATGAAGCCAATAAAGGAGTTCAAGATTGGTACGTGCTTCTTCGTTGACACCCCCATGCGATTTATTGATTCGAGTGCCTGTCTGCTGGTTACGTGAAGTAAAAAATTAGTTCCTAATGCTCACCTAGTTCCTTGGTTACGGATGTTTGATTTACAGAAGTGCTTTATCAACTCCATGTGATTTATTGATTCATGTGCCTGTCTCCTTATGGTTGTTGTTACGTGAAGTAAAAAATTAGTTCCTGATGCTCACCTAGTTTCTTGGTTACGAATGTTTGATTTGCATATAAGTGCTTTATTCGGTTCACAAACTGCAAAAGTAGAACTGCACTCAGGTGCTAGTTAAAATCAAGCTGACACCATTGGCCATTTTTTCTGGATAGCATCCGGCCATTCATGCCGGGGTCGTCTGCTCCTGGCTTCTGGTGGGGTGTGCCTCCACTCCAGCAACAAGGCATGAGTTCCTCGACTCCCATTGCTTTGGACACTGATCCTCAAAATTGGTATAAAATTGCTTTTCCTTGACTCATATGTTTTTCTGTAAGGACTTAAAGAATTTGCTTGTTTAATAGTAGCCGCATTGGTAACTTAGCAGAACTGAATATCAGCACCATTTTTCTCTGAATGTCAAACAATGGTTGTCAATTTTCTCTGAATTAATTATTGTTTGTCAATTTCTTTCTCTTTTTTTGCAGGGGAATGGGTTCTCGTCCTCCCAATGGGTTTGTTAGTTTCCTCAATAATCCATGGAATCCCCACCAATACCAACACTTCTCATCTCACTCTATTAATGACCATGCAAAAGGGACTCCATCTGAGTCACAAACCTTGATTAATTTGGACAGTCCAAAGAAAAATCGCAACTCTACAAGGACCGACAAGCGGTTGCCTTGGCAAAAAGAAGAAGAGACTAATTTGGTGAGTGTGTATGTATTTTTTCCCTTTGGAAATAGACCTAAGTAGATAACAACACTAATCTTATTTGCCATTACTGCAGGTGAGTGCATGGTTGGAGAACTCTACCGACCCGATCAATGGGAACTGCAAGAAGACCGATCGTTACTGGGGGGATGTTACTAATGCTTACAACAGTACCATCCCAGAAAATAGGGCAAGAACATCTAAACAGTTGAAAGACCATTTTCAAAAAATTAAGAAAAAGGTGGGGTGGTTTTGTGCTGCATGGAAGGATGCTAACTTGGTATATGCTAGTGGTCAATCTGATGACCAGCTGTGGGATAAGGCACAAAAGATGTACGAGGAGGACTACCAAGATGGCCCTTTTATGATGAAGCATTGCTGGCTGCTTCTACGTGACAAACCAAAGTGGTACGCAATCTTGGAGGACAAGAAAAGGAAGGTCGATGGTGAGGGTGAGGTAGGAGAAGATATGCCCTCTGCTGTTGCACAATCTGAAGACCGTCCTATGGGGACAAAAAGGGCAAAAGAGGAACGCAACGGGAAAGGAAAGGCGAAGGTGTGTCCACAGCCCATGGAAGATATCCTCCAGCAGCTTACAAAAATCCAAGGCACACCTGAAGATCGCAACGAGATGCTAGAGACTCAGAAACGTGTTTCAAGTGAAAATCTTGAATCGGCGAGACTTAACCACCTTGCCGCAAAAGAAAATGCGAAGGTGGCTATGCTGGAAACGTACCAAACACTCATTGGTAAAGAAACTAGTGGATTGTCTGATGATGTCAAAGCTGAACTTGTGATGGCTTTGAAGTGCATGAGGGAGAGTATATTTACAAAAACTCAGTGAGGTATTTCTTCTATATACTCTGTTAATTTTTGCTGATGCTATCAAAGCTAGTGTACTGAACATTTATTCATTCTTTCAGGTGAATGTGAAACTACTGATGGCTTTTGTTCTTTTGGTGGTTGTTTATGAAGAAAGATACTTTTGATTATTTTGATGCCCACGATTTAGTAAATGGGATATCAGTCATGTTAATGAAAATTTCTAGACTTTAGTGCATGGCACCCTTGGTAGCTTTTTTTTTTTCTTTTTTTAGTTCTAGTGGTCACTTCTCGGATGGATTTGATTTGGTATGAACTAACAGCATATGCAACATTCTAAGTGTATTTTGTGGTTGCATATGCAGCAGCAACATGAATAGCTACAGAGGTGGCTTCAGTTTAGATCAGCATGTCTCAAGAGTACTTGTATGAATTGAATATTTGTGTCTTTTCTTGAAGCCAAGCTATCAAACAAACTATTGCATGGTTTGTCTATTACCTTGTCTCAAGATGGCAAGTACTTGTCGGTAAGACAAGCTTATTGGGCTTGCTCTCAGTCCATGCCCCGATCGGCGAGCTTCAGCTCCATTAGTTCCAGTTCATTGCTATAGGAACGATAGAGACCATGCATATGCACATGATCCGGATTCCAGCTGATGATCACCATATCCATGACCACACGGCGACCAGCGGTCGAGAGCGTCGGTGCCGGCGCCGGCGGCACATCGAAATTCGAGACAGCTCCTTATTTCTGGCTACAGGTACATGTCCATGTAATTATATACTTTGTTCTCTCTATGTTTCTTGAACCAGTTTAGGATTATATACAAGGATTAATAAGTGCAGAATAAATGTGGCCGATGGATCCTTCATTTGATTCTTTGCCGACATCTTTTGTAACACCCCTAATTTTGGAGCCAAGAAGAAAAAGAAAAAAGAAAAATAAAAAGGAATAAAAATCACTCCAAATTAAAATTTTTGTCCAACCTCTCACCTTGAAATGAATTTTCAAAATAAAATTCACTAAATAAATTAAAGTTAGTTTGAATATGAAAATTTTTGAAATATAAAACTTGTGCTCAAATGTTTGCTTCATTTAAAAATATACTAAAAATTTGAAGCTTTTGAGTTTCTAACAAATAAAATCAAAGTAGAATTTATTTCCAAGTTGATTTTCAAAATTTTGAATTTAAATCTGCATCAAAGTCTCATCATGTGCATTTCTGTATTTTATTTGATTTGTTTTCAGTGGTTGATCAACCTTTATTTTTGTTTGAATTTGAAATCTCTTCAAAATCAAATTCCAGAAAAGTTTAAACCTTTTCTTTCCCTATCGGGCCGCATTTTCTCTTTTCCCTGAGCCGGCCCGTCTCCCTTTCCCTTCTTCCTGGGCCGCATTCCCCTCTCCGCCCCGCTTCGACAGCCCAGCACACTCGCCAGCCCGCTCCTCCGGCCCGCTCTCCCGCTCCCGCTCGCTGACAGGTGGGGACCACCTGTCATCCGCTACCTCCGACCCGTCCCGTCCGACGCGACGCCGCCACGTGAAATCCGGCGTCGCCCATCCCTCCTTGCCGGACTTCCTTGGCGGCTACTCTACCTCTTCAGTAGCGGCCACGCTTCCACCCTCTATAAACGGCACCGCGCCCCACTCCTCTCTCTTTCCCCTACTCCATTTCCTCTCCTCCCCTCTCCCTCGTCGAGCTAGGGTTCCGGCAAGCCGACGGCGTCGAGCTTTCGGTCTCCTCCGCCCAGCTTGAAGCCTTGGTGAGCGCACCCGCACACTCTCTCTCTCCTCCGCCCACCCTCATCCTTCCTCATCGCGCGCACCCGCCTCCCATCGAGCGCTGCCGCTCTGCCCGTCTCCCTCTCCATCTCCGGCCACCATGGAGCCCTCCCCGGCTCGGCTGAGACCACCCAGAGCTTCCACACGCGCACGCGCACGTTTACACTCACTCAATTTCGCTCTCGCGCACATGCACACCGTTTCCCCTCGCATGCCCAAGTGCCGCCCCTGCGCTTAGCTCCGGCGAGCCTCCGCCGCCACTCCACCGTTTCCCGTCGACGACACGTAGACCGCTCGGCTTCCCCGTCGTGCGCTCCACCTCCGCGACGAGCTCCTAACGCCCCTAGCCCATTGGACACGTCGCCGGCGAGCGCTCCGGCCAAGCGCCCCCGCCCGCGTCATCCCGGTCCACCGTGGACCGGTGGACCGCCGCCCCGTCCCGGTCCATGGACCTCGTGGACCCAGTCCACCGGGTTTTCGATTCATTTTAAATCGATAATTCCCTTTATTGCGTCAGCACCACGCAATAAACAATTTTCAATACAAAAATAATTCCTAAAATCTTGAAAATCCCCAGACCTGTACATTTTACAGATAAGCCCTCGAGCTTCTCTGTAATTATGTTTAAGCCCTGACTTTTTATAGAAAAGTATCTAAACTTTTCTGTAATTATATTTTAGCCCCTATCTTTTTACACTAAGGTCCCTAAACTTTTACTAATTACATATAGGTCCCTATAAATTACAGAAAAGTCCTCTGTAATTACATATAAGCCCCCAAAACTTCAAATATTCATATCTTTACAACCATATCTCCGTTTTGGGCGATTCTTGCGCCCACGCGTTCGTAGAAACGCATAGTACCTCATGGTGCTATTATTGAAGCACCATCTTTGACCTAGACACCATCAATGATGCAAAACCCTCTCACCTATTATATCCTTTTCCTGACAATCATGCGATGTCGATCTCACACGTCGCAATCATTGTTTACCTAGATCGAACCAATCCTGTGGTGCTAGTTGTCCAGTGCTTTCCACATGACAACGCACATCTTGCTTCAACCTTGTATCACATATTCACTCCTTTACCTGCTAACAATAAATCTTTCATCGTTCCAAACCTAGCAATCCTCGTGCCGCTTCACTTCTAAAAACCTGTAACCTTCTATACCACAAATCCAACTCAAAACCTAGCCTTGATCAATCATCGCTCAATCAAACTTAACCTAACAATGCCTGCAGCACCTATTCCAAAGCCCTCACCAAATCCTACCAAACCTTATCAATTCGTCGTCCTCTTTCATAAGTGGTATTTTATTGGCTCTTATTGGAGTTATTTTTTCGTTGTTATCTTAATTGCCAGTTGTCTTTATTCGATCTTAGTATTTTTTATCTGCAGTCATGCATTCATGACATAGATGCTCACGTACACGTACCATCGTCATGCGTCCGACGCGTGGCAACCAACTTAATAAATAATAGTTTAGTTTTAGTAATTAATCAATCTAGTAAGTAATTAATAGCTAAGTCATCATTAGTAAATGATATAAGGTATAGGAGCCCTAAACTGACACACCTCGTACTGCGTACACGTGTTGCATGAACCTTTATATAGGTTACTACTTGTATGAAGGCTAGTGCCACGAATGAACGAATAACACGTATACACGCTGTCCCCGTCACTCCATACACTCATGCTCTTCTCTTCATGTTTAGCATCTCTCATTTACACCAAAAGCCATAGAGTACAATACATCACCCCTAATGGCCTTTTTAAGGTAACAAAACCTTGTTAAAGTAAAACTGGATGCATCATCCGTGTTTTGAAGTCTTTTGTTCTTCATTTGCTTTCTATCAGTTTTATTGGAGTTAATTGGATCTTATTCGGCTCTTTTCGCTCTTTATTTTCTTTTGTGGTAGTTTATTTATGCGTAGTATTTCTATGCGTTAGATTACGCGAGATTCGAGGAAGAGCCAGAAGACTTCAAAGTCTCGTTGAGGAATCCAAACTCAAGGATCAAATCAGAAGATTCAAATCTCAAGAATACGACTTAAAGATTAGGAAAGCGATTATCAGGCAAGCCCTAACTTCCCTTTGATCATGTTGATCCTATGATTGCAAAATAATCCTGTCTAGAGCCTGTTTTTAAATAAACATGCATGACATTTAAAAGTGATTTGATTGCCATGCCTTGATCTTGATTATCCTGATTCCTTGTTAACCATAGGAACCAACATCATTAAATTACTTAATGATATGTTTGATTGCTTTGCCGCTCAGGACTTTCACCATGTGTTTAATTAATCTTGCTCACATGATTTTCGTGTAAAAATGCGTGTGTCTTGGTGGTGTGTGTAAATGTGAAAAGTGGGTGGCTTAATGATAAGTGCAACCCTAGTGGGGAATGTTTTGGCGGGATCAGGCGAGGTAGTCCTCAGTGGGGAGGCTATCTCTGGGACGCCCTTCCTCGTGCGGATTGGCTATTGAAGATGCCTGATTCGGTCGTATAAGGACCGGTTCTTGTGCCGCCTTTGCCTAGCACCTTACACACAGCCACAAGCCATGAATGGGCATGGGATTGGAACCACACCCTACTAGTACTCACCCGGTACCCCCCGGAGGCAGGAGATTGCAACGGAATCCCAGGAGAAGACTCGTTCATTGGTGGGTGTTCGAGATCCGGCATTTGTGAATCTGGCCATATTATTGATTGTGAAGCCCCTGGTGATGTCCGTGGGGTATGCCGTGGTGGTACCAAGTAGGTACGGAACCTTTAGTGGGACAGTCCAAACTATGACGATAGGGCGGACTAGACCACCTTGTGGGGAAATTTGTGCACCCTCGGCCGAGGTTATGAATCTATCCGGATAGCCGTGTTCCACGGTATTGGACAACGCGAAAGCATTGGCCACACTATGATTAGTCTTTTCTGTGTGAGTTATCCTTGGCGTGTTTTTGGAAAACACCGGCGTGGAGCCGTGCGCTGGTTTCCTGGCAGCATTAAAATTTGGGAACTGGCGGGATGGATTGCATCTCCCCCAGGGCCAACCAACCCCACTAAATATAATGACAATACCTGACTGTAGTTTGCGAACTGTTTTGATTTCAAAAACAACCCTTGCATAAAGTTGGCTTTCCGCCGATATGACAAACCTTAGCCTCATCCTTGTTTATACCCTTGCATATATTTACCCCTTGTGTTAGGGTTTGCTGAGTACCTTATGTACTCACGCGTTTGCGATTATTGTTTTTAGTAGGAGAAGTCTTCGTAGGAGACGACGACGCCTTGGTTTTCGGTTCTGCTTCTCAAGTCTGCCTGTGGCTTGGGTCGTGCTTTCCGTTGTCTGTGTGTGTTTGCTTCGCCTTTATTTGATGGAAGGACTTGGATACTTCTGAATCCTTGTCGTACCGCCACTAAAGGCTCACTATATCAGGTACTATACCTATTTACCTATTCGAAGTATGCTTGTGATTATCATATCTGTGTTTCTGTGCGTATCAGCTACTCATCCAGGGACTGATACATGATGCACAGAGTACTCCAGAGATGGGGTACGACATCTTTCTACTGGACCCAACAGGCGACACGTATGTAGCACGCACAAAGATATTAGTACAAAGGGAAACTTCCATATATATTCATCAACTACATAGTAAGCCCAGTACAAACCTACTATATGGCACCATAGAAGAAGCTGCTTCTGCGCCGGGGAGAGAGGAGAGATAGTGCATTGGGAGCGGAAGGAGAGAGAGAGAGAGAGAGAGAGAGAGAGAGAGAGAGAGAGAGAGAGAGAGAGAGAGAGAGAGAGAGATAGCGGTGGGTGAGGAAGAGAGGAGAGATTGCCGGTGAATTTGTTAGTATAGTTTATTAGCTGTGGGACTCACTTCTACCCAAGAATGCTTATATTGTGGCACAAGTTTTGAACTCTAGGAATGCTTTTATTGTGGACCCAATAACTATTAGCTCTAGAGGATTGGAAGATGGACTAAAAAAATCTATGAGTAAATTTCATAAAAACTACAACTATTTGTGTCAATGTTGCACAAAACTACAACTTTTTTGACCAGTTTCATAGAACTATAGGTATTCTGACTTCTTGTTTCACAAAACTACAACTATAAGGTTTTGTCCCACACGTCATCCACACATATGCCATGTGATATGGACCCACCCGTCAGTGACACATGAGCAAAAATGTTGTAGTTTTGTGAAACAAGAAGTCAGAATAGTTGTAGTTTTGTGAAACTGGTAAAAAAAATTGTAGTTTTGTGCAATAACGACACAAATAGTTGTAGTTTTGTGAAATTTACTCCAAATCTATTTGAGAATGGAAGTAGCCTGAGAAGAAGGTAGACTTGGTCAAGCCTAGGGCCAAACAAAGCTAGCTGTCCTTCAATTTTTTAAAAAACTTATCTTGAATTTTTAATGAAATTTGTGTATTGTTGTACTTTAGCTGCACTGAGGCCATGGCCCTAGCTGCCCTATGTATGCTCCTCCATTGGAGTAGGTAGACCAATTTTGGTATCTTTTGTTGGGTACCATGCATGGCCATACAGTACCTTCTCTAACTGAAACACACATGTTATGTTTTGCATAACGAAACATAGAGTGCGGTGGCATATATACATATGCAAATACAATATGGTACACTGCATTTCAATGTTTCATGACTTGATCGACATTCATAGATTGCGTCCGGTACGGACAATAAGAACTCATCTCATTTCCTTTATTATATCGTAAGAAAATTAAGTCGTGCTCCTTCCAGAGATTGCTAGAAATTGATGTGAGCGCATCATGATGCTTATCATCCGGTAATTTGACATGTGCAAATGCATGCCAGCGGCGCGAGTAGGTACTACACTGATCGGGTGCCCCAGAACAAGCTTTGGCAGTACATGCAAGCGGCCTGTACCTCCTTGCCACGTGGAGTATGTAGCTAATCAAAGGAAGCGGATCAGATAGACTTGTTGATGGAACAGCTCCACTACTCTCGATTCCAGAAGCACTCGGCTGGCATGCAAAACTAATTTCATCACAGTATACAAATACTCATCAGTGCCTGATGCTCTGCATGCTGCATGCCCCGCACGGGGAAGAAAAACCCACGGCCGTGAAGAATTGGGACGCCGCTGGCTGTGAGAAGCCTGGGACAGCGGCCGAAGGGGCCAAGGGCGGTTAGCTGCGATCGACGGTTTGTATCCTGCTCTCTAAATCGGAGTTTGAAGACGAGTTTTTTTTACGGTGGTCTAAGGGTAACCAAGATAGTTGAAGTTCCGGCCAACCGGAGTGAAGAGGGTTCCAGTTTCCACGCTATGTATGCATATGATCCCACCATCCAAGAGTAGTACTCCGGCCCTATGTCCCTTTATATAAAAGATACTAGCTAGAGTTCAAACTTCAAAATTGTGACACCCCGTGTCACTGTATTACAAAATCGTGCAAACCAAACTGAAGTGAAGATGAAATTAAGCCAAATTCAAAATTCAAAATTCGAAGTTTAAACAAGTTCAAACCCATATCTGTGAAGCAACTCAAAAATTTCTTTAACAACTTGACCCAACCAAAAATTCTGGAGATAGCCCTTGCGGAATAAGAATTTTGGAGAATTTTTGGTAATTTTTGAAATTCATTTCGATGCTCAAATAAATCCCCAAAGTTCCAAAAATGTCCAACTTTGACTAGCTGCCATTTGAATTTTATTTCGAATTGAGATGTGCATGTTATGTCACTGGAAAGAACATTTCATGACCTTACGAATGCAACCAGTTTTGCAATTTTTGGAGTTAGTTTGCTAGTTCAAATGGAGTGCCAAAGTTTGGGGAAATTTCAGTTTGAATAATTCCGGGAAAAAGAAAAGATGCCCGAGGGCCCGCATGTCAGTCGCTCCTCTCTCACTGCACGCGCGCGGAAGTCAGTCGCCACGTCGCCGCCGATGTACGGCCTCGCCGCGCGGCGCCCTGGCCCGCTTCCGACCGGGCGACGGCGTCACAAGGCGCTCCCCTCCCTTGTCCGAAGCACTTCCACTCGTGCTCGCTCTCCTCCGTCGCTTCCCCGTCGACCAAACCCTAGCCACCGCCCGCACCACCGCTGAGCCCGAGCTCCGCCCGATTCCGGCGCCGGCGGACCACCTCGGGTCAAGTTGCTGGGCAATAGGAGTGCGCTGCGAAGTCACGGAGCTCACCATGTTCCCCATTGCCCCTCAACCGCCGTGAGGAGTGCCAATTTGGCGTCATCTTCCTCGAGGCCGGCAAGCAAGCTCGCCGCCTCGTCGAGAAATACTCCTACTCCGGTGAGCCTCTCGCCCATCTCATCACACCCGCGGAAGCCCGTCACGCTCGCGTGCCCTCCCTCACCTCCTTTCACTTGAATCCGCAGCTCGAGTCGTCGGATTTGAACTTTTCCCCATCACCGCCGTCGAGCCGCCGCGCATCGTCTCCGGTGAACTCCGTCCTCCGGCCATCCTCGTCGCCACCGTGTTGATCTCCGAGGTGCACGTCACCTCTGTGAAGCCGGCGCACCAACGTGTGCATCTCCCCGTCGACCACCGCGAGCCCTCTTCGTCGCCGAAGCTCCGCCACCCGCTGCACCTCGACGCCGGCCATCTTCCGGTCATCCCCGCGGGCCACCGTGCAGAGAGGTGAGCTCGCCGTCCCTCGAATACCCCTTCTGCGTAAACCATTCACCAAATGGGCCACGGGAAGCCTACTCCGGCGAGCTGCGCCGCCGCCCTCCGGCGACGGTTCCGGCCAGCGCACCACAGGCCACACGCCCCGGATCTTCTGTGACCACGTGGGATCCGGTGTGGCCAACCTTATGGCCATGGGTGCGGCTCAAGTTGCCATTGGCTGGATCCAGCTGTGGCCAGTCTGGATCTATTGTGGCGAGATCTCTGTGGTCGCATTTGTGGCCAGATCTGATTGGCCCTTCTTTTTCCAAACCTTTTTCGGATTAGTTTAAATTCCTAGAAATTGCCTGAAACTTGTAAAATCGATATAAAAATAAATACAACTCAGAAAAATACAAATCCAATTTCTTTGGACTCCATGTAACATCCTCTGTCCAGCAAAAATAATAAAACACCCTTTTGCAGAATGTGTATTTCCTGAAAAATACATCTGTCCAGATCTTGCTTAATTCCTTATAAATTCTATGTTGCCCAATAAATCCTGAACTCTTGCATGCCTGTTAAGAATCTGATAACACACCTACAGAGCATTTTTCCACTGTCACATGTTGCCTAATTGTTTTCTTATGATTTAAATCATGTTCTGCACTGTATAAATTATTATAAATAATCTACTCTGCAATAAATCATGAAACTTCACCATAAATTACTTTCAGTGACACTCTTCACCAGAAAAATGCCACTGGACATAAATCAACTCTCGAAATCACATTATTCATTTAACTTGCCCAAGTTAATTAATGGTAAACTTAATTAAAAGATAATAAAGGAAATACTCCAGACGAAATTAATTAACATTTACACTTACAGTGTAAATGACTGTCCTATCAAGTAATTAAATCATTTTTGCATCATATTCTGCATCTAACTCTGCATTCTTCCTTGTCATAACGTGTAGTGACAGAGACGACTCCGGAGCCGCTCGACTTCCAGCTGCCGGAGGAGCAGACCCAGGAGGTGCAGGAGGAGCAGCCGCAGCAGGACACTGACCCCGCTGACCCTGTTAGCTACACCCCTGAGCCAGGCAAGCCCCGGTGCATGCCTCCCTATTTAGGATTTTATTTTCGCACTTGATTGGGGCTAGTAATTGATTGTGCATTAGGTTTATTAGGAGTTGATGTGAAACCTTAGAACTGCATTAGGACTACCCTTCCATATCCTACCTTGTGTCCTATTTTCATAGATGTGGTATAGGTTACGTTAGAACTTGCTAGGCTTAGTGGCTAGCGGACGGTAGAAGTCGAGTGGTAGGTCCCACTCGCATGATAGGGACTCCTGGATTGTACTAGCTGGATTTAGGATTTGTTGAGACCGGACGGGGAATTGCTTGTATAGGATGGTTGGAGAAGGCTGGGCCTTCACGGTGGTGTAGCCCCGTCTGTGTCGATTAAGGACCGTCCGTTGTTGGCCCTGTTGAGCAAGTTTGAACGTACTGACTCACATGCTAGTGTTTTTATGGGCCTAGTAAACCTAGTAGCCTGCGTCGCCCTGGATGTCTGGTAGATACTTTACTCTTTCTATCATGGTATTTGGGAGAGGTAGGGTGGCGTCCCGCGCAGTCAGCCGTCCGGGACGGGGGCTGCGGTGGGAGAGCCCTTCCTCGGGAGGAGTAGAATCTGGTACAGCTCTGGTGGCACGTAGCGTAAACGGTTGCCGTATGTGGCCTTTGCCGCGTATGGCGTGTGGTCAGGTTTTCTCCTGCAGGATGTACATCGATGCCGCCGCTCTCGGTCAAGAGCAACCTTGTTCACTGAGTCACCTCGTAGTGTGATATGATTGATGATATGATGATGCTAGTCTATTTACATTACTGTTATTTACATTGCTATATATATATACTGTCACTGTTGATGTATTGTTACTTTATACCTGTTTTAGAGATATGCACACTGTTTTCCCGAATAAGTACTTAACTTGAAAAATAAAACTTGAAAGTAAGGATCAAGTAATTAGTGCGAGTTATGCTATTGAGTCAGCCACCCCTTTGTAGCCTTGCATATTAGGAGTCGGCTGTAGATAGCCAAATTGACGGGTAAGACTTGCTGAGTATTAGTTGCTCAGGGTTTGGCTCTTTACGATTTTATTGCAGGTAGCACCTTTATCCCCGACTCTACGGGTGGAGGTGGACAGTGGGATGGCCAGCTTCCCTTTGGTTGGACAGCCCACTGGGAGACTGAGGAGTGATCTCCTCTCGAGTCCGCATCTTCATGGCTTTGGATGCGGGTTCTTGTGTATCGTGAGCGCGTGCGCTTGTACTTTATTTCCAGACTTGTATCGTTTATTTCCGCTGTGCGACTCTGTGTTTTAATTGGATTAATGTAACCACTTAAAGACTTAAATTGTGCTTTTTATATGCTGTACTGTTGCGTCTGTTCATCAGCGCTATACCGACTCGATCCTGCGAAAAGCGGAGACGCTTCAAAAATCGCTACGAAAAGAAACAATCATTTTGCTCCTCATTTTAGCCTAGCTCACTAACCCTCCATCACCTAATTAATTACACAAAAGTCTGTCCTATATCTAGAATCCCTTATATTTCGGGATAAATTTTTAATACTAGAATCTCTTATATAAAGGGATAGAGAAGGTAGATAATACGTTTATCAGAGTTATATAGTGTACAGACAGATGTATAGATGGACCTCGGCTTGCCAGTTCCCTCGTCAGACAATCTTTTATTACTCCTTTTCTTGCTAATTACAGTCCGCTGTTTATCAATAAGGTAGATGTGCATTTTTTTTCCTTTGCGAAAATTTCATTTAATAACAAGTTAACAACCCTGAAGTCCTGGACTACATACACACATCAAAGCTCTGAAAGTTCAACTGTAGGGTAGAGTAGAGAAAACTTTTTTGACTTCGGCTCCTGAACCGCTTCTGCTTCCACACAACTGCTGAAAATTTTCTTGGTGTCTGAATGACGCACCCAAGAAGGAGGTGCATGATATCACTGGCACAGTAAGTATATGTGTCCCCTACGTAACTACAACTATACGTACTGCCCCATTCTTGAACTGAGAAACGCTAACATTCTTGGAACACTTTATACTAACATATATACGATCATGTTCATGTGTAGTAGTACATTCACGATAGAATTAAGTTTTCATCAGCATTTATGGATTAGATTACAGTAATAGATCGACTAAATGAAAGGTAAGCCCGCAAGCTAATAGTAAGTTCATTCCTCAAACTTGGGATTTTAATTTATGCACAGTGAACAATGAAGTGTGGAAAATGCATTAACAATGAAATAGGGATAATTTATTTTCCTAGGCAACTTGGATTACTTTTTTTGACCGAAGTC
This sequence comes from Eragrostis curvula, assembly GCA_007726485.1. Taxonomy (NCBI): domain Eukaryota; kingdom Viridiplantae; phylum Streptophyta; class Magnoliopsida; order Poales; family Poaceae; genus Eragrostis; species Eragrostis curvula. The sequence continues at coordinate 7,568,147 of CM017444.1, read as the reverse complement.
AGTAGGGGAAACCCCCAACCTATTTTTTTTACTTTTTTTTAATTTCAGCCTGGTTATTCGCTCCTACGGGGAGTTGAACCCAGGTCTGCTAGATGCTACTCAGGTGCTCTAACCACTAGACTAGAGGCCCTTTCGCCAACTTGGATTACTACTCACTCCGCTTTTAAATTGTTGTTGTTAGGAAAACAACTTTAGTTCATTTTGAACTAGACTGTTAGCCCAATGACAAAATTTAAGAATGGATGGAGTTGCTAATTAGTGAAGTTTAGTTTTTGCAGGGGAAGGGTGGCCACCCTGACTACAGCAAAGCTCTGTCAGTGCATGTAGCTGATATTGAGAGATTTTAACATGCGTTTGTGAAGCCTTCGAAACTCTTAAACTTTAATGGAGTTGTGAACCTGGTAAAGGGTTTTGTTTGTTATAGGTCACTACAGACGACCCAATGACAAGGTTCACGCATTAGCTTGCCCTCCTTCGTCCTCCCAACCGCCTCCTCCTCTACTCTTGATGGTGACATCATCTCGTCGCACCACCTTCTGAAAAAAAAATGCTCGTCTCGATCCAGCACAGGTAACCATTCCAAAACTATGCCCGTGTGCTAACTCCAACAGCCACCCGCCACCGCCAGAGCTGCTGATGTCCCAGCGCCCTAACCAAGCGACGTCAACTCCGGCGGTCGGAGCTTGGGGAGGAGGGGGTGTGTGAACCCTCGGGAGTCTCTCGTTGTCTGCAAAGTAAAGGGCCCACCGAAAGATCCTGTCACAAATCCATAGTGAACAACTAGATTGAGTAATTAAAAAAGACGTAATTTCAGCCGAATTGTTTTTTTTTTGCTAACCCTAGCCTAACCTATGTGAAAAATTTCAGCCCTTTATAGGACTCAGTCGGTACTATGGGGGTGTTCGTTTCATGGGGGTCTAAAATTTAGAGGGGTCTAAAAAAAAGAATCTTATCATTTAAAAGTATTAAATAAAGTTTAATTACAAAACTAACTGCAGAACTCAATCTAGGGTTTAATTACAAAGCTGTAAACTCAGCCCCTCTCCCGATCCCAATCCATGATAAGGAGCCTCGATCACTTGATGTTCTAAACATCAACAATCTGGTAACTTCAAATAGTTATCCTCCTAATGAACCTGCAGGTCAGTTTCCTATATGTTTCGATTTTTAATATCAAGTAGACAGCTTTATATTCTGTGGTTAATATTTTTACCTTCAAGCATAATCGCCTTAATTTTGCACCATGTGAGATTAGACAAACCTCTGGTTTTTGCGCAGCACTTCCTGTGAATAATTTCATTTTGCACCATGTAGTAGTCTCACATCATTCATATTTGCATGTTTATTGATATGCCTATATGTCAGTTCAGTTCCACTTCCATTTAGCTCAGGAATCAGTGTTGATGAACCGTAAGGGTTCGGTTAATAAGGATTGATGAAGCAATGCATTGTTCACTCAATATAGAGAGTGCAATGAATTTCCTTGCAGTGTGTTCTTTTTCATTACTTAGTAAATTGGTTCAGCTTTACAATAAGAAGGCAGTTTAATAAAACTGAATAAAGGAACTTGACACTGGAATCATGTGCTTTAGGCATGTTCTTAGACCATAAAAAAAATAGTAGAGATTGTAGTTAAAGTGTTAAAGTGGGCATTACTACAAAAGAAGAAAAAAATGATGGTGTACTACTATTTAGCTCAAAGGATGGTAGGACCAATATCTACATAAATTTGTTATTTTGATTGATGCACTGACGCCGCCATTCCCTGTTTAGTGATGAGTCTGTTCTTTTGAGGCATGCTTGGTTCTTTCTGAGTTGCTATTGCTAATATAACCATTATGTTTTTCTTTTCCAGAGACACAACAAGGTATATTTGATGCTGTCCTGAAGGGACATATTGATTTTGACTCTGACCCATGGCCTGAGGTATTTGAAAGTGCAAATAATCTTATAAGAATGATGCTCTGCCCTTCTCCTATAGAGCGTTTGAAAGCCCATGAAGTGCTACGTAAGTTTATCTTCATTATTTCCCATATCTTTACTCAATTCAGTTTCCTCTGTTATGCTCTCTACATGTTAGATTTTGATCCCAGCATATTATTTAGTTCCTGAAATTGTCTTTGGAATCTCAATTTTTTTTTTTGTCTTTCTTTACCGAGCTAGCTGTCGAGAGATGCGGATGGATTTGTGACACTGCTTCGATGCTGTCGGAAACGGCGAGTTCCTGTGCGAGGTCGGATGGGTTTTGGGCGGCGGAAGCGCGGTGACGTCGCACTGCGTTGTGTGCAAAGATGGAGACGTCAAGGCAAGCAAGTGTTTCAGACTTTGATCAATACAATTGTGCAGCGCCAGTCTGGGCATCAAGGCAAGCAAGTGTTTCAAACTTTCCAGTGATCAATACAATTGTGCAGCGCCAGTCTGGTTTTAGCAGAAGTTTAGAGACTAACTTGCAGTGTTGGTGCAGGAGATAGCTACTGCCTCCAGTCGGACGGCACCTGACGTCAATCAATGTAGAATAGATCACATTCAATCAATGTAACACAGGGCCCTACGGCTCAAGATCAAACTGGCATTGCCAAAGTCTAAATATTGACAGGAACACTTTTGTATTAGTCACTGACTATTGCAAGCAAATTCGTAAGTTTCAGAAATATATTGAGGAGGTTGGTGTGGTGAGGTCTGTTTTTTTATTGCCTATTAGGATACAGGTATGTTGAATGTTCTTCACTTAGATTTTCTCTGTGACTGTTTAATCATCAAAAGAATCAATAATTTTGTTGGTTCAGAAGTGATAATTAAATCCGTGTCATGTACCTGTATATTGTGTTATAAAATCTATGGCTACGGAATCAGATTGTGCCTTTATATCATGGATTGTTCCTTTAGATGAAATCATGTTAGATGACTGACACTAATGGGGCAAGGATGATACATGTTAGAATTATATGATTGCCATTTATAGCGTTTGTAGGTGTTAAAATGCTTCTCTTGTATATATTAATGTTGTTTCAAATGCCCACTTAATTCATTAATCAAAACCTGCCTGTATTCGGATCCATGATTCATATCATGGAGCCAAGAGACTCCTTCAATCATAAAGTTTAAAACAAATATAATATAGTAGTATGAGTAACATTAACAATTCTATTATTAAAACAATATCGAGACATTTTTAATTCAAATAGCCCGTGGCAACGCACGGGCACTTTTGCTAGTTATCTATTATCTTAGTATTTGAAGAGAAAAAGAAGCCACCACATTCGCTCTCAAGGCCACAAAATTCCCACATTAATCGGAAAAAAGAAAAATTATTTATCCCTATACATGTTAGTATATTACCCACCACTGCCATTACGAAAAAATTAGACTAAAATACCCCTGTGTATGTTTACAAACAAAAAGTGATCAGTTGACTCAAGTCAAAGACAAAAAAGAATATTGCAGGCGTGTGCGTTTGGACGTTGTAGCTTGCGGATTGATCGGACCGAAGGTTGCAGCTCACGGATTGATCGGGACAATGAACAGGCAACGCTGCATACCACACAGTCCCAGTCTACAAACCGGAAGAGAAGTCGGCCATGACGTTCGTCCTTTCGCCGGAAGAGAAAATTAAGCATGCAGGTTGTAAAGAAATATTGCAGGCGCGTGCGTTTGGACGTTGCAGCTTGCGGAGTGATCGGAACGACGTTGCAGCTCACGGATTGATCGGGACGATGAACAGGCAATGCTGCACACCAAACCGTCCCAGGCTACAAACCGGAAGAGAAGTCGGCCATGACGTTCGTCCTTTCGCCGGAAGAGAAAATCAAGCATGCAGGTTGTAACAAATTCTTGATCAAGCGCTACGATCGATAAACCAGCAGACAACTCTACCGATTCTCTTACAGGTGCCTTTGATGATCAGGACTGATCAAGGTATGCTAGCTGATGCAGGCATGCAGGGCACCCCTCCATACAATGCAATGACTCGAGGAGGTTGTTGATGCTTAGCAAGAAGCGGACAACCTTGGGTGCGGACGTCACAGCGAGAATTCTAGCACGAGTTGCTGGCACCTGAAGCTGCTGGACCTTGATGATATGGAACATACGAACCGAAACTTTCATGGCGAGCTCCTAGCAAAAAAAAAAAAAAAAACTTTCATGGCGAGCTCATGAACGATCGTTTCAACGGACTAACAACAACAGAGATCGGGACGGCTATGATGATGATATGTGGATGACATCGATAGTCAGAAAGAAAAGGAGACGAGATAAATTGCGACGGGTCGGCTTCAAGGCTTGTATTGTGTTTTGCATATCGATGATACAGATCAATGCCAACTAATGCAAGCACAATTGCGAGAGGAGCGGCAGCCTATCCATGGGCTATGGCGTGCAATGCCATTACACGTCGCCGCCGATACAGCGTCAGCGTTGTTGTTAAAGAGATGAGAGGTAGCTGATACTGGACGTGTGGACTGCGTAGGTGACAAGAATCCAGGAGCAGGCATGCTGCTGCTGCCAAGGACAACGTGCAGAACAAAGCTATGGAATTGTTTGTTAATGAAAACACAATGCGCGATTGTTGCATTGTGCCGGGCTCTACTGAAGGTAATTAAAGAGGCAGGCACAAGATACGTCATTTGCTTTGGCTCCATTTGGAGCACAGATATGGAGGTAATTTAAAGCCAAGAACAACATGCTCCTCTCTTGAACTATATAGACTTCACATTGCAGACAAGCTTACTAAGGTAGTATCAGTTATTGATCCTCTAAATTAATAAGTTATCAATCATTTATAATTTCATACATATCGTCTAACTAATTAATCCCTCAAAGCCAGATAAATTTGAGTTATACAAATCTGGTAATTCTTAGCTCTTTGTAGTTTATATGTAATTAAAATAAAAATATAATGATATGGCAAACATGAAGAATAATAGCTGACAAATGAAATTCAAACATGTTTTCAGGGAAAAATTATTACTCTGTGTCCTTTTGTGCTGGAAAAATTATTTACTTTGTGTCCTTTTGTGTATTTCCGTATCTCCATGAAACAACTCCTAAAGATGGCCAAATTCAAATGAATCTATGTCAAACTCAATGATAGATGAAGTTTGGAATAAAAAAACATACATATTACCAAATTACTTCCCTGCACGATGATTATGATATGTCCTAATACGCTATGCTCTTGAAATTTAATTTAAAAACCAACATCCTTCGCGACACTTCCTTTATTCACGGTAGAGAGAGACGTAGGAAAATAAATGATCGACATCGAATAAATCCATGTGTTGAAACATGCAGGCGGACAAACCAAGCAACGGTAGTAGCCTATAGATCAATTCGACACCTCCATGTGCATCTCAAATCAATGGAAGATCACACTGCTCATGTAGTTGATGGTTGGGTTCTACATGGATCTACAACAAGCGGATATGGTGGAGCGGTTGTTGTCCATGTTTGACCTGAATTGAGAACCAGGTGGCCTGGCACTATTCTGTTATCAATGATCGGATCTAGACGACAGTGTCATTAACTTGCGACATATGTCGAGACTGAGATCCATGAGATGCATTTCCATATATAGAATGATGACCCGATGGTGTGTCCTCAGGATTGTGTTGGGTGAGCATCGTTAGGAGTTCCAACCATAGATGTCTTCAACGCCGCCAGTTGTCCTTGCACAGCGGTTACCATGCACTAAGATATATAGTCAGCAACACGACGTCCTTCAGGATCCGAATAAAGATGTGGATCAGCAAGATGAGAAGAGCCAGGCTTGAATGGTTCCGGTCACAGTCCCAATAGATAAAACATTTTGTTCGGCCTTGACAATGTAATTTAGTTTATCAAAAAATAAAAAATGAAACAAAAGTGTGTCTATGAACCTATGAAAAATGTGTAACGTGTCTAGCCGCGCAATTTGCGCGGGCCACCTGCTAGTTACACTAAAAAAAGCGTGCACCGTCGTCATCTTCTACCTAGCTACCGCCATAGCTGCTTCCATGAAATCATGCATGGACGTATGTAGCGTGGACATTTCAAACCGCTACTGTGCCAAGCAGCGCGTGCCACAACCTCCAAGATCTCTCTGGTCGCTTCCCGCCAATCACCGCGTCACATCTGCCTTCCGTCCTCATCTCTATCACCTGCACCGTTGTTGAATATTTCCTCTCTCTGATCTCAGCCCCGTCCCCCAATATAAATAGGGAACACACAGACGATGCACTGCGTCGTACTTGCTACATTAGGAAGTTGCAAATTAAGAGTGTTTCCTGATGTTTCAGTGCAATACATATGGAGGTACAAGATTCAGGTTCAGCATGGCACCACCATTCCACGGACCACGGCGAAGCCACCATCGTCAGCAACGGAGGTGTTGAGGGCTTCCTCGAGATGTTCGGCAATCGCCCGTCATCGTACGTGACCTGGCTTACAAACTTCAATCAAGCACATCTTTTAGATCTCTAAATACATACTTTCTTCATAAATTTCTTGTTCTAACAACAAGAAAAAAAGTTATGAAGTAGTATTTGCTTGTCATGCATGGGCCATGGCACTTAGAGAACAGCTACGTAATGTTGTGAGATCACTGCATTGGAATATATAGCAAAGCATCGGTGCATCATTCCGTTAAATTTGACTGTGTTCACCTAGCTCGACGTCCCTTGTCTTCGTCGCAGTGGTGACCTCTTCGAGTTGGTGTGGCATGGAGGAGGAGACAGCAGCATGGATCAGGTGCAGCACGGCCTCCCAATGTCGCCGGAGCCGCTATCCGAGGACGAGATGGCGGAGTGGCTCTACCCGATTGTGCTGGGTGACGTCGAGCCTGTCGGCGGCAGCCTCGACCAGCCGGCCAGCGGCGACATTATCGACGGCTCAGCAGAGGGTGATCAGCTAGAGGTGTCGGCGAACCCGACGATGAAGACAGAAGTGAACTGCACCGAGGTATGCGTGCGAAATGCCAACTTCTGCTTCTTCACTGCTATTGTGATCGGTCTGTCTATCAAAAGTTCAGACGACATTTCCAACCGAAATAATACCTTCTGAACTAAGTTTTTCTTGTAGCTCGTTAACAACACTATTCATGTTTGATCTGATTTTCTGAAACATATTGGTCTGTGTGTTCAACTGCGTTTCTTCACTAAAAGTATCTCTTCTTCTCTGACAGGACAAAGGAAGCGACTCCAGTCACACAAGGAAACCGGCAGCAGGAGGTAGGAGGTCTCACCACTCACAAACACACAACCTCACAGAGAAGGTAATGCTAGCTGTTTTAAAACGTCAATTTCTGACGTCTTCTACTCCTGGTGTATATGTTGTAGCAGTTACACATATATTCTTATGCTTCATGATAATTCAACACATACGTACTCACATTAATTCCTGACGTCTTCTACGTATATTTTTAAATAATTATGTTTGTTCTATTATCAGTTGATTGAATCTTAAATTCTCAATTGTAATCAATTAAGTAAAAGCAAACAGTATTTTCGTGCGAGATTATCTCGGTCATTTCATTTTGTACGTAGCATAGTTTTTGCGAAGGAATCATATAGCATAGTTAAATTTGTATATATTGCATATTTTTCAGAGGCGAAGGTGGAAGATAAATGAAAAGTTCAAAACCCTGCAACATCTTGTTCCAGGATGCAACAAGGTACTGCAAAGTTTCATCTTTGTAAGTCTAGCAATATCAAGTAGTATGTTATTCATAAGCCATCTTTCCAGGGAGACAAAAAAAACATATACACATCAACTGTCTAGACAAACCTAACTGAAGAGAGAATCGGTTATATTTAATTAACCAAAGTTGCATATATAACACAAGAGTCAACAAGTTTCTGATTCATGGTATATACTCGATCTGTGACAGTGCAACCAGGCTTCAATCCTTGACCAGACCATTTGGTACATGAAGTCACTGCAGCAACAAATCCAGGTTTGTCTCAGCACACTTACTGCAAGCTTTGATGTACATATGATGGCTTGGTTACACAGAGTGGTCAATAACTTCAGAAGTCGCGATAACTGATTCATCTTCGTACAAACACGCAGGCAATGGCCATGGGGTGCAGCATGAGGTCGGCACCAGGAGCAGTCTACCCCGTCGTAAAGCCGAGGTACCAAGCAGCACCAGCCGCTGTCACTGCTGGGGTGACGCCACTGCCACAGGCTGCCGTAGCTCCAGGAATGCTGGTGAGTGGACATGTCCAATCAGGGGACGTTCTTACACCGCCTTTGGCGCCAACTAGCGCATCAACCCGTGCAACGCACGGGCTACCTATTTTTAGAAGTCAGATATAATAGATAGACTTGGAAAAATACTTTTCTTGTCTGCAAACTGAATAAAATTTATCATTGAAAAACATGAACAATCATTAAATATTATGCTTCAAATATTTTCATGCAGTTTTAACTAATAGAAAAGTTTCATATATGTCTGTTAGTCAAAATTGGATGGCAAATTTCTTTGTTTCCTTTCAGCACATACATATATTTCAATCCCATATACTTAATGGTCATTTCCATTGTGTTATCACCCATTTCATCTATTTTTGTTTTTACATTTTTATGATCTACACGTACTTTAGCATGATAGGAACATTTTTTCTGAACACTACATCCAACCCATTTTATAAGGCACGATTTGACTTGGCACGGGATTGTAAGTTGCATTTTACGTGTAAACTTTCTTTTAATACAATGTTATATAAATAAAATCGGAAACATACGAATATACAATGCAATTCCTCGTCTTGTTAGGCTAAATGTGGTCAAAACTTTAAAGCTTGAATTTTTAAATGCGTGTATGTGCCATATAATGTGAGTAACCACCAGGTAATTTTGACAACTCGATTATATTAGCAGGGACTGGCCCAACTTGTCCAAGAACTCCACAAAATATATTTATTCCCATGTCCTTATTTTTGAGCCACCATTTACTTCAGTATTAAAACACGACAACAAAAAGTAGATCCATCAAACTGAACACCTTCTTTAACATGTAAACTATACAAACAATGTGTAAAATAATCAGTTATACTGCTACATATCTTATATTTAAAAACATGAAACATCTAAATAGAAAACGTGATACTTTGAATGCTAAAAACTAAATTAATTGCAACCTTTTTCATTTGCATGTGTCGAGGGACAAATATGTTTTTTTCTTTGCATCAAACAGCCGGGTGATGCAAATTACTTTTCACTTAGTTTTTCTTTCTTTGCATGTGACAGTCGGAATCTAAGTTGACCCTTTTTTTTCTAATTTCCCTATGGAAGCAGGCCAGACTAATTTTCATATTTGAACCGGGTGAAGTTCACCGTGTGCAACCAATCCCAATACACGTGTACACAGCAAGGGAAACGAAAAAACTTAACTTTTCTTGGTGAACAGGTGCGCTTTTACCGTGTGCCATCAATCACAACATATGTTTATCTTGTAAACTGAAATTAACTGCGTACAAATAAGTTTTTTTTTATCTTGCGTACAAATAAGTTTTAGATACACTGAAGAATCACTATACCGCATGATCAATATATCCTGATCATGTTGACTCTTAAAAGTTGTTGTCCCTTGCGTTATTTCCTGGCCTAATTTCAATTGAAGCTTGTACGCCAATGCACTGTTGTTAACAGAAAAACAAAACGATTTGACATGACATGACAAAAAGTAAAGTAGAAGACTTAAGTATACAGAAGAGAGAAAATGCGATCGATCCTGCCCTGCTTGCGAAGCATGTCTCGTGGCCCGCTCTGCTTGTTTAAGTAGAGTTCGATTAAGAGTTCCATTAGAGTTCCAGACATAATTAAGAGTTCCATTAGAGCTTCTTGATATTAGATGACTTGTGGGTTCGGAGGACTATTAGCTTTCCAGAATTTTCGTATAGGCTGTTGTGATGCCGGGCAGCCGTAGATGCAGTGAGAGCCGGGAGTCTATTTAGACACAAAAATTTCCATTATCAGCTGCCTACGTAAGGATTATCTGTAGTAGATGCCTTGAGAGCTTAGAGTCCGCTTCCTATACTATTTTCTCATGTACCGGCTGCCTTTCTATAGGTGATGGTTATGTAGATCTAATGACTACGATTTGTTAACCATTTGAATATACGGTCAGATGTTTTGCTTTTTTGTGGTAATTTCTAGGATTTTCTACCAATTAACGTGGAGGCACCGAAAGGAGCCTCCAATTAGTAAATATAAGATAAGATGGCCACGTTTGCGCCCATGCTTCCAGTGGCTCGCAACCCCGCGATTATGGTGCATGCGGCTCGCATGCTGCAGTACCCTCTAATGACTGTTCCAAGTGTAAGGTCGCCACCGGCTCGAAACCAGGTATATGCATCTGAGCATTTATGCATGGAGTGTTGTTTAAGTGATTAACGTTCTGATTGCTGAGCATTATTGTGTATATTGGTTACTGCAGGGATAATGACATGACACGAGAGAGATAGGATCATGAGTGTTTATGCCGTTCATTTCACGGCCAAGTTGGCTACGTAGGGTTAGAAAACAAAGTCTCAATTGTAACTTTTAGTGTCATATATATAGAAATGTATAGGTAAAGATATTTTTGCACGGTTTAACTATGTATTGCCTGAGTGTGATTTCCAGCCTTCGGTTCCAATACTATATACATCCTTCACTCATGAAGTATATATGTATTGTTTTCAAACAATGAAATGGGACGCCCCCTTCTACACCACCATTTTGTGACAGCCTTCATGGATTCAATTTTTCATGCCAGGCATCTGTAGGAGCTGAAGGGTCTAGAAAGGAATGAACCCACATGGATTTGCATGTGTCACGCATAGACCGACGTGCCTTAAGTGTTTCCTTATTGGTCAGACTCTTGGTTTTCCCTCGAGGAGTTCAAATCATTCTTGTTCTGAGGATCTGGGTCCTTGAGATAGATAATCGACTGAATTATGTTTGAGGCATATTCACTTTACAACACCCTTGAATTTCCAGAAAGGCTGAAATCATTAATTAGGGTCTTTGTAAACTAAGAAATCTGACACACTTTGACACACTGTCATAATTAAATATTTGTAATATTTGGACAATAAAAGGGAGTATATCTCAGCTGTGCTTGTATATCATGTAATTTGGTTGATGGTGTGGGTTTGACCCCCCACAACGCATCCATTGAATTTTCACACCATTTTTTAGGCGAGGCAAATCCGTTGTTGCACTTCCATGGCTGAAAGGATACGTGCCCAGGAAGATGAGACACAGGGCTGGCAAGACGCAGAGTAAACACCAAAGCCAACAACAACCAAGAAGACCCGAGCGTCGGGCTGGGATCAAGGCCACGATGTCCAGAACGCTGAGAGATTCGATAGTCCTCCCGTGTTGAAGATGAGAGTACAATTAAGGTAATTGATGAGGACGTCCAATTGTTTCGACGATTCCCGTTGACTCCGGACAAATTTTGGTATGAGACCAGTGCCATTGGAAAGGTTATTAAATTATCTTTCTATCCATATGTAAAACGTCCAAAACCGAGCCCGTATGCGATCTGGCGACCGTTTTAGTGCAGACTGCTTCTGGACTCCGAAACTGACTCGAAGCTGACTTGATTTGGGCCTCCAACTTGTCTTCCCCCCCCCCCCCCCCCCCCTTGCTGATCTTCTCCGCCTCCAAAAGTCTCTCCCAACATCTCCTGGTCCTCTCCATGATTCCTAATCATAATATAATAATTAGCTAGGTAGCAATCTATTCTCAAAATTCATATGTGAAGAAGTGTTTAGGAACGAGCTCACCTCTAAATTTAGTTATCGTGTGCGAGCTCTAGTAATTGGACCTTGTATAACCAGAGAAGGAGTATCATTTGTATCCACATGAGTGATGTCCTCATCAGTAATGGACAGATCAGAATTCTTTTTTCTGGTAAAGAGATCATAATTCTTTACCATGAAGTTCTAGTTTTAAAAAACATCGAATCCAACAATAATACGTCAGGAGCCTTGCGTAATGCTCATGGACAGGCGTAGGCACGTGCACAATATTGGAAAGCATGTGCTCAATCATGCATGGGTGCCACCTGTGCCCTGGACTTTGCAAATAAAGGAAGCCCGTACCAAGTGGCCTGCAGTCTGCAGAATTGTACAGCTGGCAGCTATGCTTGTTGAGTTTGGATGATGTTGGGTAGTAGTATATGGCATGCCAACATTTGAGACCTTGCACAATGTAAATGTGATCAAAATTAAGCTGATGAGAGAGCCCACGGCAGGGGTGCCACGCCGTTGTCGAGAGTCTTTAATTTGGCTCAACGCCGATCGACCAGAAGTTGATAGAGGGATGTTGATCGAACGAGGAAGGTTTCAAGCAGGTCATGCATCCATCAGTCCACGGTATGCTCCGTATGAACTAGTCACATTTGCTCGTCATATAGGATGTACATGGCCCTATATATATAAAAAAAAAGAAATTTTTTATTATACTTGGGGAAAAATTGAGTGGCTCACGTTGACCGAGAGCGGCCGATCGGAGGGCCAGAAAGGTAGGAGGAAAGTGGAGGAAATCAGATGGAGGAAAAAATTACCTCCATCTATCTCTATGACGAGTGGGCCTTGGAGGAAAAAATTTCCTCCACTTTCCTCCACCAAAAGTGGGGATTAGGACATGGCAAAAATGCATTTTTGGAGTTCTTATTTTTAGAAAAGGGTAGAACGGTAACTTCATAAATGGGAAAATAATGTTTTGAGGGAGAGGTGGCGCTCGCGGTGGGAGAGGTGGCGCTCGCGGCGGCGTCCTGCTGTTCTTCCCCAGTTCATCCGCCACAAACATTTTCTTATTTTGATTCATACTACAAAACTGAAACTTGTTAATCTTTCGCATACGAAGTCCAAATGACCTACTTCTTTTTCCTACTTGTTCATAAAGATATTGTCTGTGTAAATATCGCATGAATTGTCAACTTTAGCAGAATCAAATGTACTGTAACGGCAAAGAATGTTTTACCAAAATTTCACTCATTTTTTCAATTTCGTAACAAGCGAAAGAAAATAGATCTGCCCATCCAAACTTGTGGAGATGGAGAGCATGGTCACCTGTACACGTATAAATTTTGTAAACATTTTTTCGAGGTTTCAATATTGGAGAGTGTTCACTTCTCCTTCTACTTGGGTCAAACTTCCATGTGTTTAGTAGGAACTAGTCCAATTTGAACACACTTTGATGGGTTTGTTTTCCAAAAAATTAACCAAAAATCATGTTGGCTGGTATTGACATGGGACAGTCACAAACCAAATTTCAGCCAAAAATTCGATAGATTTCGCGAGATAAAATTCAACAAAACAATTGCAAAATCCTCTAATTTATTCTCTTTTTTTATTTCGAGCGAGTTTTAGTGAATCTGTGGACGAAAATTGGTGTGCATGTGTATCATGTCATCACAAATGTACATTAATTTTGGTGGAATTTTTATAATTTTATTCATATGTAGAAGTGTCAAATTATTGAAAAAAGTTTCAAATTATTCAAATTATTGAAGGCTGGGCCGTGGGAGATGGGCCATAAAGAGGCCCAGTGACCCTTCCGTCCCTCCCATCCGGAGGCTTCGACTGCCATGTGGGTCCGCCCCTCCCTCCGCAGGCTGAAGGCGCATCGCGTGGAGGGCGCTTCCTGCTGAAACGTGATTTCAGCGTAGAGTTTCACCCCTAGTCAATGACGCGCGGGACCCCAAAATCGTCGGGACCACGTGACCCGCTCGTCATTGACTAGAGCTAATCGATCGTGCGTGTAGGGGATGGGCACGCGCGCCCGCCAGGACATCAGCTACCGGGTCATGCGAATACCCTCACTTATTTTGGTCCCCGCCATTAGCGGGTCCCGTCCGTCATTGACTCTTGGCGAATCTATCACGCGTGCAAATGACGGAAGCTTCCGGAGAAAGCTTCCGCCGGACGCGTCTCCTCCCCTTCTTAGCGGGCCCGCTAGTCAGCGAAGGCCAAACGGCTCTGGGTCCTTAAATGTCTCCCTCTCCAGCTCCTGTTCACTCCAGTCCGCCTCGTCTTCTCCGGCACTGTTCCGCTGCCTCGATGGCTCCTTCAGGCAACCGCGACCGCCTCGTCCTCGGCGCCGCCTACGAGCACGGCGAATCCTCCAGGCGCACCCGAGGTCGCCCCGCTCCGCCACCTGCTATCGGTTCCAGCGGCGACTCAGTACGCCTTCCTTCTCGGGTCCAATCGGCGATTTGGGGAAAAAGGCGGCATTTTGATTGATTTTGTTCGTTTCTTTGCAGGCCCGCGGCCGCCGGCGGAGCCGCCGTCGCCTCTCAAGGCGCGTGCACCGTCGCCAGGCACGCCTGGCGCTCCCGCCGTCGCCATGTGCGCAATGCCCGGACCACCGCGAGGCTCCATGGGCGCCATGGCCGGACCACCGCGAGGCTCCACGGGCGCCATGGCCGGACCACCGTGAGGCTCCATGGGCGCCATGGCTTGACCACCGCGAGGAGGGGGAACGCCCGGCGCAGACCGTGGTGGCCCCCGTGGTGGCCCCCGTGCAGGCCCCCGTGGTGGTGGAGGAGGAGGAGGAGGAGGAGGACGACGACGACGACGTCGACGAGGAGGACTTCAACTTGACATCATCGGACGAGGAGGGGTTGAGGCACGACCCAAGGTACCAGGTGAAGCGGAGGTGGAGCCGTGGCGCCGGCATTCCCTGGTACTACTGCCAGTTCTGCCCGGACCAGATCTGGTTCGGCACACTGGGGCAGCTGAGGGCGCACGTCATCCAGAGCGTCGAGAGCGGCGTGGAGGACGAGAACGGCAATCTGGATGAGGCCGCCATGGAGCACCACAGGCTAGCCGTGGCGCAGGGCTGGGCATAGCTCGATCGCCGGTGCCGCGTCTAGTATCGAGTTGCGTCGGTTCGCGTTCGTGTTGTTCGCGTCAAGTATCGCGTCAGTTTGTGTGTTCGCATGGCGTTCGCGTCCGCGTCCACTATCTGTGAGTTCGCTCCGAGCGTCCGCGTCCATGTCTGTCGCTGTACATTTGAAATGAAATGAATGCATGTCGTCGAGCACATCGATCTGTTTATAATTCTTGCACGTAGGACCGATTAGCCCCAGTCAATGACGAGCGGGACCGGGACCAGGCAGGGCCTACAAGTCATGTAAGAGTATCTGTAGGGTAGGTAAATGTTGGAACAATTTTCACAAATTTGTCACTTGAACATACCAAAAAGGTTTCAAAAAATTCCACCAAAATTAAGGTGAATTCCTAACGACCAAATACACACTCTTGCCAAATTTCACTCGCAGTTTCAAAAAACTTCGCGACATATAAATTGAAGAAGAAATGAGTGGTTATTTCAATTGTTTGTCGAATTTTATCTCGCGAAATATAAAGCTTTTTAAGCTGAATTTTGGTTTGTTACTGTTCCATGTCATAACCAACCCATGGGAATTTTGCTTAATTTTTTAGAAAATAATTCCACCAAAGTGTGTTCAAAATGAGGTACTCCCCACAAACCAAAAGGAAGTTTCATTCAAATTCAAGGAGGAGTGAACACTGTCCAAATTAATTTTGGTGGAATTTTTATAATTTTTATAATTCAAGGAGGAGTGAACACTGTCATTGACTAGAGCTAATCGATCGTGTTGAATTATGTTAGTTTGGATTTGAACATGTTGTGATTCTGCATTGTGTGGTTCATATTGTGGAGTTTTTTGTTCCACAGCCAGTTGAAAATACCCAAAAAAATTAAAAAAAAATTTGCACGGGCCGCCCGCGCCCGCTGCAGAGAGTGCGGAATCGATCAGGCAGGCTGATGTGCACCAGCACTGAATGCAGCGCAGAGGCCCAACAAATGGCGCAGGACGGCCCGCACAGATAGGGCCAAAGGTAGCAGTGGACTGGGAAGAGGTTAAGTGAGTTCGTGGCGTCCCAGTCCCCTTCACTTTTAAGCTGGTGCGGGGCGTGCTGGGCGGCCGATGTGGTACTAAACATCAGCGCGCCCCCGCGCGGGACGTGAAGGCACCTCGCGCCTTTACGCTTTCGGCCGCGCACGCCAGGGAGAAACGGGCCGAAATAACAAAGTGGGCCACACCGGCCCATCATCCACGCCCACCTCCCGGAAGAGTCTGGGAACGGGCCCCTCCGCCGATCCCGTCCATCTGGGCCATTGTTGCTGGGCCATAAAGAGCCCGACTCACCGTGGGGTAGGTAGCAGTTGGCCCGTGACCCCCCTGCGGGCCCCCCGGTCCCGCCCGTCATTGACGGTGGCTGCCTCAGTGTCGCGTGCAGGGGCGCGGCCGCACGCGCAGCTGCTGTGGTGGCGCCACGCGTCCCAACCGGAAGGTTCCGGATAAGGACGGAGGACGCGGCTTCTCCCCTTCCGCCCGGGCCCGCGTTGTAAGTGAAACGCCGTTTCAACGAGTCGTCTCCCCAGTTTTCAATAACCGTCGACTCGTCTCCCGATCGAGACTATAAAAGGCTCCCTCCCGAGCCCGCTTCATTCGCTCTTCCCCTCTTCCACTCGTCACGTCGAGTGCTCCGCCACAGCCCGCATCGATGGCTTCAGGCGCTCCCGGTGGCGGCGCATCAAGGCGCGGCCTCTTCTTCGGCGGCAGCAGTGGTGGCGGCGGCGAGGGCGGCGGGTCCTCAAGCCGCGGCCAAGGTGTTCACACTCCGCCGCCTGGTCTTGGTGGCGCCTCCTCGTCGGTAGGTTTTGCTTTTCTTGAGTTAGGGTTTCGATCTCGGTGATGTTGATTTGGGGGAAAAGATTGGTTTTTTATCGATTTTCTTTGAATTTGTGCAGGGCCCTCAAGGCGCGCGCGCAGACGCCAGGCACGGGAGGAAGGACCGGTGGCCCCTGAGTTCGTGGCCCCGGTTGTGGCCCCCGTGGCGCGTCCGGCGTCGCCATGGGTGCCATGGCCGTACCAGGCGGTTGTGGCACCCGTGGTGGCGCATGAGGCGCGGCCGCCGTCGCCATGGGCCCCATGGCCGGCGGCCCCGGTGGCGCCGCTCCGGCAGCAGGAGGTGCGGCCGCCGTCGCCATGGCCGCTCCGGCAGCATGAGGAGGACGACGAAGACGACGAGGAGGAGGAGAACCAGCCGCAGGAGGAAGAGGATGACAAAGAGGACAACGACGACGACGTTGACGACCCCTTCTACCTGACTTCATCGGATGAGGAGGGGTTGCGGCACAACCCCAAGTACAAGATCAAGTCCAAGTCGACCTGGTCGGGCATTGAGTGGTTCTACTGCCCATTCTGCCCGGACGTGAAGTACATTGAGCGAAAGTTGCTGAAGGACCACGTTCTCGAGAGGGTGGCGCAGGGCAAGGAGCTCCCGAACGGCAACCTCGACGAAGACGCCATGGAGCACCACTGCTTGGCCGTGGCGCAGGGCTGGGCATAGCTCTGTGGTTCGTGTTAGTGTTCGCGTTTGCAGTGCCGTCGTGTTTGTGTGTCGTCGAACTGTATCGTCAACTTTGCAATGAAATGAACAATTGCCTGGTGTCCAACTTCCTTTCACGTCCAGATTTAGCACTACTCCACGTGAATCTAGTAGTATTTTTTTTCATCAACACCACCACTTAAACAAAGTAGCTTAACTAGATTCACGTGCAGAGCCTTGGAGTTTGTGCCCTTGGGGTTTTTGCTACTAGGAGCTTGGTGGTGAAGGGGAGGAGTGGCTGTGAAGTGTCAGTGAGCTGAAGCTTCTGATTGGCTGTGCAGCAGGCTTGTGGGAAGCTGAGGGGTCATAAAAGGGCTCCAGTGCCCTACAAGTATCAGCAGCAGGAGCTTCATATGGGATAGCTCCATGTTGTCCAGGTTTCTAGTTTTGGCTGCATATGAGTGAAGTGGAGGGAGAGATAGTGGCGGGCTCGGCCAGGTGGGGAGCTTCATATGGGATAGCTCCATGTTGTCCAGGTTTCTAGTTTTGGCTGCATATGAGAGCTTCCCCAACGCCTGACACAAGTGCTAGCGCTTGAAGGACAAATATAGTTGTTTATAGAGAAAACAGAGGAGAGAGAGCGCCGGTAGCGCTTGGAGAAGAGCTAGCGCTTAGCCGCTCCGAGAGACTGACACACCTCTGTCACACCAAAAAGGCATCTCACAAGCGCTAGCAGCCATCGTTGCCTTTGGGCACGCTCTGAGTGAAATGGAGGGAGAGATAGTGGCGGGCCCGGCCAGGTGGGGAGCTTCATATGGGATAGCTCCATGTTGTCCAGGTTTCTAGTTTTGGCTGCATATGAGTGAAGTGGAGGGAGAGATAGTGGCGGGCCCGGCCAGGTGGACTCCTGGGTCATCAGCCTTCCTGGTGAAGGAAAAGGTGGTGGACCCCGGCCTGTTGACTCTAAGAAAGATTCCTCTCATTTTCGGGAGGCCTTGTGCTGCCCCCCATTGCTTGCTAGCACAAGGCATTTTGGGGTGGCCAAATGACCCCCATTAGAGAATCCAATTTTTTTTGAAAATTTAAAAAAATCTGAAAAAAATTACAGACATTCTGGTTGCATTGAAAACATGCTGTGAACTAGTTTGAGTTCAAAATCCGTGTTTTTTTTTAAGTTGCGCAAAAAAAAAAGTTAAATGAATGGTTTTGTTTTTTTTGTAACGTACGATGTACGAAGAATTCAGTAGTCAAATATGGACACAATATTTTTCAGTTGAATATCTCCTTCCTGAATTTTTCCCGGAATTTTTTGAAACTTCGTGAAATTTCAAATTTAAACGAAATTTGCAAACTGACGGGCCACATGGGCTGCATCTTGACTCGTCCGCGGTGAGGCAGCACCAAGTGGCCCACGGTGAGCCTGCATGGGTGCGGCCTGGCCTGCACCGACCCGTGGGAGCTGCGGCCGCGAGTGGACGTCACGATGTTTCGCACCCGTTGAATGACAAGCGGGCCCGGACACCTTATGGGACCACATATCATTTGAGAGTATCCGGTAGGAAGGTAAGTGTTGATTCTGTTTTTCAAAATTCGTCACTTGTACATATCAGAAAAGTTTTTAAAAACTTTACCAAAATTCAAGTGAGTTGGTAACGACCATATACACACGCTTACCAAATCCCACCCTTAGTTTCAGCACCCTTCGCGAGATATAAAAAGAAGAAAAAAATGGTGTTTTTTGAATTGTTTTGTCGAATGTTATCTCCCAAATGCTAACGAGTTTTGAGCTAAATTTTGGTTTGTGCCTGTTCCATGTCAATACAAACCCATGTAATTTTTGGTTTTTTTTTTTTGAAACAAAAT
This sequence comes from Eragrostis curvula, assembly GCA_007726485.1. Lineage (NCBI taxonomy): Eukaryota > Viridiplantae > Streptophyta > Magnoliopsida > Poales > Poaceae > Eragrostis > Eragrostis curvula. The sequence continues at coordinate 7,548,948 of CM017444.1, read as the reverse complement.
CCTCCAAAGTGTGTTCACAATGGACAACTCCTCACTTATCAAATGGAAGTTCCACTCAAATCCAAGGAGAAGTGAACACTTTCTAAAATGCAAGCTTAAAAAAAATTAAGCATAATTTCTATGTATGAAGGTTGCCAAGATGTCCATCTCCACGAAATTCCATGTGCAGAAAGCTTTTGTATCGAGATTTACATAAATGACAAATTTGACATAAAAAATGTTCAAATATTACTTGCTGCTTCTGTTCATTTCACAGTTATAAAATGACAATAAGGTCGAACAATTGGACAGAGAATAATTTTATGAACATATAGGAAAAAAAACGAGGTAATTTCGACCTTATTTGCGCAAAATATACAAGTTTCAAATTAGAGCTGTGAATTAAAATGAAAAAAGGACGCCTGACACATGAACTGGTGAAGAACAGCGCCACATCCGACGTCTGGTGGGACCTACCAGCTGAAGGCGGCTCGACCATGTTACGTTTTCGGTTGCCGCGTGGAAAAGGATCGGGCAGGTATATAGATGCGTGTCATGGGCCTGTTTGGGCCACGGCGGATTACAGCCCGTTGCATCCCCGCGGCCGCGTCTCGCGCGGACGCGCGTGCCCGCGGTGAGGTTTAGTCCCACCTCGCCTGCCCAGCGCGCGCCGCACCAGCTTAAAAGCGGAGGGGACTGGGACGGGTCGAATTCACTTGATCTCGTCCCAGTCCCTGCTTGACCTGTGCCTGGCCCCTCCGTTCGATTGTGCGGTCCGCCCTGTGCCGGTGCTGATCCTTGGATCGATTCCGCACACGCAGCCTGTGCCGGTGCTGATCCTTGGATCGATTCCGCACACGCAGCCTGTGCCGGTGATGATCCTTGGATCGATTCCGCACCTGTGCTGGTGTTGGGCGGTCCGCACAGAAACCAATTTTTGCACTTTTTGGCCCGTGATACAGGCAGGATATATTGGACAAGAACACAACATGTACAGAACTAAAACTGGTTCTATCTGACAAGACAATTCACAAGACCAAGGAAATTTCCAGAACTTAAACTGAATAGTTGAACATCAAACTTTATAAATTGCCATGCTTCTGTCTGACAAGACCGAGAGGGCGACAACTACTACTGCTACATCTAGACGAAGAACACTTCCCTACTGACTGCAAAACAGCTTCGACAGGCCAACGAGCAGCAACCAGCAACGCCGAGTTAGGCTAGCGACGACGTAGAACACTTCCTTTTGAGATCATCGATAATCATTTTGAGATCATCGATAATCTTGGACATTTTGTGTATCTGCCTTGCTTGGTACATTTGGTCACTTTTCATAGCAACGATCCTCTTCTTTGTGCGACGGATTTTTTTTAAGCAACTGCAAAGAATACTGGAAAATCTAATGCCCATGCAACAAATTACATGCAGTAATGTAGCACAAAAGTCAATGCTGTCATGCTACAAGATTACCTCATATTCTGAGTCGTCGTCGTCGGAACTCGATTCCGATAGACAACACCCCATGACGCATTTGCGGACCTCTTCGCACCAGCAGTTGCAGCACACCGCGTTCGGGTTGCCGAGGCCTCCGATTGGAGACATGCATGGAGAAAGATTGATTGCACAGTTAGGGCATAAGTAATGCCTGCATCGGCTTTGGCACCGAGAGCATGGGGAAGGCTGTAACCCCTGAAAGGCTATGATCTGTTGATGGTGGCGATCTGCCATCTCGATCAGTCGGCAGGAGAGAAGGGAGTGCGTAGGGGATGGAGAGGCAGGAGAGATGGGATTGCGTGGTGGAAGGGGCGCAACAGAGGCGGCTTCCCACCTTAAATCGCGGCAGGGTGAATCCTAGCGCAACAGAAAAGGAAGGATCGTAATCTCTCGCGAGGTGGGTGGGGGAGAAGAAAGGAGAAAAATAAGGAAATTAATTGAAACGTTTTTAGTAAAGGATTGTTTAGTAAATCAACAAATAATTACTATAATAGAAAGGCTGGGCCGTGGAAGATGGGCCATAAAGAGGCCAAGATGGGCCGAGGGACCGAGGAGCCCAAGTGGCACGTTACTATTCAAATTTGGGCACAAATTGATATTTCGTGAAATTTTGCAATTGTTTTGTCAAATTTTATCTCACGAAATCTATCGAATTTTTGGCTGAAATTCGGTTTGTCACTGTCCCATGTCAATACAAGCCTACATGATTTTTGGTTAATTTTTTGGAAAACAAACCCATCAAAGTGTGTTCAAAGGGGACTAGTTCCTACGAAACACATGGAAGTTTGACCCTAGTAGGAGTAGTGAACACTCTACAATATTTAAACCTCGAAAAAATTTGTCCAAAATTTATACGTGTACAGGTGACCATGCTCTCCATCTCCACAAATTTGGATGGGCAGATCTATTTTCTTTCCCTTCTTACGAAATTGAAAAAGTGATTGAAATTTTGGTAAAACATTCTTTGCCGTTTAAGTACATTTCATTCTGCTAAAGATCACAATTCATGCGATATTTACACAGAGAATATCTTTATGAACAAATAGGAAAAAGAAGTAGGTCATTTGGACTTCATATGCGAAATATTTACAAGTTTCAACTTTGTAGTATGAATCAAAATAAGAAAACGTCTGTGGCGGATGAACTGGGGAAGAACAGTGCCACGTGGCCGGTCCCACATGGCGGGACCCACACGTGGGACCCACCGGTGGGTCCCACGTTTGAGCTTCTTTGCCAATGCCATGTGGGTCCCGCCTGTGGGTGCCACCCGTGGCGCTGCCCGCAATTTTTCGGCTTTAGGAAACCGTAATTATAGGATCTATAGTTTCTCTTTTCGGCTATAGCAGTAGCAGCGCGGCGACGATCAGGCGGGGAGGACGAAGTACGTCCGCCCCGGGAGCAGCTCCTCGCCGGGCGACATCACCGGGATCGGGAGGCCGACGACGGCAGCGACGACGGAGGCAGTGGCACCATGGACACGTCAGGAGAAGGAGAGCGGACCCCCCATACGCCGTTCAACGTGGCTACAGGTAGCCCTGCTAATTGATAGAAAAGTTTATTAGTAGATCGTTAAGCTAGGGCAGCCTTGTATGCCGCAAGCCTACGCGTGGCCGCCGCGACACCCTCGTCTCGTCTCTCTTCGATCTGCTGCAGGCGCCCGACAATGCTGCCTCGTGCTAGCTCCTTTAGTCTATGGTTATCCCTTATAAATCATAAACTTTGTATATTTGGCACCACCATCATGCTAGCTCTAGCTTCGCAACTGTGGGAGTTTGGAGTGGTTGTTGTAAATAGAATCTTCACTAAATGGCGTCGTCCAAGTCTTATACTAAGACATTTCTTGTTTGCAAAAATTAATTTATGCAGGTACCAATCGTAGCAAGTGTCGCACAAACAACAACCAAGATGGGTCTAGCAGCACGGTAATCTCCATATGAAGTTTTATTTTCGTTGACGTTACCTCTACAATTTGACCAACATATCATGACCAACTTGTTGTTGCAGAATCCTAAGATGCGAGTTTTCCATTCTCCAGTGAGATTTTGTAATGTTGTTAAAAAAATTAAGGAATCTAAAGAACACGTACAGGCTATTGAGTCTATTGGATTTGGGGGACTGCTTCAAATGCCTAGTATCAGTTTGAGGAAAAACATGCTAAAGGACATTGCAGATGTATATGACATCAGCAACAGAGGTTTCAAGTTATGTGGTCAAATTGTTAGGTTTCCTGTGGAAGATGTCCATAATATATTGGGACTCGAGATTTCAGGCAATGATGTAATGCAATATATTAATGAAACAATGAAGAGTGAAGATGAAACTGTGCGCAGTGAATTATTCCAAAGGTTTGCCACAAACAACAAGCTCGAGCTACAAGGACTGGAAAACATGCTTCATAAAGATCGGCCTGCGGACGGAGACTTTGTAAGAGCTTTCGTCTTGTTCACGATTGGTGTCCTCCTAGCATCAAACACAGGGCCCACCATCCATTGGAGCTACATAGAAGCTGTTAGAGATATAGCACAAATTCCACTTTTCAATTGGGGCCAATTTACTCTGAACCATCTGTTGAACTCATGCACTTCTTACATTAATAGGAGCGAAAAAACCCTGAAGGGAAATTTGGTTCTTCTACAGGTCAGTTCTATATTGTACGTCAAAACCGTTAAACATTGTATATTTTCTGACATACATATTTACTTCATATTTTTAATAGTTTTGGTACTGGGAGCGAGTTAGAGTGGCCAACCAGCATGGCATCAAGTATGAAGAAAGGATAACCCGCCCACCAGTAATGGTATTCTGGAATGAAGAAAATGCCAAGCGTCGACAAACTGCTTGGGAGAAGGATGGGTTAGACGGAGGAACTGTAAGTAAGCAAACATTGCACCAATGCGGTTGTGTTGTTACGCATATAATTTACAATATAATTTTTTTGTAGCTTAATTTGCCCGTTGCTTCACACACCAAATAAAAAAGAGAAGCAACAGTGTCACAAGCAAAATACACACCCGAGGGTCCAAGCAACCAACCAGTAAGTATGACATATGTTTAAGTGTCGTAGCTTATTTGTGTGCGTAAATCACTATTTCGTAAATTTGTAGGTGCAAAGCCTTGAACATTGGAAGAAAGCAACTAAACTGGAGCTTAAACTAGATCTGGAGCAGAAACTTCTTGAATTGGAACACAAACAGGATATCAAATTTTTGGAACATAAGAAGGAGTTTGCTTCATTTAGAAACGACAGCATCCTGGAAGATAGGATCAATAATCTAGAAGCTAAGGTATACGCTGATTTCGAAGAAACGCGAACGAAGCTGCAGGTAACCAGCGTGATATTACTACATTTTACGTACTTTCATGCTTAAATATTTAACAAAATGTCAACTAACAGGAAATCCATGAGCTAGTGCGCACACTTATTGACCAACCTATATCTCAAACTGGCCATGCTCAGCAACATGTTAAGGTATTGTAGGATCACAAGTTTTATCACTGTTCTTGTTTGACGATAGAAATGATATTTTCAAATCTAAAGAAACTATTTAATTACAGGTAACGCCACGCACACGTTTCCACGAGGCGAAGGATAGGATCTACGATCAATCACCAATTGCAAGAAATGATACGATGGAAACGACCGTGGAGCAACACAGCGACCCCGCTATAACGCATATCAAAAAGAGAGAACCAATTATCGACGACGATTACAATACTGGTTCAATTGACAGAGAAGCTGCCATGTTCTTATTACAGAGTTACGAGGACGCTTGGGTTGTAGACATAGATGGCATTAGGATTAAAGCAGGACAATTGCGCCGAAATGTCTCACAGCAGTACATATTTGGAGAGGTAATATTATTTCAGATCCATGTCGTCAGTATAAACATGCGCACACCTAATATTTACTAAATCCGCACTTTGCAGGTAATAAATGCATATGTCCAGTTGAGCGATGTTGAGAATGATACAGCGTCATTCATATCAACGTTTGATGTTCAAAAGTTGGCAGACACAAGATGGGAGCTAACCAAAAATTATAAGAAGCGAATTGCAGATAAATGTAAAGGAAAACATTTGGTATGTAATATTGATTTTTTTTGTTTCATTTTCTGGGTTCCTATATCATGAATTACTATGATTTTTGGAAACGTCCCCTGTTTGGATTCAAGCCATGCATGCAAACTTCATTGATTAATTAACTTTCAGGTATTCGTTCCAATGAACATTAATGGCAACCACTGGGGACTCCTGGTCCTGAACTTTATAAAGCATGAGGTACAGATCCTTGAATCTTTAAGCTTACGAGATGAAGAACTAGAGATGACATTGGTAAGTATGTAACCAACTATTCTGTACACATCTACAAACACATGATCAAACTTCTCATGTATGTGACCATTCACTATAGGTGGAAAGTATACAATGTTGCGTCGAATTTTCGATCATGGAAGGCTTGGTTAACTTTGAAAATCCATTTGACTTGCGCGAGTGGGAAATAGTTCCATATGTAGACATACCGAGACAAGATAACAGGTTATCTTTTCCCTTTTTATTTTCTTGATGCATTTCTGTTACTCATGTTATGCTACTACGTTGCAGCTTTACATGTGCAGCGTTTGTAATACAATATATTCTGGCATGGGATGGAGAGAAAATGGCTCATGAATTCACAAGTGTGAGTGTTAGAGTTATTGTTAATTTCAAAATTATACAAAATTAAATGAAAACTGCTATGTGAGATGTGCACTACATTTCTCATGTACAGGAGGCAATGGAAAGTTTTTGCTACAGGATATGCACGCGGCTCCTACATTCCGATCGCAATAGTCTTCGCTTCGAATCATACGAAAAACCTATCATGGTTTGTGCATTTACTGCATTTTACAATAGATCGGTGTACACAGCTTGTTCCAGACTGCACAAAATAATCTTGTTTTACATTTTCTGTTGACGATTACTTAGAAGGAAGCGTACCTGCTGGAAAATCCGGATGAACGAGAGGGGCATCGACATGATAGTGATGTAGAAGATCTTCAGATAATATCGTCGGCAACGGAAACTCAAAGCAAAGGGGAAGCAATTACAGCTTCGGGAACAACAATGACGAGAAGACCAAGAGGACGGCCGCGAAAGATTAGGGTTGATGAAGTATCTACAAAAGTTCCAGGAATTGAAGAAGGAACTCCAAAAGTTAAAGGAGCCGCAACTAGGAAAAGTGGTAAACCCTCGAGGATCACAGCTGACACTACTACTCGTACTGTATTAGAAGATTTCAGTACAGAATCTATCGCAAATCGCATTAACAAATGGAAGAAGCAGCCAGGAAAACTGCTAAGTAGCCCTTATCAGCCTAACTAGGTTCAGAATTATTCTGTAATTTCTTTGTGGCTATGCAATCAACCGGAGACATTGTTACATTTCAGATACATTTCTCTGCACTTTGAGACATTGTTATATTTCTCATATCATTTTCGTTACTCGACTTACATTACAATATTAGCCATAGGCCGTCACGCGTATACGCTTTCGCGCTCCCATTGCAGCAGCCTCGGCCCAGACAGTCAGTGCTGTTTTGGGCCACGGCCGAATTCGGCCCGTTACACTAGCGCGGGCGCGGTCGAAAGCGTAAACGCGCCAGTCGCGTTCACGCCGCGCGCGCGCTGGTGCGGCGCGATGTTTAGTCCCACATCGGCTGCCCAGCGCGCGCCGCACCAGCTTAAAAGCGAAGGGGACCGGGACGCCCCGAACTCACTCGAACTCTTCCCGGTCCCTTGCTTGTGCCTCAGACTCTTCCCGTATCTGTGCGGGCCGCCCTATGCCGCGCCCTCAGCTCGGCCCGTGGTACGGCCAGAGGGCTGCTTGTAGTGCTGGTGCTGATTGGCTTGTCCGATCGATTCCGCACTCGCAGCCTGGGCTGCCAGGCTGCCAGTAGGCTGCCAGTGGTGCTTGGTGATGGGCTGCTCGCACAATTTTTTTTTTGACAAACTTCATAAATGACAAATTTGACATAAAAAATATTCAAATATTACTTGCTGCTTCTGTTCATTTCACAGTTATAAAATGACAATAAGGTCGAAGAACTTCATTTTGGACGGCGGGGACTCGATTTGGTGGGGGGCACCGATCGTGTAGGCGGCGAGGTGCTAGGTCATGAGGAAAATGGATGAGAGGCCAGCTCCAGCGCAGCCCAGCGGCCCAGATTTAGCCCAGTGCCAATCCGCGCGTCACACCCCACCTCCCTCCTCCCGCACGCTGAGGCCGCCCCTGGCAGTAAACCCGCACGCCGAGGCCGCCCCTGGCAGTGGACCCGCACGCCAAGTTCGCCACTGGCGTGTATAAAGGTCGCCCCCACCGCACCCGCGCCGCCACGAGCCCTAGACCTAGCCCGCGCGCCGCCATAGCCGACGCGTACGCAGGACGACCCGGCGCCACCGCCGCTGATCTACGCTTCGACGGCGTTGCCGGCCACGAGACCCCTACCACGTCCTTTATTGCGAGGTGAGCAATCTGCCGTATAATAAAGCTGTCTAATTTAAATTGCCTGTGTACAAATCGATTCTAATGAAGATAGTTAAAATTCGTGGTAATCGATTTCAAATGAAGATAGACACTACTCAAGGTCAGTGCGATTAAGATAAAGATGTCACAATCAGCAAGTGATAGTCACATGTTGAATCCATCTCAAATAAAAAAAATTCAACCATACACTGTAGAACATTGTATTGTATACATTATTTCAAATTAGTAATCGATTTGGAAGTGGAAATTGATTACTGCTGAATATTTGTGACTCTGATTGCTTGTATTACTACAATTTATGTTTTTTATTGCTTGTATTACTACATTTCTATTCATCCATTTAGAGGCAAAGAAGCTCAATTTTAGGACAGCAAAACAAAATTTATTGGAGCTACTATTACAGAACTGAAATACAAGCCTGATCTTGAAGCTCAATTTTTTACCATATGATTTAATCTATAATTTGTTAGTTTCTAGGTGTCATGGATCAAGTTATGAGGTACCTCCAAGACATCGAGGAGAAGGCAACAAAACGTCAGAAGGATTTTAACAATGAGTATTCCAAGATCAGGCTTGGCCTTACCAAATCTTACATCCAGAAGATGAAGGAACAAGAACAAACTGATAAGGACATATTGCTTCAGCGTGACCAGCTGCAAAAAGCACATGAGAAAGAGCTTTCTGACTTTGCCAAAAGAGTTGAAAAAGAACAGGTTGCCCAGCTGAAGAAAGCGCTTCATGATCAGCGTGGTCTCTTTGCCGGCATGGTAGAACAGGAAAGTGCTATTGCAGATAATGTGTTGTCAAAGACCCGTACAGAAATTGATGAGATCATAAATAAACACGAACAAACTATTGATTCATTTAACAAGCAGGCAAGGTTACAAATCCAAGAGTTACAGAATGACGTCTCAAGGTTGAAGGGTATGATTCACAACTTGATCCCCTTGATCAAACAACAGGAGGTCCCTCTCCATAAGAAAGTCGAGGTAACCACGATAGTAAATTATTTTATAATATACATTTTATATTATGTATTGTATAGGTAGCCATCTGAACGTTTGCACTTTCAGATAGAAGATGAGATCTGCATACCGCGAATGAGCCTGTTTATATTAATGGACAACGAATGTGGCTTGGTATATGCAATTTGTTTTCTTGCTTTTTTGTGTACAAACTCTGAATAGCCAAATGATCTTTATTCTTGTAATCTATATACATGCAGGATGAAGTCATGCGATTTAAGGTGCATACAGTGGATGAACTTTATCCGGATCTGAAAAAGTACTATGACAGTAGGGAATATATTATTGGCCAGTTTACCATTAACAAGCCAGCCACTACTGTTGAGTTCATCGAAATGTTGCACACTTTGACAAATTATGGATATAGAGGAGGCGCAAAGTTGTACTACCTGAATCCCGTTCCTCGGAGTGCACCATCAATTGGGTATGGTTTAAAAAAGATTGATGGACAAGAAGATGTGAATCCCGTTCGTGGAAGAAACAAGTAAGCACCTATTCTTCAGCTGTCCCTTCTCACAACTATGTTGGACAGCCCTTCATATTATCTGGGATCTCTCACTACCTGTTATTGAGATGGTTGAAGATCAGAAGAGGCATTTTACTCACAACTGTTACATGGAAGTAGTCATCCTGGCTACATGGGCAATCTGGACGCTCAGAAACAATATCATTTTCAATGGGGCTGCACTGTCTTTTTCCAGATGGAAGCAGGAGTTTAGAAATATTTTCAAACTCGCGATGTACAGGGCTAAACCCAGTGTAGTTGATGACATGGAGTCATGGCTTAGGTCCCTGTAAATAGTTTTAGTACTAACACCTGTACAAAGACTAACTATGTACATATATTTAACTCTTTAATAAAAGTACAGTAGGGGAATCCCCTCCTGTTTCCGCTCAAAAAAGAAGAAGATGTGAATGAATTGGTGCTCGCTCATGCTGAACAGAGGACCAAGATTTGTCATCTGTACCTAGTGGGACCTGAGGATGTGAGTCGTTTCTCTTCAGAAATAATCTTGTTCAAACAACCATTGATGTTATAATAACATATAAACAACCTAATGCAGGACATGGAGGACATGGACTACTACGATGACGGAGAAGAACACGGCGCTATGTGCCGTGATGTCCATACTCCAGGGGATAGTACTGACGGCATCTAGACACCTTGACTTGTTGAACTATGGGAGGATTACAAACTTGTTAGGTTGCATTAAGTTTATGTTCGAAATTAGACTTAGTTTGTTAGGTCTTTTCAGGGAATTGTTAGTAGAACTATTTTCAGGGAATTGTTATTTGAACTAGAGAACTTGTTTTCTCCCATGCCTTCTTCTCCCTTGTTTATGAGATGATGATATAATTCTTCAATTGCATGCAATGGCAGCTAACCATTTATTCCCACGTGTTGTAGGAAAACGCAGTTGTCAAACGTGTCATAATCTCCCCATGGTTTGGTGGAATGTAGTTGGTCGAACCTCCAATTTTGGTCATTTTGGCGGAATGTAGCTGGTACAAACACCAATTTGTATGGTAATGAATTCTTCATGTTGATTTGGGTGATGGCATGCAAATCCTTGACATGGAAAACTTCATTATTCGTGTATGCGGAATGTGGTACGCAGCTGATCGTTGTCCTACGGGCGGCGACGACATCAAGCGCCTTCTGTTTTCTTTTGAAGTGCAAAAGGGCTACTGTTACACTCTATAGAGCAGTTCAGTACTGTTCTCTCAAAGAAAATAAATATTGCAAATACGCCACTAACTGTTCAAAAGGTGTATGGTGACCAAAAATTATTTGGCATTTCAACAGATGCATGCGGTGCCAGAACAGTTGTCACAATTTACTTTGCCCAACTTCATATTATATGAACAACAATCAGTGAATGAACTCATCAAAATCATGTTGGATGATACTATAAAATTGTAGTTACCTTTGGTAATTCATATATCCAACACATCCTCAGGTAGCATTGTTTCCTACGAATGAAGAGGAGCATTAGTCACAAGCACACATGACTCACAGACAACCAATTGTTTGCTTTAATGACAATTACTCTTAGCTTACCTCATCTCTCAAGTAGCATGTTCGCCGATTGTGACCCTGATCTTTACAAAGTGTACATTTCTTGTTAGATTTATCTGAACTTGACTTCATCTTTTTCTTCGGGGCCCCTCTGCCAGGCACACGTATGGGATCCAAGACATTGTAGGACTCCGCATAATCATCAAGGCCTCCTTGTGTGAGCACAGGACCAAACCTCTTGGCTCCACCCTCTCCCTCTCTTCTATTTGGAAGGATCATAGCAGCTTCCTCTTCAAGAACGCGTTTGAGCCGTTCATATACTTCAAGTGATTGAGATGCTGCGAAGGATGTCATTTGACTGATATTGTGTAGCTCATGGTACCTCTGTACGCTATCAGAATAGTCATACATGGTGCTCTTCCTTGTAGGAGGAAATCCACGCTTGGCAGCCATCGTCCACCTTTCCAAAACACAGCAGTCTGGAAGCTTACTTTCTCCGCGAAGGCCCAACACAAAGAAGATGTGTGAGCATGGGGTTCCAAGGGACTGTAACTTTAGACAAGAACATGAAATTTCCTTCACCTTGTCCTCATGAACACAGATCTCACATTCTACAAAGTATTGTTTGTCTCCTTTATCAACCCTTCCAACTTTATACTCAACAATGTTATAGCCATCCATTTCCTCAATCAAAAAACACTTCGAGGCTGTTTTAAGACTGTACTGCACATCAGCATAATAAACACTTGGTGTGAACCTTTCTGCAGCCTCATTCACAATAATTGAAGCATCTGGTTCCAAGCATGGCTTGTAACTTGCTTCAAAGTCCAGATTCGCTTCTCTAATGCGCAGCTTTTGAACAGTGTTGTCAAAGTGTTGTAACAGCTCTACCAGTGACATTTTCCGATCTAGATTAAACTGAATCCTAGAGTGAAGGCTCTCGCTACGCTGGTTGCTCCTCAGTCCTAAATAACGCTTACTAGCATGATACGCAGCACACCAGACTTGCCTCCTCTCATACATCTGATATAGCCACGAATCCTTATCTGTAACTTCATTCTTCTTCAAGAATTCCATCCATTTCCTCTCAATCTCTTCTATAGAGCAACGATCGTAAAGAAAGCACCTAATCCCTTCCTTCACTTTGGCGTCCTTAATATTACTTACAATGTTATTCTCAATATGCCATCCGCATAGCCTATGCGATGAATTCGGCCACACAATACTGATTGCTTTTTGCATAGCAAGGTCTCCGTCGGTGATCACTGAAACTGGATGTTTCTGAGACATGGCATCACTGAATGACCTAAGCAGCCACACATACGACTCAGTATCCTCATGAGCAACAACTCCACAAGCAAAAAGAACTGTGCTCTTATGATGATTCACCCCAACAAAAGGAACAAGGGGCAGGTTGTATTTATTCGTCTTGTACGTGCCATCAAATACGACAACATCACCAAATGCTCTATAATCCATCTGACTTTCAAAGTCGCACCATAGCACTCCCGTCAAGTGCCCTCTCCCATCTCTCTTGTATTGGAAAGAGAAATCTGGATCTCTACGTTTCTGAACTATCATGTAATTGATGAGTGTTTGAGCATCACTGGGGGAGAGTGTCTGCAACTTACTGCGATGTAAGAAATTGTAAAGGTCCCTTGATGTAAATCCAACTCTATCATAACCACCGTACCGCTTTAGCATAATGTCCATTATCTGGTGTTTACGGATCCCAGAAATCTGCAGAAGCACAATCTCTGCTTTCTGCTCATCACTGATTCTTCTATGTGAACGCAGAAAATAAGAAAGGTCTGGTTCAATCATCGGATGGTTGTGTTCATCGATGAAATCCTTCACATACCACTGCTCCGTGTTCTGATCCTGTGCAATCACAAGTTTAGCAGGGCATCCACAGCGAGTGATATTGCGCGACCTCCGCATCTTGATCTCCCTCGTCAGGTGCTTCTCTGCGCGGAAACCTTCACAGCTGCAAACAAACTTGCGAAGGGTCTTCTCATTGTGGCCGCTGTCCCACTCGCAGTAATCCTTTCTCACACCAAAGCCTTTCTCATAAGCGTAGTCGTTATAAAACTCAAATCCTTCGTCTTCACTATTAAACATCTTCATAACTATTTCACTGTACTCCAACAAAGAATTATCATTGGACATTTCCCCTTGAAAAGAAAAAGAATAAGCTTCCATTAGAACAGTCATGGAAATATTTCTTCTTGTCCTAGAAACATTTTTAAGACTAATGTACTATCAGAAGCAGGAAACAGTAAAAAAAAAATCCAAAGACATCACTAAGACAGCAACAATGCAAAACCATGTTTGTGTGGATCTACCAGGAAACACAGGTGCCTCCAGTTTCTTACAAAATTGGCAGAAGGTATTTTACCATTCCAGAAATTTCACTGTGATGTTCAAGTGCTAACAAGGATCTACAGCAGTTAGTATATCACACAGATATATAAGAAAAATCCAACTCAATTGTCATGTACAGAGATTAATTACTAGTACATCTACAACATCTAGTAAACGAATCTAAGAACTACTGCATCTACAAGGGGTGTATACACTAGATCAATAACTTGTAACTGAATCAAAGGAATACTACATCTACAAGGTTCTTCGTGAATCAAGAAACCCTAGCAATCACGAGAGAGAAGAGGAGAAATGCGTGGATGGTTGACTCACCGGCGAGAAGACAGCGTTCGATGGGGATGGGCGCACAAGCACGGGAAGAAGACCGCGTCGGCGTTGCCGCGCCGACCAGCCTTGCCGCCGTCGGCAGGGGACTCGTCGTCGGGAAAGGGAGGGGGAACGAAGTCGCCGGCGGGCGGAGGCGTCGGCGCGGCAGGGCCACCGCCGCGACGCCTTGCGAGGGTGCGGGCGGCAGCTGGAGGGAGGGAGGGCGCCGGCGACGACGAGGTGGAGACGAGGACGGCACGGGGACGAAATTGGATCGGTGTTCGGGCTGGGAGAGGCGAAGTGGCGGTGGGGGTGGGGGGGGGGGGTGCGAAGTTGAATTACCAACATACCCTTTGTTACAAAAAATAAAATTTAAGGGAGGAAATGGGAGGAAATTCCAAGTACCATAAAATTTCTCAAAAAAAAATCCAGCCTGCCTGCTTTGTGTGGAGCTTGAGGTTAAACTCACTTGCTAGAGATCTTATAAGCATTAATTAGCTTTTCAACAGACCATTGTTTTTGTTATACAGATAAGGGAAAAAAAAAAGTTCCGGCTCTTCGCCAACTAGGAGTGTTGCATATAGGATAACATTCATAAATATTTGAATAGTTGGATAGTGTGATTTGAACCCTGGTAAGTGAAATCATGCACCCACGACTCCACCACCACATCAACGGTGCCTTTTAAACACAATCAGGAAACCCTGCTAGCAGCTAGCTAGTGGCCCATAAGGGGTGAGTGCAGTGATCGATCACCACCACATTCAAGCTCGAACGAATCACATGTTCGTGGCTTCGAACAGGCCTCTATAGATTGTCGTCTTTCGCCGCCGCTGCTCCGTCGGGATGCGCACGCATCAACGGCGCCGTTGATGCACGAGGTCTGTTAGCATCACTGCACTATTTTGGGTGCCTGAACCTCTGCAACAACTGACCGCATGTCGTGTACACCCAGCAGTTGTTTTGTGCTGGCTAGTGTACGACGTCAATGATCGATACGTGCACATGAAATGTGTAGAGCTGGTACGCACACACCCACACAAAATTTCCGGATGATGGCTTGAAAAGTCAGTGTGGCATGGAGTTGACGGCTGTGCAATGGCTTAACTCGATGCTCTGCATGCTGCATTCCACTGCGAGCGAAATGAAACCAGCCGTGGTATAGCAGCATATCTATCTAGCTAGCTAGGTTGCTTTCTTTCGATGTCCGTAGCGTGGATCTTTCAAACTATTACAGAAAAACAATTTAAGTGCCAACAGCTAAGGTCTCTATGGTGCGTCCCCGGAAGCCAATCAACGTGGCACAAGGCGATTCTCATCTACTCTGTCTGAAAATTCTTCACCTCTCTCTCTCTCTCTTCTTCCCCACAGCCATCGCCACAGTATAAAGGCATGCACCTTGACGCTGTCCATGTTCGTACACCGTACTTGTAGGCTAAAAGAACTTGTCTTGGCGCACTATATATGCTTCACAAGGAGATGATGGAAAATCCCATTGATCCCGATAAGGCCACCGGTGGCAACGGCGGTGGCGGAGAGGTCATCGCTGAGCTGTTCAGCAGTGGCGACTCCTCGTACGTGAGCTGCCTAGCCATCCTGATCAAAATGCTGCACGAAAAGCCGCAGATTTTTTTCATGTATATACAGGCATGCATATCGTTATGGACAAATGGCATGAACAGATTTTGATAGCTTTCAAAATCTGAACAATTTGCACCATTCATGTTTACATTCAAGTATTCTTTCCTTGGAAATTACGATATACATAGCTAGATACAACTCTCACAAATCTTCCTTGTGTCCCTCTGTTTCCCTGTATCATCGGGATAATTTTTTCAAAAAAAAAAGTCTACGGGTGAAAGGGATGCTTTTTTGTCGTGAACTTTACCCATGTATACTGCAATAACATGTATTAATGCAGCGGTGATCTCTTTGAGCTGGTATGGCAAGAAATCGGAGGCATCAGCATGGAGGTGCAGCCTGCTAGCGGCCGAGTCCCCTCGTCGCCGGCACAGGTTGCGGTGCCAGAGATGACACCGCCGGATCAACCTTTGGAGGACGAGGTGGTGGCGTGGATTTATCAGATTGTCATAGGTGATGAACCTGTCACCGGACAGGACGAGCTCAGAATCGACGGCAGTGTTGGTGTCGCTACCAGCACGCCGGTGCAGGACCAGCAAGCAACGCCGGCGAAGTTTATGGCGAAGCCTCCGATGACGGAGGGGAAATGCTCCGAAGTATGCACACAAAACCGGCTGAAGAACGTTATTTCTGGAAGAACTACAGATATAAAATTTAGAAATAATTCGAGCCCATATAATATCATCTGAACTCCATGTCATATTTCGTTCATGAGTACTTCAAACTTATTGGCTTCTGTAGTGTACTGCATCATTTTGATCGATTTCTCCTTGTTTTTTTTTTCCTGATAATTGGCTGCAAGCGGCTCCAGAGAGAGTGGAGGGAAAGCAACAGGAGGAAGGAGGTCTCACAGCGCAAAGATACACAACCTATCGGAGAAGGTAATAGTATGAGTGGTGGCCTTCAGTTCCTTGGTACCAACCATGCTGTTTTATTCGTTGTTCTACCTTATTTGTTAAGTGTTTCCAGTTTCATGGATGAGTAACTGAGTATATATTGCATGTGCAGAGACGGAGGCGGAAGATAAATGAAAGGCTGAAGACCCTGCAGGAGCTTGTTCCGGGTTGCGACAAGGTCAAATCAGTACTCAAACTTTGCATATGATTAGTAATCCTTGTTCCATGCAACCATTACTTTTCAGAGGCAAAAGTTACAAATATAATTTTTGTTCTGTTCTCTTGATAGGACAAACTTGACTGGAGAATCCATGCACCCACTCGTTGTCTCTTAATCAAAGTACTTGCATACCGTGTGAATTTTCTTTGCCAGACCTTGATCATGTATCACGGTAGAGCAAGTCCAAAATAATGGCCGTTATTTTTTCAAAACTAATGGCCATTAGTTTCAGGGCACATTAGTAATTTTACTATTAATTAATTGTTTTATTTTATTGTTTAACAATAATAAACTAAATAATTAAACCTTAACCGGCTAACCCTAGAAACTATAATAATGAACTACATTGATGAATAATATGAATTGATTTTTTTTACAAAAAAATTACTATTATAAGTCTATCACACTTTATTTTTTTCGATACTACCCTTACTAATGGCCATTACTAGTAGATTTTTTATATTAAATCTAGACCGTCGGATCAAAACTAATGGCCATTATTTTGGACCGTGAAACTGGGTATCAGATATAACACGGTCTGTACTTTTACATTAAGTGCAACCAAGCCTCAACTCTGGAACAGACCATCTAGTACATTAAGTCACTGCAGCAGCAAATCCAAGTAAGCATGATCACGCTTAACCTTTTTGTTCATCAGTCAACACATGGAAACTATTGCAGTCTCTCGAGAGCACGTTATTTTGTACCCAGCTGACTTGCCTTCTGCATACTTCAAACGTTTAGGCTATGTCGATTGGGTGCAGCATGCAACCGGCATCAGCAGCAGTTTACCTCGTCGATCAGCCGCCGTACCTGCCACCCGCCGCTGCTGTGGCGGCCGTGCTGCAGTCTGGGCTGGAGGCCGTGGCTTCATGGGCGCTAGTGAGAGAGCAAGTCCGGCCAGGGATGGTGCTTGGACTGCCTCCGGCGACCGTTCCGACGGTTCCATTTGAGCCCATGCTCCAACTTATTCACCACCCTGCAATCATGGTGAACGAAGCAGCACCCGTCATGCAGGATGCACCGGTGGCTGCTGCGAATGTAGTAGCAGCTAGCAATGTCGTCATTGGCAAGAACAGCTGATCCAATCCAGGCAGGTAATTTGCCTCACAAAACCAGCTACATTATCTTCTTTTGTGATTTTCTCTAAGCGCCATGTGACCATAGACTAGCTATTGAAAATAAAAGTTAAATTTATTAGAAATCTACTACCACCATTTAATCCTAACTTTTTTCTTATGGTCAGAGTTTGTGAAGTATGACTGCAATGTACGCATTTTGCTATTAATTAATGACGTTCACGTGAAACGGAAGGATTACATGCATATTAATTATTAATCAGCAAGGCATGTTCGATTAATTAACACACACTAATAACGGAGCCTTTTCTATGTTGGTTGTTGCAGGGTTAATTATATGAGAGAGGCAAAGAGTGTAGCTGAACTGGTTAGTTTTCTGGTGGTGACCCCTCATGCTCAAATCCTAGACTCAACACAGGTGTTGCATTTACAACTATTTATTCTTTTAGTGGTAGGCCATATTCCTGTTGACAGCGAGGTGACTGTGGTAATTTTCTGAATCTCAAGATATGCCAGCACACTCTCTCGTTGGCCCTTGTGTGTGTGTGTGTGTGTGTGTGTGTTTGTGTGTGTTCATATATAGGGGTGAGTAATGATGCATGTATATATGTAAGTGTATGTGTATGTATTTCAAAAATATGGGTAGTTATGTGTTGTTTGGGCACGAGAAGAAGATGTGCAAAGAGGTATGGGCACATGATATGATGACTTAAGGATGAGAGAGATGGAGATAGCCACCGAAAAACGATGCATTGGAAAGTGGGAATGAGGAGAGAGAGATGCACTGAATTAGCGAGAATTACAAATATTTTGGCAAAAAATATTGAATGCTACAACTACATATATTTTGAAACGGATGGAGTACGTACTCTGTTTCACAAAACAAATTACAGGAGAGAGAAGGCAACAACATGGCACGCATTAATCAGAATATAGATTGCAGTTGCTGCTCCCAAATGTAGATTGTAGTTGCTGCTCCCAAATTACAGGAGAGAAAAGCCAACAACATGGCAAGCTTTTTTTTAATATGTAGAAAAATCCACATATATGGTTTGTCGTGATAAAGAAAGGAACGAATCAATTTAATTATAATTTGCTGAAAAAAATATTGTATGAACTTTCTTGCTCCCCTTTGATGCATGTGTCCATTGAATACTACTATTTAAAGTGTCTAAGAATATTACTCCTGGAGTATTCATTAAATAAGGTAATACGAGATCCTGAAGCAGTTTATTGGGTGTAAAGTTGTAAATTGTGTGATTTCTCCTAACAAGGCTTAACCCTTGAGCTTTCAGAACAATGATGTTTCAGTCACGTGCAGATTAATTAATTGGGTAGTCAGGCTGGTGCAGTCACGGACGCATGGTCAAACAAAAAAAATCAACAACCATGTCGATGATGCATATGGTGCTGCCTTTTTGGATGCACGCATGTATTTGGTAGAATCAGATATTAGGTAGCTTGGGTGCTCTGCGATCTCTACTCGAACATACAAGGTAAAAACAGAAAATGTGTAAACTGTATAGCTACATCCTATAGCAAGCATAAGCAACATGGCAATGCAAACCACGTGAAATCTGCATCAGTGACACATGTACTTGCTAGCTGCTGCATGCAGTCAAGTAGGGAAAAACTAGAAATCTATGATTTGCTTCCATCGAGATCTGACTGAACAAGCCCCTGACGACCCTCAAATTCCACCAAACCCTAAATTCTAACATTTTTTTTAGAACAAACCCTAAATTCTAACATATGTGCATGTATATCCGCATGCATGTCAGCATGTATAGCTGACAAAGCTACGTGAGAGGGAGTGGCATCTTATCTTATCTTATATTTACTAATTGGAGGCTCCTTTCGGTGCCTCCACGTTAATTGGTAGAAAATCCTAGAAATTACCACAAAAAAGCAAAACATCTGACCGTATATTCAAATGGTTAACAAATCGTAGTCATTAGATCTACATAACCATCACCTATAGAAAGGCAGCCGGTACATGAGAAAATAGTATAGGAAGCGGACTCTAAGCTCTCAAGGCATCTACTACAGATAATCCTTACGTAGGCAGCTGATAATGGAAATTTTTGTGTCTAAATAGACTCCCGGCTCTCACTGCATCTACGGCTGCCCGGCATCACAACAGCCTATACGAAAATTCTGGAAAGCTAATAGTCCTCCGAACCCACAAGTCATCTAATATCAAGAAGCTCTAATGGAACTCTTAATTATGTCTGGAACTCTAATGGAACTCTTAATCGAACTCTACTTAAACAAGCAGAGCGGGCCACGAGACATGCTTCGCAAGCAGGGCAGGATCGATCGCATTTTCTCTCTTCTGTATACTTAAGTCTTCTACTTTACTTTTTGTCATGTCATGTCAAATCGTTTTGTTTTTCTGTTAACAACAGTGCATTGGCGTACAAGCTTCAATTGAAATTAGGCCAGGAAATAACGCAAGGGACAACAACTTTTAAGAGTCAACATGATCCGGATATATTGATCATGCGGTATAGTGATTCTTCAGTGTAACTAAAACTTATTTGTACGCAAGATAAAAAAAAACTTATTTGTACGCAGTTAATTTCAGTTTACAAGATAAACATATGTTGTGATTGATGGCACACGGTAAAAGCGCACCTGTTCACCAAGAAAAGTTAAGTTTTTTCGTTTCCCTTGCTGTGTACACGTGTATTGGGATTGGTTGCACACGGTGAACTTCACCCGGTTCAAATATGAAAATTAGTCTGGCCTGCTTCCATAGGGAAATTAGAAAAAAAAAGGGTCAACTTAGATTCCGACTGTCACATGCAAAGAAAGAAAAACTAAGTGAAAAGTAATTTGCATCACCCGGCTGTTTGATGCAAAGAAAAAAAACATATTTGTCCCTCGACACATGCAAATGAAAAAGGTTGCAATTAATTTAGTTTTTAGCATTCAAAGTATCACGTTTTCTATTTAGATGTTTCATGTTTTTAAATATAAGATATGTAGCAGTATAACTGATTATTTTACACATTGTTTGTATAGTTTACATGTTAAAGAAGGTGTTCAGTTTGATGGATCTACTTTTTGTTGTCGTGTTTTAATACTGAAGTAAATGGTGGCTCAAAAATAAGGACATGGGAATAAATATATTTTGTGGAGTTCTTGGACAAGTTGGGCCAGTCCCTGCTAATATAATCGAGTTGTCAAAATTACCTGGTGGTTACTCACATTATATGGCACATACACGCATTTAAAAATTCAAGCTTTAAAGTTTTGACCACATTTAGCCTAACAAGACGAGGAATTGCATTGTATATTCGTATGTTTCCGATTTTATTTATATAACATTGTATTAAAAGAAAGTTTACACGTAAAATGCAACTTACAATCCCGTGCCAAGTCAAATCGTGCCTTATAAAATGGGTTGGATGTAGTGTTCAGAAAAAATGTTCCTATCATGCTAAAGTACGTGTAGATCATAAAAATGTAAAAACAAAAATAGATGAAATGGGTGATAACACAATGGAAATGACCATTAAGTATATGGGATTGAAATATATGTATGTGCTGAAAGGAAACAAAGAAATTTGCCATCCAATTTTGACTAACAGACATATATGAAACTTTTCTATTAGTTAAAACTGCATGAAAATATTTGAAGCATAATATTTAATGATTGTTCATGTTTTTCAATGTTAAATTTTATTCAGTTTGCAGACAAGAAAAGTATTTTTCCAAGTCTATCTATTATATCTGACTTCTAAAATAGGTAGCCCGTGCGTTGCACGGGTTGATGCGCTAGTGCATAGAGACGAAGGGCAACACGATCCACATGTGGCATGCATGTTCAACACATGTACCAACTGGCAACTGTTACATATCTCGATGTGACTCCCAGATGCAATGAGGTACTACTGCCATCTCTCTCTCTCTCTCTCTCTCTCTCTGTACAGATATATAGCTGTAGACATGAGACGTGGCGACACGTGACTTTTACAACATTTTGTTGGACTAGCTAGCAAATATTTTATAAGAGTATCAAAATGCCTTTTCTTCCGATTTAGAGATCATTGTGATTCTTGTGAAATTTTCTCATTGTGACTTAGAGTAGCTGGGATGACAGAGCGTCCCTTTTCCAAATTGTGTAATCGGGCGTGCGTATTCATGCATGGGTGCCACATGTTCCATCCAGGGGTGAACAAGGAAGCTACCAGGTGAGCAGTGCGCAACACTTGTCGAATCAAACAGCCTGTAGCACCCGCATTTTTGAACATGTCGATAAACCCTAAAATATGGATTTTCAAAAAATTTCAAACTTAAAATAATTGACTAGACTCAACTAGGGCTCAATTGAAATTTTTCTCGAATTAAAACCATGCATGAAACACTCATGTGCATATTTGCCATTTAATTGCCTATTTTAATTGTTTGAGTGAGTGTTGAAAACCAATTGCAAATTCGAATTCAAATTCCCTTGAATTCCCTCCCAATTCGCAAAACAAAAAGTTCAAACAATTTTCTGCTGAACGGGCCGCCTTCCTCCTTTTCCCCGCGCGCGGCCCAACTTTTCCTCTCCTCCATTCCCTCCCGCGCCCGGCCTCTGGGCCGCTCCGTCCGCGCGCGCGCCTCGGCCCAGCTGGCGCCCGGCCCGTCCACCCGCCGCGAGTCGCTGACGAGTGGGGCCAGCCCCTTCGTCAACCTCGCGCCGCCGCCGCCGCCCGACCTGCCGGCGTGAGACACGGCCATTACGCCATTGTCGCCCGTCCCTCTCTCTCTTCCGCCACCTGGCAAGTTCGCGCGCACCTCCTCCTCTCCCTGTCCGGGCCCGTCCCCCTCGGCGACATCATCATGACGGCCTAAACCCTAGAGCTCATAACTCCGGCGAGCTTTTGCGCCGCCCGACCGAGCCCGCGTCGGAATGCCGCACCACGCCGCCATGTTCACGCCCGGGGCCCTCCTTAGCATGCGCCATGCGTCCACGATCCGCTCCCGTCCCCCACATCTCCACTGCGAGCACCGCGAGCTCCGGCGAAATATCCCGGCAGCCGCGGGATATTTCCCGGCCCGCTCCACCGCCTTTGAGCGGCTATAAAAATGGCGCTCGGCCTCTCATCTCCCCCTCACTCTCACACGCACCCAATTCCTCTCGCGCACAAGCCAACCGAGCTCGAGCATCCCTCTCTTCCCCAATTCCGGCGAACCCTATCCAGCCGCCTTCCGCCATTCCCTCTCCTCTCCGAGCTCAAGGTGAGCTTCCTCGCTCCCCTCTCCCTCACCTGCACCCCTCTCTCCTCCCTCCTCGCACCCCGAGACCAGCCCGCGTCGAGCACCGCCGCTCCGCCCCTCTTCCCCATCATCTCCGGCTGCCGTGGAGCATTCCCCGGCCCAGCCGAGCACCCTCACGCGATCACCGCACCCACACGCACGCGCACGGGCGCTCAAACTCGCACCACACGCACGCACGCGCGTCTTCGTTGCGCACGACGACGCGCTGCCGAGCTCCGGCGAGCCCGCGCCGCCGCCTCGGCCATCGCGCACGACGACATGCTCCACTAGCACCTTCCCCGTCGCGTGTAGAAGTCTGGCGCACCTTTCCCCGACCCTCTAGGCTCCAGTAGCGGCCGGCGGCGAGCTCTCCGGCGCCGCTGAGCCCTTTTCCCCCGACACCGCCGTGCCGGCGCCACCGGGACCCCCGCCTGAGTCACTGACTCGCGGGCCCGCGCGGCCCCGCGCACCCCTCGGTCCACCAGACCGGCTCACGGTGGACCGCAGGCACACCGTGGCTCGGTCCACACTCACGTGGACCAAGTCCACAGCACAGCAGCACACAGGGGCCTCCGGCCCCAGCTGGCCCACATGTCAGCCTCTGCTACGCGCACAAAATGCTAAGGCCACACGCTAGTGTACACAGAAGCCTATTCAGATCCCTTCCAAAAATCGGAAAAAATCCCAAAAATATCCAAAAATTCCCAAGATCATTTCTAACCCTTTTCCAACACTTTTGCACCTCTGGAAAATTAGGGTGGAGATTATACTTAAATAAAGTTAATCTACCTCTAATTTAATCCTTTTCCCTTTAATTCAAATACTCATATCATTGCCATTTTAACTCCAAATCAAATAATTCTTGCACCATTATTCATCTAAAATCATCCTCTATCAAACCACACCAGAACCATTCTCCTTTGTGTCTTTTTGAAATTTTATTTTATTTTAATGATTGTTTAATTGTGTGTTAAGCGGTAGACTTAACTTTTCTTTTATTTAATCGATAGATAACCAAGACTTCGAGGAGGAGCACGAGGACCCCGACTACGAAGAAGGTCTAGAGGAGGAAGATTTTGGTGAAGGCAAGTCCTAACTACCTTGATCATATTTAACCTAATTAATTCCTACAAAATATCCTATTTAGAGCTTGTTTGCTAATTAAACATGCATGGTCTTTTAAAATGATTTGAATGATAGAGTAACCTATTATTGATTAGGCCATGCCTTGTTTATTGCTGTCCTTAATCCATTGTTAGCCCTAGGTTCCAACATCATTAATCCTTAATGATTTGTTGGATAATATTGCCGCTTAGGATTTATCACACTGTGTTAATTAATAATCTTGCTTCACCTGTTTTTGTGTGAAAATGTGTGAGTGAGACTTGGTGATGTGTGTATGAAATAAAAAGAGGTGGGCTTAGTAAGTAAAACCCATAGTGGGGGTTATATTTTTAGACGGGAGCAAGCGAGGTAGTCCTCAGTGGGGAGGCTATCTCTGGGACGCTACTCCTCGCAAAAGGGTAGCTATTGAAGATGCTTGCTTCGGTCGTATAAGGACCGGTTCATGTGCCGCTTTGCCTAGCACCTTAGTGCAACCACGAGCCCCTGTATGGGCAGGGTTTGGAACCACACCCTACTAGTGATTGCCCGGTACCACTAGGAGGCAGGGAGTTGCAATCGGAAGCCAGGAGAAGATCTTGACGAGATTGGCGTCGGATCCGGCAAGTGAAAGTTATTGGCCATGTTATGGTTATGTGAGGCCCCTGGTCGTGGATTTTCCGAGGTGGTACCGTGGTGACATTAGGCAGGTACGGGACCATTAGTGTGTCTTTCCGACCCACGACGGTGGGAAGGTCTGGCATGCCTCGTGAGTAAAGTGTACAACCTCTGCAGAGTGTAAAACCTATCCGGATAGCCGTGTTCCACGGTATTGGACAAAGCGAAAGCTATGGCCGTACAATGATTAGACTTTTGGCGTGAGTTACTCCTTGGCGTGTGTGTTTTTGGAATAACGCCGGTTTGGAGCCGTGTGCTGGTTGTCTGCCAGTGTTAAAATTTGAGAACTGGCGGGAATGATTTATTCTCCCCCAGGGCCACACAGCCCCACTAATATCCTTATCAATGTTGACTTAGAGCTTTGCAAAATGTTTTGGTTTTCAAATCAAAACCCCTGCATCGAAAATTGGTTTTTCGACCGAGCAACGGAAACCCTCAGCCTATTCCTTAACATCAACCTTGCATGAGAGACACCCTTGTGTTAGGACTTGTTGGGTACCTTATGTACTCACTCCCCATCTCAATCAATCATTCAGAAGAAGAAGCAGACTACGACTTTCAAGCCGATGGCGAAGAAGACTAGGGTCGTCGCGCGCAAGTTTGCCTGTGGAGTGGTTCCGCTTCCGCCGTCCGTTGCGTAGAATAAAGTGTGGCATTGCTGCTTCCCAGCAATGACCATTGTGGTGTCTTGTGTTGAGTTGTAAGGCCTCTGGCCATTTCAAAGACCTTTTATGTAATCAAAAGGCTTGTAATGAGCTTCGGTAATAAATAAAGGTATGATTCTGAAATGCCATTCTGTGAGAATGTCCGTATCAGCGTCTGATCCAGGGACTGATACGGTGTATTCAAGTACCTCAGAATTTAGGGTACGACACAGCCAATGTTTATCCTCTTGGAGTTGCTCTTCGTTTCAGAGAGAACCCGTTCCTATCCGATGGACCATGTATCTGTCTTCACAACCAGTATATAAATCGCAAGTGTATTTTTACAGGGAGTGCATGTAGATACTCTTCAACAAACAGCAATGCTCTGCATGTATGTATGCCTCGATCAGCCTTCAATTTGTCCGCTACAGGTGCCAGTATACATTGGAAACCTTGCAACTTGCATATGTATTATATATATGCATATGATTAAATCAGTTATAGGAGAGATGAGCGGCCACACCCACACGGCCTTACGTCGTCGAGGGTCGTTGGCTCATCGTCGGCGCGGCGGCCAGTCGATTGGCGTCTTGCATGGGCGGCGAGGCAGCTTCAAGCAGGCCCAGTTTATATGCGCATGCCCGCCTTCGATTATTTACCTGAATGCATAAGTTTATTCAATGAATCAGAACACTTTTTCGAAGCAAGCATCAGTAATACAATGGATTCAGAAGAATCAAACCTCTCTTTTTCCAAACAATCAGAACACATCGAAAAAGTAGAACAATTTTTTTATATGCAAATGAAACAATTGGATGGGTAACGTCTAATAAGCACCCAAGTTCTGTAGATGGCCACGCCAAGACACACGTAAAACTGGTATGACTTTTGTACATGCCTGAATATGTAGAGAAAGTTAATTAATCCAAAAAGATATCTAGGTGATTCTCAGTATCAGGTGCGTGCATATGCCATGAACTGGATTAAAATTCAGTGAATCTAGCAAGTTAGTAGACTTCACTGTCTCCAAACATCTAAACATCAGGATGGGCATTATATATTCAGGCAGAAGTACGTACTGACAGATGTACGCTTGATCATGGTCTGACCTAGGCCTGACAGTGGGCCGACTGAATCCGAGGGCTGAAAGGGCGCCCTGTCCATTGAATTAATATATTAGGATCAATATGGGCTATGGAGTGAAAATGATCTGATTGGATCGGACTGTCCCTTCAAAGGATTGGACTAAGGATACGGCCCATGCCAGGAGAAAGGGCCGAGCCCGTGGATCGTTTACTTTGGCAAGCCTACGAGGGTACCCGTGGATCGCGAACAGGCGAGGCCACGAGGGACACGATGGCGCAGGGGGCCGAGGCGGCGGCGCGGGGGAGCTGGGTCCGCGTTGACGTCGGCGGCGACCGTCTCCGACATCGTCGTCGCGGCGCACTTCTCCTCTGGCGTCGGCGGCTCCTGCTCGCGCGGACCAGCGGCGAGGGCGGTGTGGCTCGAGCGGACCAGCGGCGAGGGCGCAAGTCGAGGCAGCAGCCGGAGCGGACAGACTCCACGAGACCACGACTCCTCACCTGGACAACGTGAGTAGTACCCCAAAATTGATCTTGTTCATAGCTCAATTAAGGAGGCAAATAGAAGCAGCTCAAATCATTCTTCTTGATTTGCCTAGTAAACTAGTAATCTCCCACCTCATCCAAGATCGATGCCTGGTTATTGATTGTTCAGTATGTTGATTCTTGATTCTCCACGGAGGCTTGGCTGTTAACTTGCTTTCATCGTTTGTTCTAAAGATGCACATAAGCTGTATGAGATTTGGCAATTCATATATAGGCATGCAGGTCCATTGATAAGAAAATATACATGCTAAATGTCACTTTACTTATTGTTCTGAATTCCTGGATTGTAATTGTTCTTGTTTTCTTCTCCTTTTCTAGCTGCATTACATATAGTCTTGTTACTGTACTCTTCAGTCTAAAGGTAGCAGAGTGTTCTGAATACTGCTTACCATATCTCGGAGTCTTATATCAGGCTGCTATGCATTGACATGTTCTGAATATTGCTTACAATATCTAAAGGTAGCACAGCACACAAATTTTCAGTGATTTCAGTGAATCACTATGATAATCCAATTCTGTATTGGTTACTGAAACTATTCAGTGAATCACTATGAAAACTCTCACAGCAGTGCTAGTTTTTAGTTTTACAGCAGAAACCACTCACATTGCACCCAGAAAATGATATTGTACTGAAAATTTTCAGTGATGTTATCACAACAGTGCTAGTTTTTATATCAGACTGCTATGCATTATGTTCTGCATCTACACAAGTACCTTATATTGTGTTCATCTCTTTTTGCTAGCCGCATTACCTTACGGAGAGAGTACCATCGATGTCTGATGTCGTAGCAGACAGCAGGGATATGCCTTGGGGTCTGACATGTTTATGAAAGCTGAATTCCTGCATTTTCGATGTGCTGCGCACGTGCTAAATATCATGGTTCAGCAGGGAGTCAAAATCATTTCTCGGGCAATTTCGAGGGTACGAGATATTGTCAAAGTGGTGACATCTACACCATCGCGCCTACAGATCTTCAATTCAATTGCAGAGAAGTGTGAGCTTAGAACAAAGTCAGGCATGATCATCGATGTCCCACACCGCTGGAACGCAACATACGACATGTTGCATGAAGCTCTTGAGTACAAGGTGGCGCTCGATAGGTTTGCTGTTGAGCAATATCAGGCAGCTCCTTCTGATGTGGATTGGCAAAAAGCTGAGGCGCCATTCCGGTTGGTGGAAAAGAACTCAGATGCCTATCCAGTTTTGTCTCTAATGGCTCGGGATTTTCTGGCCATTCCGGTCAGCACAGTCTCCTCAGAATCTGCGTTCAGCATGGCTGGAAGAATTATTGGCAAGGAGCGAACATCTCTAGCTGCAGGAACCCTTGAAGCTCTGATCTGCTCAAAGGACTGGTTCATTGGATTTACCCAAGAGGATGAGGGTAATTTTAGCTGTCAAACTTTCTATGTTTCTCTGCAATACTATATCATCTAATTTAACTTGTTGTGCAGGCCAACCGATGGAAGGAAGGCGTTTCTTTGACCAGGAAGACGAAGAAGATGTAACGAATGGTTGGGCTTACTACTACTGAGCAGAGGTAAATGGCCGCTTTATTTGCTGAACTACTATCACTAATATTCAGTAGTTGAACCTATCTGCAGAACCTGGCTCTAGTTACATGAATATCACCATTCTTAACTGTTGATAACTGTTAGAAGGCAAAGTGAAAGCTGTTTGGGAGTATGTGGAGTCAGAACTGGTAGAAGGCAAAATGAAAGCTGTTTGGGAGTATGTGGACCGGTTCTGCAGTTGAGCACTGAGATTATCAAAAAAAAATTATTCTTTCTCCTGTTATAACGATGTTGCCAAGTGGGTTAACAAGAACTGAGTGTTGCTGGCTATTAGGATCATGCAATGGTTCGGGTTGTCTCTAAATTTTTAGCATGGCAAAGTGCAAGTTTTGTTGTAATCATGTAATGTTTCGAGTTGTCTCTAAATTTTTAGCATGGCAGAGGCACAATTTTGACCTGATATTATGCTACATGTCCAGCTTCAGGATATATCATGTCCCTTGACTTAATTATCTATGATGTATCATATACTTGGTAATCATGATTTGTGCATCATGTTATTCATATTTATTTTTGATGAGGTCCTGCAGTACGTTTATGAAGTACACAATTTTTTCCTGGTTTTTTTCTTATTTTTTAGTGTATTTTCCTTTAGCTTTGCACTTGTTCCATAACGTATCTGTATAAAGAGAATGCGTAGCCCACGGACTGAAGCTGCAGTGTTCAGAAAGGGCCGGCCCGAATTCGCAGAATGGGCCAGGATAGGATAGGATAGTAAAATTCTAAAGGCCAGGCCGGATGGGGTTTGCCAGATTTAAAAAATGGCCGGATTAGGATCGGGCCATGTAGCTGGAAACAAGGATCGGGCCAGGATTCGGATCAGACCACGACCCATTGTCAGGCCTAGTCTGACCTCTTGATTGTCTGCGCGTGTCTTTGGTGGGAAACGGAACCAAAATATCAGTACTCATGCAATTGCGTAACAGACGACATCCACATGCATGCTATCGATAGGTCGTGACGATCATCGTCGCGAGGCCGGAACGAATAAGCTTAGGTTCATGCACTGCAGCCACCAGCTAGACGGCTCCAAAGACCGGCCAGTTCCTGGCTGCCACGTGTGTAATATGAACTGAATAGAGTGCGCCACGTGGCGGGGTGGATCAGATAGGTGTTGTTCGCCTCTCGAGGCAGCGTTGCTGTAGAGCCTTGGTGCACTGAATGCTGCTGGGCGCACGCAAGGCAATGCGCAAGCTAAAATGGGCGAACCTGTGTAGTTCGTCGAGGCACGGAGCAAAGGATTATATTTGATGTGGCTGTCGAAGGAGAAGGGACACGAGAAGGGATGAGAGGAATATATTTAACAGTCCAGAACCTTCAGTGAGACGAACTAACTGACATACCGTTGTATATCATAATCATTTATTTTTTGATAAGAACCTACCAGGCATAGGTTTTATTAATCTGCAATTATTGCAAGTAGATGTTAGAAGGAAAAGCTGACAAAAGTTATATCACAAACGTGAAACCAGACCAGCAATTACTTGCATTTGTCCAATTTGACATGGAAGCAAGGCATTCATAATTTGAATACCAATTATATTAGTACGACCTCTAGTTGTAAACATAAAGCATTGATATATATATGATATTAAAAAGAACACTTTGACCAGTATATTTTGCAAAAGTATAATTTTTTTAGACGGAATTTGCAAAAAAGTATAATATATTATGCCAAAGAGAAAGAAAAAGATATTGAAGGAACATGGTAGGAATGGGCGCACCGATTTCTTAGCACACAGTACTACCGGAGAACTGAATTTTCTTGTGGGCCTTAAACCATTACGAAAATAGCTAAAGCCGGCATAAAAATAATTTCGTAAAACATGCTCCTTTTTTTGTTATCTAACTTGGCACAGCTTCTGCTTGTTGTAAAAGCACCTTAGTGGAAAACTGGTGAAATGCAATTGGCACAACTTCTGCTAATTCTCTGTAATAAAATGAGAACTAAGTTGTGCCAAACAAAAAAGATGATCCTTAGTTTTCTTGATAATCTTTGATAAGAGATCAGGTCGGCCAACTATACAATTTAACAAGATTTTCTATATATCCATATTAGATTACTTGAAAAGGTTTGAACCCGTTGCCATCTTTTTTCGGAGAACATGAAAAATTGGGTTTTTAAAGTTGACATGTTTTCTTATATGCTAGAGTAACGGAGGGGTCTACACAATTCAGTTACTACCTCAATAGTGTTTTTTCCCCTTGTCCTTAGGACAAGGTGTTTAGTTAAAAAATAAACTAAGTTTCTTGACTGAACATCCAGAATACTTATCTGAGCACATGTGGGCTTACATTCGAAAGTGGTGCATATATAATGATAGCCTTCTAATTGTAATGCGACATGCCTCAGATCTAACAACATGTGAATTAGATTCACAACACTTAAATCTGATATATCCCTACAACAAATCACGGATTTGCGGAATATAGCTGATTTGATAGTTGTAATCTGTTAATCATGTATCTGACTGAACTCAACTAAAATTATAATTTAGATTGGCATGTCTCTACTTATAAAAAATGCAGTAAAAATGATACAGGCCATTTTAAGTTCACATTTGTGACATGAATGGCCATGTGCACGTGAGTGAGAGCGTTAAAGTATAGAAATTTAAAAGTCTACTACTACCTCCGTCCAAAAATATAAGGACTTGTTGACTTTCAGCTATCACCTTTGACCATTCGTCTTATTCAAAATATTGATCAAAATATAAAAATAATTAAATTATACTTAAAGTATATCTAGTGATGAAACAAATCATAATAAAATAAATAATTTTTTTATAAATTTTTTGAATAAGACGAATGGTCAAAGGTGATGTCTGAAAGTCAACAAGTCCTTATATTCTTGGACAGAGGTAGTATATTGTTTGGTGCATAGGGGCGTACCCTTCCTCCTGAGCATGCCGACACTGTTTGGCGTACTTATGCAGGCGGCTGGAAACAAACAAACTGGTAGAACAATCCATGCAGCAAGGGACAAAATTTGGCGAGGAAACTGGACCCATGAAACTGTGCATATCTTATATACGGATACAATGGAACAACGGATAGCAGATGGACGGGTTAGATTGATACAGGCCCTCCCGGGCTGCTCGTCTTCTTCTACGTAATATCTATGCTTGGCTTAATATGGAGCCGTGGACATACCAAATTGCGGCGGCATCAAAAGTACCACATGTAGCCGCTGTTCCTCTCTGCTCCATGCGTCTTCTCTCTCTCTCTCTCTCTCTCTCTCTCTCTCTCTCTCTCTCTCTCTCTCTCTCTCTCTCATTATATATAGGTGTGCACAAGGACTCTGCAAAACCACACTATGAAGCAGCAAAACTAGTGTGTCTCTCTTGTTGAGTTCTACGCAAGAGAAGACAATGAGCAGCCAGGATTCATGTCCAGCTTGGTACCACTACTCCGCGGACTTCAGCGACAAGGACTTCGTCGACATGTTCGGTGATCGTCGCCGCTCCTTGTACGTGACCTAGCCCTCCGTCCTGCCATCGAGACCTTGCATGAAACTATGCACGTTATTGCATTGTAGCACTTGTAGACTTGTTCGAAACAGAAGCTAGATGATTACTGTTGGATTTCTATGAAACTACCAATTCCATGTGCACAGTAGTATTCCATGGTTTCCGTCTGCACGGTACGTAGTCTATGTGAATGCTTTGCATGGTTCATGGTACCTGGTATAATGGTATTATATATTTATGGGCAGAAAAATCTGAAAATGCAACTTGCAATGAAGGGTCGCTTCCACTGTTACCTGGTGCCTAATTTTTATTTCTTCTTAAGTAATCTTGCTCTTTAATCGCAGTGGTGATCTCTTTGAGTTGGTGCGGCAAGGAAGCGGTTCTGGATCGGGCAGCAGCATGGAGATGCAGCCCACACTGATCCCCTCGTCACCGCTACCAGTTCCACTGCCGCAAGAGATGCCATTTGAGCCGCTTTCAGAGAACCAGATGGCAGCGTGGCTCTACCCAATTGTGCGAGGCCAGGAGATCATCGCCGGTCATGACCAATCCGGTAGCGATGGTGTGAATGCTGATCAAATGGTAGCAACGGCGAATGAGTCGTCGGAGAAGCTTGGTCCATCCACAGAAGGAAGATGCTCCTCCCAGGTATATATGGTTATTCAACCATATGTGGCAGTTGCACGTAGTTGTTCTTTTGGGTTGTTCAGAATCATTCAGACTGGGAGATTGACATCATGTTACAAGAAATTTGTTAGAACAAATAGTATAGATGAATACTAAAAGCAAGACGATGTATAGTGAAACAGGTTTGAACAACTTTCCAATCTCCACATACTCAGCTAGCTCAATTTTAGCTCAGACTTTAGAGTTGATCATTTGAAACTGCCAACTGCTATCATTCCTGAAAGTTCCAGCTGAAACAATAACTTCTGAATCCAGTCGTTTGGACATGAGTAAGCAAATTTCAGTTCAAATTTCCCATGTCAGTACTTTGAGCTGGCAGCATGGACCCTAGAACATGTTGGTTTTCAATACTGCTTTGTATTGATGGACCTATCTTCTTTCTTCTCACAGGAAACATCAAGCAACTCCAGCGAGAGGACGAAAGCCGCAACAGGAGTAAGGTGGTCTGACTACGCTGAAACACATAAACGGACAGAGAAGGTATACATACTGACCTGCACTGCTGAACCTTGCTCACATATATTTCTGAATCCGGGTGTACGTAACTTCAAATAATCTACAGCATGCATGTGCCTTGCACCCATCAACTGAATTTCTATATTAGTAGTTTATTTATGTGCTAATGAAGTTCTTTAAACATGTCATGCGTAATGTGTACGTGTATTCTGTGTATGCAGAGACGAAGGAGGAAGATCAATGAGAAGCTCAAGACCCTGCAGCAGCTTGTTCCTGGATGCGATAAGGTCGTATAAATAATTCAGTGGCGTCTACTTTTAATCCACCATTGAAAAATACAGTAAATATATTTCTCCGGAAAAAAATACAAGTAATGATCCACTCGTAAAAAAAGTTAATATGGAGTTTATCAAGACAACATCGACGAAGAATCTGTCTCCTTCAGACTTGAGTTGTGCGCTTCATCAAATTGTTTACTGTTGCACATAGACACTACTCTGTATATTTTTTTTAATCCTGCAAAACGAGTATCTAATACTTGGATTTCTCAGTATTGGAGATTTCAGAAATGACATAATGTCAACTCTAACATTTCAGAGAAACCAAGCTTCAACTCTAGACCAGACCATTCAGTACATGAAGTCATTGCAGCAACAAATCCAGGTCTCATGTTTTAATAGCACACACTTAATTCAGAGCGAGACTTAAGCTTGGTTTTCTATCTTGCAACGTTACTCATTTCCATATGATCAATCTGTGTAGGCGATGGCTTTTGGTTGTGGCAGTGGCATGAAGCCAGCACCAGCAATGGTCTATCCCGCCGTGCAGCCGCCATACCTGTCGCCGCCAGCCGTCGCTGCTGGACTGACGATGCTGCCGACAGCTTCTCCTGGGATGCTGGTGAGGGGGCATGTACGGCCAGGTTTGGTTCTTGGATCGCCGCCGGTGATCGTCCCCATTGCGCCCATGCTTCCGTTGGTGCACCACCCGGCGGTCATGACGCACGTGGCGCAGATGCCGTATCCAAATCGAGCACCGCTACCAGCTCGAGAGAAAAGAAAGGACAACTGATTGAGCGCACCAAAATATTACTTGGACTACTCGCAATTTTGTGTTCAGGTTTGCTAATGCCAATTGCTTGAATGTTTCCTACCTCTCAGTGATCGAAACTAATTGAGAAGATAATTAGAAATGTACCTTCTACACGTTTAGTTAATTGTTTTTTAGAGAAGTTTAGTGCCTGTTGTTAATTGAGAATTAGACAACACAATGTTATTTTGCTTTTTTAGATGTATACTTGCAGTAGAATAAAGTTATTATCAATATGTTAAATCTTAGGGGATCGTGTTAACTCCTGGCCGAAGGAAGTGAAACAACAATAACATTAATTTATTCAGCAACAA
Source organism: Eragrostis curvula (assembly GCA_007726485.1). NCBI lineage: Eukaryota > Viridiplantae > Streptophyta > Magnoliopsida > Poales > Poaceae > Eragrostis > Eragrostis curvula. Next base: position 7,514,489 of record CM017444.1, on the reverse strand, counting down.
ATTAATTGAGTCTTGTTTAATTGATGAACACACGATTCTTGTTGATCTCTCTATCTTGGATATTGCAGGGATAATTAGAAAGGAGTAGCATGCATGCTACTATTGAAGTTCAAGTGACGACTAGAAGAGTAGTGTTAGACTCTTTGTATATTATAGCCTGCGGCCTACTGCTATATATTGGTGGTCATAAACTTGATCCCATCTGTTGCGAGCGATATTGTGTATATTTTGCCAATTTATCGCTTCTTTAATCATTTTTTCAACAAGGGAATTTTGTTGATGTTAAAGCATATTACATTCCCTCATTACAAAAGAAACCCAGACAACTCCAATTCTGTGTTAGTATACTACATAGATGAAGCACATGCTGCCCTGTACCAGTAAGACATACTAACATTTTGTGCATCACATCCAAGTGATCATTTCTTGGTAACCACATAAGCATTTTTCGTGTTGAGCTGTGTTTTGATTCTTTTATTACAGTTTTTTCAGCTATGACGATAGTTGGAATTACCTTTTTATGTTGGCAATGGCTTGACTATAATATATATTAGAAAATGACATTTTTCAGGCAATGGAAAGGATGGAAAAAACCCAAAAAAATATAAAAGGTGCCCACAGTCTAAGAGGTAAGGGTGAAAACGGGTCGAATACGGACGGATAGTGCTCATCCCGTATCCTATCCTATATATTTTACTCGGATCCGAAGTCAAAGCGGATAGTCCCGGATAATTATTTCTGCATCCCATATCCTGTCCCATATTTTTTGTTCGGATTTGGAGTCGGACACGAGTATTATCATGAAGTTTGCAAGGATGAAAAATGTAGCACCCGTAATTTTTGCTCATTTCGATAAACCTAAAATTGGGGCTTTTCAAAAATTTTCAAATAATAAAAATGGATTAGATCAAAAATAGGACTCAATTGAATTTTCTCGAAATTAAAACCATGCATGAAGCCATCATGTGCATTTTTGCCTCTTATTGTCTTTATTTAACTGTTTGGGTGAGTGTTGAAGTCCAAACCCAAATTCAAATTCAAAATCCCTTGAATTTCATCCAAATTCCAAAACCAGAAAATAGATAAACATTTCCTGGCTTGATTGGGCCGCTTCCCTCCTTTCTCCCGCGTCCGGCCCGACTTCCCCCTTCCTCTTTTCTCACCCGCGCCCGGCCTCTGGGCCGCGTCGTCCGCGCGCGCCACGGCCCAGCTGACGTCCGGCCCGTCCGCCCGCCGCGAGCCGCTGACGCGCGGGCCCGTGCCCTTCGTCAACCTCGCGCCGCCGCCGCCGCCCGACCGGCCAGCGCGAGACACGGCATTAACGGCGTTGTCGCCGCTCCCATCCTCCCTCCCGCCATTTGGCAGAACGTCGAGCTCGCTTCCCCGCTCCCCGTCCGGACCCCCACCTCCTTCCGCCGGAACCCTAGTTCCCCCCGCCATTAAAAGCGACGAGCTCGAGCTCCACGCCGCGGTAGCGTTGAGGCAACGCGCAGCCCTTCACGCCGCGCCCGGGGCCCCCTCACTCCTCCGCGCCGCGTGGCCGCCAGCTCGCCCCGTCCCCCACATCTCGCACCGCGCGCCGCGGAGCTCCGGCGAAATATCCCGGCAGCCGCGGGATATTTTCCCGGCTCCCCACCGCCTTCGCGCAGCCTTAAAAGGGCGCCACGGCCTTCCTCTTTCTCTTTCGCTCTCAAACCCATCTTCTCCCTCCCTCGCGCGAACCCAATTTCTCTCCTCTTCCCCAACTCCGGTGAGCTTCACATCGCTCCTCCGTCGCACCCCGCTGCGCCTAAGCTCGAGGTGAGCTTCCCCGACCCTCTCTCTCTCCCGCCTGCGTCTCTTCTTCCCTCTCCTCGCATCCGAGCATGGCCCCCACCGAGCGCCGCCGCCCGCCACCCTTCTCCCTCGCCGCCGGCTGCCGCGGGAGCACCCCCGGCCCAGCCGAACGCGGCTACACCTTCCCCTTGCGCGCATGCACGAGTGCGGGCACTCCAATCCGCTCGCGCGCAAGCGCACGCGCCTTTGCGCGCGCATGCCCAACCCCGGCCAAGCTCCGGCGAGCTTGCGCCGCCGCTTCACGCATCGCTCACGTGCACACGTCCCTCCGCCAGCTCCGCCATAGCGCGTAGGCCACCGACAACCGCTCCATCCCTCCCTTCCGCCAGCTCCACGGCACTCCGACGAGCCCTCCGGCGAGGCGGGAACTTTTCCCCCGCCTCCGCCGCGCCGGAGCCACCGCACCGCGTCGAGCCCGCGTGGCGTCCGCGTGGCAGCCACGTCGGCACGCCCCACCGCGTGGCGCGCACGCGTGGTGCACGCGGCCCACGTGCACCACACGCACGCGCAGGGTCGGTCCACGCTTCTGTGGACCGAGTCCACCAAACAGTAGCCCCCGGGGCCCCCGGCCCCAGCTGGCCCACATGTCAGCCTCTGCTTCGCACACAAAAACGCTGGGTACACACATTCAGTGTACACAGAATCTATCTCCAGAGCCTAATTAAATTCAGAAAAATTCCCAAAAATATCCAAAAATCCCCAAAATCATTTCTAACCCTTTTCCAACCTTTGTGCACATCTGGAAAATTAGGGTGGAGGTTATACTTAATTAAAGTTAATCTACCCCTAATTTAATCCTTTTTCCCTAAATTCAAATATTCATATCTTCGTCGTTTTAACTCCGAATTCGATAATTCCTACACCATTATTCATCTAAAATCATCCTCTACCATATTCCATCAAAACCATCTTTAGTGGTGTATTTTATTTTATTTATTTTATTTTAATGATTGTTTAATTGAGTGTTAAGCGGTAGATTTAGCCTTTCTTTTATTTAATCGCTAGGTGATCAAGTCTTCGAGGAGGAACACGAGGACCCCGACTACGAGGAAGACTTAGAGGAGGAAGATTTTGGTGAAGGCAAGTCCTAACCACCTTGATCATATTTAACCTAATTAATCCCTACAAAATATCCTATATAGAGCCTGTGTGCAAATTAAACATGCATAGTCTTTTAAAATGATTTAAATATTAGAGTAACCTATCTTGTTGAAAGCCATGCCTTGTTTATTGCTATCCTTAATCCATTGTTAACCCTAGGTTCCAACAGCATTAATCTTTAATGATTTGTTGGAAAATATTGCCGCTTAGGTTCTATCACACTGTGTTAATTAATAATTTTGCTTCACATGTTTTTGTGTGAAAATGTGTGAGTGTGACTTGGTGATGTGTGTGTGAATTAAAAGGGATGGGCTTAGTAAGTGAAACCCATAGTGGGGGTTATGTTTTAGACGGGAGCAAGCGAGGTAGTCCTCAGTGGGGAGGCTATCTCTGGGACGCTACTTCTCGTTGGAGAGTAGCTATTGAAGATGCTTGCTTCGGTCGTATAAGGACCGGTTCATGTGCCGCCTTGCCTAGCACTTGAGTGCAACCACGAGCCCCTGTTATGGGCAGGGTTTGGAACCACACCCTACTAGTGATCGCCCGGTACCACCAGGAGGCAGGGAGTTGCAATCGGAAGCCAGGAGAGGATCTTGACGAGGTTGGCGTCGGATCTGGCAAGTGAAAGTTATTTGGCTATACTATGCCCATGTGAAGCCCCTGGTCGCTGATTTTCCGAGGTGGTACCGTGGTGACATTAGGCAGGTACGGAACCATTAGCATGTCTTTCCGACCCACGACGGTGGAAAGGTTTGACATGCCTCGTGGGTAAAGTGTACAACCTCTGCAGAGCGTAAGAATCTATCCGGATAGCCGTGTTCCACGGCATTGGACAAAGCGAAAGCAATGGCCACACAATGATTAGATTTCTGTGTGAGTTATCCTTGGCGTGTGTGTTTTCGGAATAACGCCGGTTTGGAGCCGTGTGCTGGTTGCCTGCCAGCGTTAAAACTTGGGAACTGGCGGGAAGGATTTATTCTCCCCCAGGGCCACTCAACCCCACTAAGATCTTATCAATGATGACTTAGAGTTTTACAAAATGTTTTGGTTTGCAAAACAAACCCCTGCATTGAAAATTGGCTTTTCGGCCGATCGATGGAAAACCCCAGCCTATTCCTTGGCAATATCCTTGCATATGAGTCACCCTTGTGTTAGGACTTGCTGAGTACCTTATGTACTCACCCCCCCATCTTAATCAATCATTCAGAGGAAGAAGCAGAGTATGACTTTCAAGCCGATGGCGAAGAAGACTAGGGTCGTCACGCGCAAGTTTGCCAGTGGAGTGGATCTGCTTCCGCCGTCCGTTGCGTAGAATAAAGCGTGGCATTGCTGCTTCCCAGCAATGGCCACTGTGGTGTGATGTGTGGTGTTGTAAGGCCTCTGGCCACCTCAGAGACCTTTTATGTAAATTAAAAGGCTTGTAATGAGCTTTGGTAATAAATAAAGGTGTGACTCTGAAGTGCCATTCTGTGAGAATGTCCGTATCAGCGTCTGATCCAGGGACTGATACGGTGGATTCAAGTACCTCTGAAAATGGGGTATGACAGAGTGGTATCAGAGCCATACTTGCCCGTAGGATGACCCTTCGCTTGGAAACGTGCGAGAGAGGAGTAGTATTTTATACAAACTATCTATAAAATTCTACTTCTCTACCTATGCTCTATTTATAAAATTCTTTTCTCCAGTACTCACCTCTTTTCAAAATTTGTGTGTAGGTAGATGGAGGACCTTCGTGCAGAGCTAGCCCAGCTGGAGGAGTGCCGTGCTCAGACTGCCCGTGTTCTCGAGGACACCGCCCAGATGTGGGACGAGGACGTTCGTAGACTTCGCGAGACCCAGGCACAGCTTGCAGAGGTTCAGGCACAGCTCACTGCGTCCCAGGACGAGGTTGCACGTTTGACCTCTAGGCTTGAGTTTGTGAGGAGACTTTGGGAGGAGGACGCTCTGTACCTCATCCGAGAGGTGGACCGCTGCTACGTGAGGCTTCACGAGGTTGGAGCAGGACCCCGCCGCAGGATGACCCCGAGGATCGGAGGACCAGCACGTCACCTTCACTACGCTTGCCCGATGGACTCCGACCCCGACACTGAGCCGACTGGAGACTCCTGGTCTTCTGGAGGTTCGGACCCGTCTGGAGGCGACTCAGGGTTAGGTTCTGACAGCCAGGGACACACTGACTCAGAGGACTCTGAGGGTCTTATGGAGTGGGCCGCAGAGTTAGAGGCCACAGAGTTAGAGGCCGCACTCATGAGAGAGGAGTCCACTAAGGAAGACTGTTACGGAGTTGCCCCCACTGAGGAGTCAGTGGCGGAGAACTTCGTGGACCTTCTTGGAGACGACGACGAGGTGATGGGCGAGGAGCAGCCTGCCCAAACAGACGTACCAGCAGAGCAGGAGCAGCCAGCACTGTACGACACCCCACCAGCACTGGAGCTGCCAGAGAACCTTCCGACGCCGACCCCAGCGGACCCAACACTGGAGGAGTACTACTGCCTGCTCAGCACGGACGAGCTAGTCCAGGACCCGTTCGACCTCTTCGAGGAGTGGCAGCAGGCTCAGGGCTTTCGAGCTTGAGGAGCGCTAGATAGGAGTAGCGCAGGAGCTTCGATAGTGTCTAGTCTCTAGTGCTAGGCGCTGTCTCGAGTAGTGTCGAGAGTCTAGAGTTAGGGTTGCCTCTAGTAGAGTCTTGTGTGATGAGAGTCGTGGTCTAGAACTCCCCTTGTGGTCGAGTCCTGTTGTAGTCTAGGCTGCGTCGAGTCCTTTTATGTATATAAATAAGAAAGGACTTTGGTATGTGTGATCGAACCTTGTTATTATGAATGCAGTGCTGTGTTGATGTAATGATGCTGGATCTTCTGTTTGCGTGTGTGCAAGATTTCTGGAACTTCTCTTCCATTGATCTTGTTTTGTTGTGCCTCGTAGTTCGTAGATTCCGTGAGCGTCCCATCTCACCTTTCTGCTAAACCCGTTAAACAGATGCCTCCCAAAAGATCTGTCAGGCTACAACAACGCTGTGAACGTGAAGAACACGACGAAGAGGACAACGTCCAGAATCAGGGAGGTGGACGTGGAAGAGGCAGGAACACTGCCCCGCGTGGCAGAGGTGGAGGTAGAGGTAGAGGTGGAGGTAGAGTTGAGAATGACAACAACCAAGAGCAACAGAAGGATGAAGCGAGTCAAAATCAGGAAGGCTATGATGAGGTTGAAAATAACAATCAGAACAGAGGTGGAGGAAACCAGAACCGTGGTAGAGGTGGAAGAGGTGGTGGATGAGGTGGTAGACTACCAGGACCACCTGTCACCAATTTAGTGGAAGTAATGGATAATCAGACCCGCCTGATGGAGGTAATAGCTCAAGGACTGCTAGACCGTACTCCAGGTCCCCAGAGCAAGATGTCCGAATTCATGAGGCTCAGGCCCCCGATATTTGAGGGTACTGAGGAGGATCCTCTAGCAGCCGATGATTGGCTGAGAGACATCACCAAGAAGCTGCACTTGGTGAATGCGGATGACAGAGAGAAGGTGCTGTTAGCATCTCACCAGCTGAAACGGTGCAGCAAGTGAATGGTGGGATAACTACAGAGAAGGTGCAGAAAATGCAGATGCTACCACCTGGGAGGAATTCCAGGAGGAGTTCAGGAGGTATCACATCCCGGAAGGTGTGATTGAGATGAAGGCCGATGAATTCCGCTCACTCAAGCAGGGAGCAATGACAGTCAATCAATATATCAGAAAGTTCATGAAATTGGCTCGTTATGCTCCCGACGATGTTAATACCGACAAGAAGAAGCAGGATCGTTTCCGAAAGGGACTTAATCCTGGATTAAGAGTGCAGTTGGTCACGCACATATATCCAGATTTCAACACCCTTATGAATCGTGCACTTCTTCTGGAAGATGCACGTTCCCACATCGAGCATGATAGGAAGCGCAAATTCACTGCGCAGAAGCTCAAGCAGCAGGAAAGGAATCAGAAGCCAAGAATCAATAACAGCTTTCAGAAGCCGAAGTACCAGCCAACAATGCAATACAGGACCTCAGCGTCCAATCAGCAAAGCTCAGCACCATCATACCGCAATCAGAGTTCTGGCAGCCAGCAGAAGAGTGGTTCCAGTGTCGCTCAGCCCAACAACAACGACAAGAGAACCTGCTTTCACTGCCGCGAGCCAGGTCATATGATTGCAAGATGCCCTTATCGAAACCAAAGCAATGTTCCAACTCAGCAGCATCAATCAAATAGCGCCAGAACTGCAGCATCAGGAAATGGACGTGGTGGACAGCAACCCTCGGGACAACCGCGAAGGAACAATCAAACCTTCGGCCGAGGCAAGGTCAACCACATCAATGCAGATGAAGTTGAGGATACTCCAGACGTTGTTCTTGGTGAGTATCTCATCAACTCAACCCTTGCAACTGTTCTGTTTGATTCTGGAGCTTCGCACTCATTTGTTTCATCGAAGTTTGTTGCTACAAATGGCTTGCCAACTGTTATGCTAAAACGACCCCTAATAATCCGGACTCCCGGGGCCGAGACCAAAAGCTATTTGGGATGCCCACGGGTTAAGATCCTTTTAGGTGGGGTAGAGTTCCTAGCGAACTTAGTAGTCCTAGAATCTCAGGGGATAGATGTTATCCTCGGAATGGACTGGTTAAGCAAGCACCGAGGCAACATAGCATGTGACACCCGAAAGGTTACTCTAATAAACCACAAAGGAATTCAAGTGGTATGTGAACCAAAAAGGCCAAAAGATACACCAATGGTTCACCACATGGAAGCACTGTCATTGGATGAAGTGCCAGTGGTATGTGAATACCCAGATGTATTTCCAGATGAGCTACCAGGCATGCCACCTGACAGGGATATAGAATTCATCATTGACCTAATCCCCGGAACCTCACCAATAGCAAAGAGACCATATCGAATGGCAGCTAATGAGTTAGCAGAGTTGAAGGCACAAATAGCAGAGTTGCAGAAGAAGGGCTTTATTAGGCCAAGTTCGTCACCATGTGGATCACCAGTTCTCTTTGTCAAAAAGAAAGACGGCAGTCTTAGATTGTGCATAGACTACCGATCTCTTAATGAAGTCACCATTAAGAATAAGTACCCTCTGCCCAGGATCGATGATTTATTTGATCAGTTGAAAGGAGCCAAGTATTTCTCCAAAATTGATTTGAGATCAGGGTACTATCAATTGAAGATTATAGAAGGAGACATCCTTAAGACAGCCTTTGTTACCAGATATGGACAATATGAGTTCACCGTGATGCCATTCGGACTCACAAATGCACCTGCATACTTCATGAACCTGATGAACAAAGTATTTATGGAAGAGTTAGATCGATTTGTCGTTGTCTTTATTGACGACATTCTGATCTACTCTAAGAGTGCCGAAGAGCACGATGAACACTTGAGAATAGTTCTGGAAAGGTTGAGAGCACATCAACTGTACGCCAAATTCAGTAAATGTGAATTTTGGCTAAACAGAGTGGCTTTCCTTGGACATATCCTGACTGAAGAAGGAGTGTCAGTCGACCCATCCAAGGTTGAAGCAGTCACCAATTGGAAGCAACCAACCAATGTGACAGAGGTCAGAAGCTTCCTTGGCTTGGCAGGCTATTACCGCCGATTCATCGAAGGATTTTCCAAAATAGCCAGGCCTATGACAGCCTTGACACAGAAAGGCAAGGAGTTTAAGTGGACAGATGCTTGCGAGAGAAGTTTTCAAGAACTAAAGAAAAGGTTGACAACAGCCCCTGTGCTGACTTTGCCAGACATCCACCGTGACTTCGTCGTGTATTGCGATGCGTCACGGCAGGGATTAGGATGCGTCCTAATGCAAGATGGGCGAGTGGTAGCATATGCCTCAAGACAATTGAAGACACATGAGCAGAACTACCCTACTCATGACTTGGAGTTAGCAGCTGTCGTTCATGCGCTCAAGATCTGGAGACACTATCTAATTGGAAATAAGTGTGAGATATACACGGATCACAAAAGCCTAAAGTATATCTTCACCCAGTCAGACCTAAACTTCAGGCAACGAAGATGGCTGGAATTAATCAAGGATTACAACCTGGAGATACATTACCATCCAGGAAAAGCTAATGTGGTGGCAGATGCGCTGAGTCGCAAGGTGCCCCGTCATCGCGTTAGAACATCCAAGCGGATGCCTGAGTTACAAGCAGAGATGGAAAAGTTAAACCTACATATCGCCCAACCTGGTCAGTTGAATGCACTGTGTGTAGAACCAACACTGGAAAGCCAGATACGCACAGCTCAAGAGACAGATAAGGAAATACAGGAGCTTAAGAAAAAGACAGGGGAAGACAAAGCCCCCGGATTTCGAGTGGATAACCAGGGAACCCTGTGGTACAAGGATCGAATCTGTGTACCAAGTATGGGTGGATATCGATGACTCATCCTGGATGAAGCACGTAACTCTGCCTACTCCATCCATCCTGGGAGTACCAAGATGTACTTGGATTTGAAACAGAAATACTGGTGGACTGGCATGAAGAAAGACATCGCGGAATTTATAGCCAGATGTGACATATGTCAGAGAGTGAAGGCAGAACACCAGAGACCTGCAGGACTATTACAACCACTGCATGTTCCAGTATGGAAGTGGGACGAAATTAGCATGGACTTTATCGTGGGACTGCCCAGAACCCAGAAGGGAAATGACTCGATATGGGTCATAGTAGACCGTTTGACCAAGGTTGCTCATTTCATACCAGTGAAGACGGCCTATAGAGGAGACAAATATGCTCAGCTCTATGTAGATAACATCCTTAAACTACATGGAGTTCCGAGCAGAATAGTATCCGACCGAGGCTCACAGTTCACCTCAAGATTTTGGAAGAGCTTACATGGTTTACTAAAAACCAAGTTGGATTATAGCTCTGCCTATCATCCTCAAACTGATGGACAGACAGAAAGAGTAAACCAAATTCTGGAGGATATGTTGAGAGCATGCGTCCTAGTCTATGGAAAAGATTGGGAAAAGAGTTTGGCCTTCGCAGAGTTTTCATACAACAATAGCTACCAAACAAGCCTGCAAATGTCACCATTTGAGGCATTGTATGGTAGGAAATGCAGAACCCCACTAATGTGGTCAGAAGTAGGAGAAAGATCGCTTTTTGGACCTGCCATTATCAGGGATGCCGAAGAAGAGGTGGCACTGATCAGAGAAAATTTGAAAGCAGCCCAGAGCAGGCAGAAGAGTTACGCAGACACGAGGCGTAGAGAGTTAAGCTTCGAAAAGGGAGATTATGTATATCTCAAGGTATCGCCAATTCGAGGTATACGAAGATTTCAAATTAAGGGAAAGTTAGCCCCAAGGTACATCGGACCATTCAAGATACTTGAGAGGATCGGAAAAGTGGCATACCGTCTTGAACTCCCTCAGGAGATGTCCGACGTACACAACGTCTTCCATGTATCACAACTAAAGAAATGTCTGAGGGTCCCAGAAGAAGTAATACCCCCTGAAGTAATGGACCTTCAGCCCGATCTCCGATATCAAGAAAGACCTATAAAGATATTGGATGTTGCCACCCGGCTAACGAGAAGGAATGCCATAAGATTTTGCCGAGTGCAATGGAGCAATCACACTGAGGCAGAGGCCACATGGGAACGAGAAGATGACCTTAGGAGAGAGTTCCCGTACCTGTTCGATAGCGAGTCGGAATCTCGAGGACGAGATTCTGTTTAAGTGGGGTAGGTTTGTAGCACCCGTAATTTTTGCTCATTTCGATAAACCTAAAATTGGGGCTTTTCAAAAAATTTCAAATAATAAAAATGGATTAGATCAAAAATAGGACTCAATTGAATTTTCTCGAAATTAAAACCATGCATGAAGCCATCATGTGCATTTTTGCCTCTTATTGTCTTTATTTAACTGTTTGGGTGAGTGTTGAAGTCCAAACCCAAATTCAAATTCAAAATCCCTTGAATTTCATCCAAATTCCAAAACCAGAAAATAGATAAACATTTCCTGGCTTGATTGGGCCGCTTCCCTCCTTTCTCCCGCGTCCGGCCCGACTTCCCCCTTCCTCTTTTCTCACCCGCGCCCGGCCTCTGGGCCGCGTCGTCCGCGCGCGCCACGGCCCAGCTGACGTCCGGCCCGTCCGCCCGACGCGAGCCGCTGACGCGCGGGCCCGTGCCCTTCGTCAACCTCGCGCCGCCGCCGCCGCCCGACCGGCCGGCGCGAGACACGGCATTAACGGCGTTGTCGCCGCTCCCATCCTCCCTCCCGCCATTTGGCAGAACGTCGAGCTCGCTTCCCCGTCCGGACCCCCACCTCCTTTCGCCGGAACCCTAGTTCCCCCCGCCATTAAAAGCGACGAGCTCGAGCTCCACGCCGCGGTAGCGTTGAGGCAACGCGCAGCCCTTCACGCCGCGCCCGGGGCCCCCTCACTCCTCCGCGCCGCGTGGCCGCCAGCTCGCCCCGTCCCCCACATCTCGCACCGCGCGCCGCGGAGCTCCGGCGAAATATCCCGGCAGCCGCGGGATATTTTCCCGGCTCCCCACCGCCTTCGCGCAGCCTTAAAAGGGCGCCACGGCCTTCCTCTTTCTCTTTCGCTCTCAAACCCATCTTCTCCCTCCCTCGCGCGAACCCAATTTCTCTCCTCTTCCCCAACTCCGGTGAGCTTCACATCGCTCCTCCGTCGCACCCCGCTGCGCCTAAGCTTGAGGTGAGCTTCCCCGACCCTCTCTCTCTCCCGCCTGCGTCTCTTCTTCCCTCTCCTCGCATCCGAGCATGGCCCCCACCGAGCGCCGCCGCCCGCCACCCTTCTCCCTCGCCGCCGGCTGCCGCGGGAGCACCCCCGGCCCAGCCGAACGCGGCTACACCTTCCCCTTGCGCGCATGCACGAGTGCGGGCACTCCAATCCGCTCGCGCGCAAGCGCACGCGCCTTTGCGCGCACATGCCCAACCCCGGCCAAGCTCCGGCGAGCTTGCGCCGCCGCTTCACGCATCGCTCACGTGCACACGTCCCTCCGCCAGCTCCGCCATAGCGCGTAGGCCACCGACAACCGCTCCATCCCTCCCTTCCGCCAGCTCCACGGCACTCCGACGAGCCCTCCGGCGAGGCGGGAACTTTTCCCCCGCCTCCGCCGCGCCGGAGCCACCGCACCGCGTCGAGCCCGCGTGGCGTCCGCGTGGCAGCCACGTCGGCGCCGCGTCGGCACGCCCCACCGCGTGGCGCGCACGCGTGGTGCACGCGGCCCACGTGCACCACACGCACGCGCAGGGTCGGTCCACGCTTCTGTGGACCGAGTCCACCAAACAGTAGCCCCCGGGGCCCCCGGCCCCAGCTGGCCCACATGTCAGCCTCTGCTTCGCACACAAAAACGCTGGGTACACACATTCAGTGTACACAGAATCTATCTCCAGAGCCTAATTAAATTCAGAAAAATTCCCAAAAATATCCAAAAATCCCCAAAATCATTTCTAACCCTTTTCCAACCTTTGTGCACATCTGGAAAATTAGGGTGGAGGTTATACTTAATTAAAGTTAATCTACCCCTAATTTAATCCTTTTTCCCTAAATTCAAATATTCATATCTTCGTCGTTTTAACTCCGAATTCGATAATTCCTACACCATTATTCATCTAAAATCATCCTCTACCATATTCCATCAAAACCATCTTTAGTGGTGTATTTTATTTTATTTATTTTATTTTAATGATTGTTTAATTGAGTGTTAAGCGGTAGATTTAGCCTTTCTTTTATTTAATCGCTAGGTGATCAAGTCTTCGAGGAGGAACACGAGGACCCCGACTACGAGGAAGACTTAGAGGAGGAAGATTTTGGTGAAGGCAAGTCCTAACCACCTTGATCATATTTAACCTAATTAATCCCTACAAAATATCCTATATAGAGCCTGTGTGCAAATTAAACATGCATAGTCTTTTAAAATGATTTAAATATTAGAGTAACCTATCTTGTTGAAAGCCATGCCTTGTTTATTGCTATCCTTAATCCATTGTTAACCCTAGGTTCCAACAGCATTAATCTTTAATGATTTGTTGGAAAATATTGCCGCTTAGGTTCTATCACACTGTGTTAATTAATAATTTTGCTTCACATGTTTTTGTGTGAAAATGTGTGAGTGTGACTTGGTGATGTGTGTGTGAATTAAAAGGGATGGGCTTAGTAAGTGAAACCCATAGTGGGGGTTATGTTTTAGACGGGAGCAAGCGAGGTAGTCCTCAGTGGGGAGGCTATCTCTGGGACGCTACTTCTCGTTGGAGAGTAGCTATTGAAGATGCTTGCTTCGGTCGTATAAGGACCGGTTCATGTGCCGCCTTGCCTAGCACTTGAGTGCAACCACGAGCCCCTGTTATGGGCAGGGTTTGGAACCACACCCTACTAGTGATCGCCCGGTACCACCAGGAGGCAGGGAGTTGCAATCGGAAGCCAGGAGAGGATCTTGACGAGGTTGGCGTCGGATCTGGCAAGTGAAAGTTATTTGGCTATACTATGCCCATGTGAAGCCCCTGGTCGCTGATTTTCCGAGGTGGTACCGTGGTGACATTAGGCAGGTACGGAACCATTAGCATGTCTTTCCGACCCACGACGGTGGAAAGGTTTGACATGCCTCGTGGGTAAAGTGTACAACCTCTGCAGAGCGTAAGAATCTATCCGGATAGCCGTGTTCCACGGCATTGGACAAAGCGAAAGCAATGGCCACACAATGATTAGATTTCTGTGTGAGTTATCCTTGGCGTGTGTGTTTTCGGAATAACGCCGGTTTGGAGCCGTGTGCTGGTTGCCTGCCAGCGTTAAAACTTGGGAATTGGCGGGAAGGATTTATTCTCCCCCAGGGCCACTCAACCCCACTAAGATCTTATCAATGATGACTTAGAGTTTTACAAAATGTTTTGGTTTGCAAAACAAACCCCTGCATTGAAAATTGGCTTTTCGGCCGATCGATGGAAAACCCCAGCCTATTCCTTGGCAATATCCTTGCATATGAGTCACCCTTGTGTTAGGACTTGCTGAGTACCTTATGTACTCACCCCCCCATCTTAATCAATCATTTAGAGGAAGAAGCAGAGTATGACTTTCAAGCCGATGGCGAAGAAGACTAGGGTCGTCACGCGCAAGTTTGCCAGTGGAGTGGATCTGCTTCCGCCGTCCGTTGCGTAGAATAAAGCGTGGCATTGCTGCTTCCCAGCAATGGCCACTGTGGTGTGATGTGTGGTGTTGTAAGGCCTCTGGCCACCTCAAAGACCTTTTATGTAAATTAAAAGGCTTGTAATGAGCTTTGGTAATAAATAAAGGTGTGACTCTGAAGTGCCATTCTGTGAGAATGTCCGTATCAGCGTCTGATCCAGGGACTGATACGGTGGATTCAAGTACCTCTGAAAATGGGGTATGACAAAAAATCAAAGGTTGAATAAACAATTAGAGTAAAGAAGGATATACTAACCATTGATATACATGATGAAGAGCAAATTAACTCTTATTTTGTTAATTTCTCGATTTTACACCATATTATTGGGTGTATAATCGTTAAAAACTTACTCAGATCACATAATACTCGGATTCGGGACGGATATCACTCATCTCGTATCCTATCCCGCAATTATTTTTCGGACTCGAATTCGGACACGGATAGTGTCGGGTAATTATTAATGCATTCTGTATTTGCCCATATTAATTTATTTCGGATTCGGCAGTCGGTCGGATGGATATTATCCGTCCTGTTTTCACCCCTACTAAGAGGCTCACATATATAGGAGAAATTATATCGGCATAGTGTTGAGATTTTTTTTTTTTGAAGCAACAGGAGGGGAAAGCCCCGACTGATTCCAAAGAGTTACAAAGTGCAGTTTAAGAAATTCCAAAAACATGATCAATAGATAGGCCACATCAAATATATTAGCAGTAAACAAATCCAACAGACACAGATGACTTACGCGAAGGATAACCAGTAATAACAGGACCTATAAGTTGCAAAGCCACAATTCCATCGATCACTGTCAGACAGGGCCCTATCAATCGCCTCCCAAATACATCGGCTTTTGTTTCCCACTTCTGTGTAATTTCTATCCCTGTTTCGATACGTTGTCTCGAAATGACAGGTACACTGGAACCTGTCTTGGTTATTATGCATGCTGGATCGAGTAGGATGCATGTGTCTCCCGGTCCAATGCTTTTTCTTGATAAAAAGACCAAGGCCAGCTGAGCAATTCCGTGTGTAATTGGAATTACCCCTCTTTCTTATGAAAGTAGAAAGACAGAGCCAGCTTCTCTCAGGGTCATATCATATATACCCATCAGAAAAGGAGAAACCACTATCAACGGCCAACAACAACTGAATACAGAGTATTGACAACTATCAACATGGAGCAGAAGATCCAGGCACTACAACCTCCCTCTCGCCGAGAGGCCTCTCCAACCACAATTGTCATGTCAGTCGAGAGGTCTACAGGATATACCTCAACAAAACAAATTTGAGTGATGGCAGCAAGTGATTGAGTTCAGTAATTTATTATAGAAAATTATTGACTCTAAAGAGACATGGTTCTCTGGACAAGATATAATTAAGCATGAACGGAAGCGGATGGGAAGAGCTCCTTGTTGGATTGGTTATTCAGATTTTATTTGATGGTTAATTCAAAGGCAAGTAGTGTGGTAATTAATTAAGAACCCCGGTGAGAAAATACGAATGCTTCCTATGATTTTTGCATACTATATATGTGAACAGACAAAAAAAAATCTAGAATACAAATCATTGGGGAACATGGTGAGGTGTCAGCTGAAAATTAACATTGGTTGAACAGAAGTTGAAAAACAGAATTCCTGAAATTCAGTAATCTGCCCAAGACAATTAACAGGGCTACTGGCAGCTTTCTGGTCATGTGGCTTGTCCTGCCTCATTACCTTCCTTTATATACTCATGCGTAATTGAACAAAGTCATAACAAACCTGAAGAGAAAAGAGCATAGGAGTATTGTTCCAAAAACTATATATCAATAAATCTAGTAATAACAACATCTAGACCAAGCAACACAATGGATACTTGAAATAACCATGGCAGGCTGGTTATAAGGAACTGGAAGGATCTTGGGTTGCCACTCTCCTAGGTGGTATTGTACCCTTTCTCTGTTCCTAAACATGTTGCTTGAGTATTTGATATACATCCTCTGTTTCACATTAATTTTTGTTTCCCAAAATATATACAGTTCTCGCTTCGCAATGCATCTTTATTCAATTTCTCATTTTTCAATGCATCGTTTTATGGGTTTATATCTATCTCTCGCCTCTTACTCTCCTCAGCGTTTCATATATATGCCATCACGTTTTCCACCTCTTTTTAGTTCCCGTGCCGAAGCTCGAAACTGCTTATATTATGAAACGGAAGAAGTACTTTGCATTTAATTTCTACAGCCAGATCTTACTGGGTGGTACTGTACCTGGCAATTTATCAGGTTTACGCTTTGTGTTTTATGCAGTTGCCGCTCCTTCTGCCCCTCTTGAGCTTGCTGCTGCTTGAGCCTTGTCGATGGCCATCAGCACCTGCGGCTGCCGGCGAAGTCCCCAGAACAGGCAGTGCTGGTGCCGGAAACAGGGGAGGCGCCAACACTGCCGGTGAAGGGTAATGGGCGCACGGCAGTAGGGTCCCGAAGGGAACCATGGGCGGAGGCCCGAGGACGGCCATCGGAGCGACGGCCGTCGGTGGCGACGGAAAGTACGGTGGCGGCTGCACGACGGGGTACGGGTACACCGCCGTGGCTGGAACGGCCGAAGCTATATCTGGCCAACTGGGCCGTGCTAAAAGGGCCGGTCCGTGGCCCACCAATTTTGGCCCGGTCCGAGCACGGCACGGCCCGGTGCATGAGTGGGCCATGCCGGCCGGTAGCCCGCCTAGGGCCGTGCTTGGGCCTAGGCGCAAGCCTGCCGTGCCGGCACGGCACGGCCCGTTTAGCAGCTGGCCCGTTCAGCCCACAACGCGGCCCGTGTAGCACGGCACAGCACGGCCCGTTTAGTCATATTTTACATTAAAAAAATTAAAATAATAAGAAAAAAGTACATTTTCAGTCTAGGGCCGGCCCGGCACGGCACGGCCCGGCCCATGTAACTCGGCTAGGGCCGTGCTTGGGCTTGAACTGAAGGCCCGTGTGCCGGCCCGGCCCGGTCCGTTGGCCAGCTATAGCCGAAGCAGACATGGCCTTGACCTGGTGCTGCAACCGGTTCATGTACTGGATGGTCTGATCCAGTGTCGAGGCACGGCAGAAAACAACGAACATATGTGTCAAGGCATGCCACACCATTGAACTGGATAAGGTGGGTAGCGGCCGCAGATTCCGTTTCCACTATCCAAAGGAAAACAAAACACTACAGTAGTACTGATCTGACCTTGTCGCATCCGGGGACGAGCTGCTGAAGCGTCTTTAGCCTCTCGCTGATCTTGCACCTTCGTCTCTGCAAAGCATAAACAAATCAAAACTTTTTTACAATGAAAATGCATCTGATTATTGATGCAGATCTGCAGTCAGGTGATTTGTAGTACCTTCTCTACGATGTTGTGAGGCTCTCCGTGGTGAGACCTCCTGGCCCCTCCTGTGGCTGCCTTCCTCCTCTCGCTTGAATCACCTGCTGTATCCTGTCATATTCACAAATGAGGTAAAAATAATAATTTTCATTTTTAATTTTTTGAGATAACAAGCTGGAAGAAGAGTAGCAAAATAAAAATATAGGAGGAAATCAACAACCCATCCAAGGAATAATTAAAAAAATGTATCACTGGTCTCCTAGCTTCAATTCCTCACTGAAAATTGTGGGAGAAAATATATATAGTTGGGACTTCAGAACAACGGCATTCTTATTTTGTTGTAACCCTTTTCGTTTACACACCTATTTTTTCTCAAAATACTCTTTAACAGCACCATCCAGCAAAACCTTTTTTTTATTCTTAAAAGTTTATATATGAATCCATGTTGAACCGCAGACTCAATACCCAGGAAATACATACAATCATGTACGTAAATTGGTATGTAACCATGCGTGTATAAACATACCTTGGTGCCCATCATCTCATCACTGTCTCGTGCATGCTCCTCATCGCCTCGCACAATCGCAGAGAGCCACGATGCCATCTCGTGCTCGGAAGGAGGGCCAGGCAGCACCTCGGGCTCACGCAGCGGCGGCGGGAACCGTGGCGATAGGCAGTGGCCGGAGACTGCCGGCGGCAGCTCCAACATGCCGCCACCTTGTTGCCACACCGTTTTGAAGAGACCATTACTGCAGACGACACAAATGAGACATCCGAAAGACGTAGCGTGATGTTTGTACATGATGCATGAGTAGGGCAACAACAACAAAGATCTGAATTTGAAAGTAGGTCATTGTTTACTACCAGTATACTCCCTCCGTTTCATATTATATGTAGTTTTGGGTTTGGACACGATAACTAAGAAAGGTGAAAAAAGTGATTGGCACAGAAAACAATGAGCAGTGAAGGAGAAGAGAGATAGAGATAGGCACAAGAAACGATGCACTGGGAAGTGAGAAAGTTGCCTTAGGAATCCAAAACTACTTCTATTTTGGCAAAAAATTTGAGTGCTAGAACTACCTAAATTTTTTTTTTGAGAATCTAGAACTACCTATATTTTGAAACAGAGGGAGTACATGTATAAACCACCCAAATGCATCTTTCTTGGGATGCAGTTATACGCACATCTACTATATACATCGGCGATATACTCATATCTATATATGTACGTTATGATGATCACTGAAGATCGACCTGCATAACATAATGATCATTGCGTAGATGCAGTGTGATGCTGCCATCTGCGCCTACTATCTCGACCGCGCGCACACACACACACGACGAGTACCGCCTATACCGCTTCATGGCATAGTACCTGCACAATGTGCATATGGAATTCATGAGCATTGAGATAGCACATACGTGGAGTAGTAATCACTAAACATGCCGGGGAGGTGGTGGTTGCCGGCAGCATCCTCGCCGGAATTGTCGGGGTAGCAGCAGTAGCACCAAAGACCACCTGGAGTATGATCTTTGCAGTTCATCAACTCGCTCTGCACGATGGGATCGGAAAACCTAAAATCTTTCACGCGATCGAAGAAGCAATAGCACCTGCACATCATCCGCTCTCTATTTATATATAGGGGCGAGAGAGACGGTCCTAGTGTGTGGGTGCGCAGGAATAATGATGGGAGGGGCCACGCTATGGCTGTTCATTGGACATGGATGGCGCGGCTGATACTCCAAGGCGGCGGTAGCTGTGCGGAAACGTCGTCCATGGTGCAGACACCTAGGCGGGAGGAGAGAGCGAAGCAAGGTACAAGACGACGAGCTAGCTCACGTCTACTTAGCTAGTTAGCGTAAGTACAGACCCCCATTTCGACCCAACTTTGTCGCCGCCTGGCGCCCAGGCCTGCCTCTCTGCCCGCGGCTGAGACAACGGCGGCGCCGGCCATGGAGAAATACTATCTATTTCTTATCTAAGTATCTGGACAACTCTATTTTCTTACTACTTAATACTAATGTTCATTAATAGTCAATTTTCTTAGTACTTAGTACTAAAGCTCTACAACTTAACAAAGGAGAATATCAACTCTAAAGATAGATGTGTCCAGATACTTAGATAACACTACGGGAAAGCTGATATTTGCCGAGTGTTGGAGACTTTGCCGAGTGTATTCCTTCGGACACTCGGCAAATAACTTCTTTGCCGAGTGTCTAACAAAAAACCGTCGGCAAAATAAATACACTCGGCAAACACCAAGTTTGCCGAGTGCAAAAAAAAAACACTCGGCAAAGACCCATCTTTGCTGAGTGCCCCAAACAAACACTCGGCAAAGGCCCATCTTTGCCGAGCGCCCCAAAAAAACACTCGGCAAAAAAAATTCAAACAATATTTTGAAGCTCTAAACAAATTCAAATTAAAAAGTGTTGAACTACAAAGTTGTTTAACTTGCGAAGATATACAACTTTTATTTGGACCATTTCTTAGTTCAACAAAATGATAGCAAAGTTGTTCACAAAATCTACATCTATCAAATAAGTTCATGAAACTATAAGACAAGTATATAAGATTTGTGAAAATTTTTACTACCACTATGTCAGATGAACAAATGACCAAAATAAAAGTTGTGTATCTTCAGATGTTATACAACGTTGTAGTTCAATATTTTTTATTTAAATTAATTTTTCTAAGAAAAAGTATATTTGAAGTTTTTCAAATTTGAAATTTGAATTTTTTATTTCAAATAACCTCTTATGGAGGAACATCCAAAATGAGAGTTATGATTCACAATAAGTTATGAAAGTTTGTATTTGATGACGTTTTTATTTAAAATCATCTTGTCAACGAAAACTAATTGAATTTCTTAAATTTGAAATTTAAATTTTGTAAACGACTTCGGATGGAGAAATTACCAAAATGAAATTTGTAGAGCACGACGAAATCTAAAACTTTGTAGTTGATAGCTTTTTAATTTGAAATTGTCTAGTACCTCAAAATAAACGCACAATGAAATCAAGAAAACACAAGTGCCACGTCATCAATCCATTGCTTCCAAATCCTTGCTTCCTATTGGTCGAAATATCTTCACCCGGATCCCTCCCCAAATTAACTCCACCGGCTCCTTCTTCCACCTCCACCTCTCTCTCTCCTTCGCATCTCTCTCTCTCTCTCCCTCTCTCTCTCCCAGGCAGCGATGGAGGAGGCCCCCAGGCCGGCAAGGGCAGCGGCGACGGAGGCTCCCAGGCGCAGAGCTGGTTCCCGCCGCTGGCGCTCCCGAGGTACACGTTGTAGCACGCCTTCACCACTTGGCCCAGGCACTCCCCGCTGACGGAGACGGTCGGGCACCGCGCGAAGGCCACGAGCACGCGCAGCACGGCGAGCTCGAGCGCGTCGTCGCCGCCAAGCGCGCCGCAGGAGAGCACCGCGGCGAAGAGCTTGGAGACAGGGGAGGACGGGGATGGAGCGGCGGAGGGGTCGGCGGCCTCGACGTCGCGTCTGGCGGCGGGGCGGAGGTGGTGGCCGTGGACGCGGTGGCGGCGACCGGCGAGGAGTCCGGCGACAGCACCGGTGCTCGACACGTACGGCTCGCTCCACCGCGACAAGGCACGGCAGCTCATCTCCCTCGTCGCGCGGCAGCTCGTCTTCCTGTCCCGTAGCGCGGCGGTCTAGACTGGGCGGCGTGGCGGCGGCGACGGGCGAGCGGCGTGGTAGTGGCCGCTGCGGCGGCGGGTGTTTTTTTTTATTATTTCCAAAATAGTTTGCCGAGTGTTAATTTTGGTACACGGCAAACTATTTGCCGTGTGTTCGACAAAAGACACTCGGCAAAGAGCTGTTTGCCGAGAGCTGTTTGCCGTGTGCTCTTTGCCGAGTGTTACACTCGGCAAACTTTTTGCCGAGTGTATTTTGGCTTTTACCGAGTGTTTCGGGCACTCGGCAAAGATGAGGTTTCCCGTAGTGTAAGATGGTAACTCTACAAGCTGTATGTGGGCTACTCCCTCTGTCTAGTTTATTTGGCACTCTGGATACGTTTTTGGATGTTCAGATTTATAGAATGTTCTATGGACATTCTATGAATCTAGTTAAGTGTTTTGTTCATGTTTATAGCATTTTCACTGAACCTGGTATAGAGCCAGAATGCCAATTATATTCTGGAACAGAGGGAGTAAGTTATTTCATTAATGTTTCTACTCAGCTCTTCGAAACCTCCGGCGATCCATCCAAGAGTTAAAACAGAACTAGTTTGCTCTATTAATAAGGTTCATGGGTACCCCTTTCCATCCTTGTGCCAAACCAATACGTACAATCAAAACTCTCTCTTACGACTCTAGCAGGCCAATCAAGCCATTATCTGATCAAGGGGCAATTGTGTTATTACCCTCACTCTGAACTCTAATTGTGAGTTTACCCTCAATTTTTCAACTATTGCGATTTTACCCCTACATCGGGTAAACTCTGGCTTCAGGTTGCAAAAAGGAATAAAATAACAAAGTGAAAAAAATTGAGCGTAAACTCACAGTTAGAGTTCAGAATGAGGGTAAAAACACAATTATCCCCTTTTTCAATTGTAGTTCTAAAGTATTAAGAATAATACCATGCTATGCGTCCATGACAGATAGTAACCCCCCCCCCCCCCTCCCCGGTGCCTTCGGTGAGTTACGCTTAGTATTCCCCTTCATTACGTAAGAAACGTTCAAAGGTGACGATAAATAGGTAACGGGCTTTTGTTGCCCGTCACCTAATAAGTATGAGTGACGGGTCACATTATAGCCCGTCACCTGTTTCTCTTCCCAGCTCGTACCCTCTGACTAATAGGTGACGGGCATAGATGTTGTCCGTTACCTATAACCTGACCCTATAATAGGTAACGGAGCTTATTGTGGCCCGTGACCATCAGAAGCCAAATAGGTCACGGGCAAGACATTGGCCGTCACCTGTTACCGGGTTCGGGTAAAACGTATGGGTCCCACAGCTTTCTCTTTTCCTATCCCGTCTTCTCGCTGCACAGAAACAAAAAATTCCCCATGGCATCACCAAGGCGTCACGCCCCGCCGCCGCCCACCGCCACTGTTGCCGCGCGAGGCCGCCACCACCTCCCTCCGGCGCGCGAGGCGGCAGCGCAAGCCCATCCCCTCCTATCTCTGGTGCGCGGAACGGCGGCGACAGCCCGACTCCTCCCTCCTATGGCGTGCTAGGCGGCGACGATGCGAGGGCGAGCGATGTGGCGGTGTGAGCCTGCCTCCTCATTCCTCCCTCCGGTGTGTCCGCGTGTTGGGTGGCGGCGTGATTCCACCTCCTCTTCTCTCTGGCGCGCTGGGCGGCGGCGCCAACCCTCCTCCCTCCTACGACGTGGTGGGAGGCGACGATGCGAGGACACCTCCTTCCTGTGGTGCGCGAGGCTGCGACATGACGACTCCTCCGGCGAGCGGGCGACAGTTATGACAGAGTGAGCTCATAGGGAGTAGGGAGAAGGTCACGAGGTGAATTCATCTGCATTTCCCCCTTATTTCCCTCCCAAAACGATTTGGATTTGGGGATTCAGTGTTTCATCTGTTGCTATTTCGATGCAGTCGATTTGGAGAAACTGTAAGCAAGGAGTACAAGAGAAAGTGCGTTCATCGATCTGCATTTTCCCCGTTTCTCTCTCCAGATCGAATTAGATTGTGCTATAGGAATCACATGCGCAGGGGTCTGCCATGTTGAGTAGGGTTAGTGGCTGACTGCATCGATTTTTTTTTTGTCTGTTCGTCCATGCATTCCACTCTGGAACTCATTTCTACCATGTCATCATGTTTGGTTAGGTTTACCTGAGCACGATTTAAAGATTTGATTTGCAGAGGATTCAGGGTCGGAGAGGCATATATTAGACTGATGACTGGTAACTTTTGAGTTCGTAACTTTTCTTCATGCTCACATCTATTGTTCATTCACAAGTGATTCACAATCCAACATACTCATGATTTTGGGGCCTCCATGATTCTGTGGGTCTAGTGGATCTGCTTTTGTGAGACACGTGATTCACAATCCAACAAGGAGTAGTTATGTCTGTGGTAACTATCTAATTTGTTTGGTCACCTATGTAGCTGTTCTACTTCGATGCACCAGCAAAGTGGTAGTATTGTTTGGGATTTTATTATCATGATTCAGGGGGCAATGCTTGTTCTTAGATGATGTTATAGTATGCCCTTGAGTATATCCACTGCATTGAGTTTTTGGCAATGCGGCTGCTATATTGCTTCTGAAATTAGAGTTACCATTGTGCATAAATGCCTCTAATGCAAGTGCTTCTGTTTTGATCCAGTTCAGCGATATCAAATCTACAACCTGAAGGTTTTGTTTTGCAAAGGTACATCGGCTTGGCTATATTTTCTCTTCACTTTATCCTTTTGATGCTGCTATCAACTAGCACTTGATTATTTTGGTTGAGCTAATTTCTATCATCTGATCCACCAGTTCATTTTTGCATTCCGTGTTCTCGTAGGAGTGTAGGACTGACCCTTGGTTTCTTTCTTAGTTGGTTGAGCTAAGTTGATGTAACTAGTCTGTATTATTCTACCATTCACTGAAATGTCAAGCCTTCCTAATCATTGGTTAATATGATCTAGTCCTTTGCTCCACTGACACAGGATATCTGCCTCCATTCCGTAGTTAGGAGCATTTCAATTAGGTGTGCACTGGTAAAATAGGTGCTTAATGATGTATATACTTCTGAAACCAGTATGTAATATTGAATGGTTTAAAAGCTCTGGTGCTTAATGATGCTACTTCAATCTCGGAAATTGTTTTGTTGTTTGTTAAACTGAGCAACCAAATTCTCGAAGGATGAAGCCATTGTATTCCGATAGCTTGTATGAGTATTCAACTGTAATGGAAAGCTTCAGTGGTTGTTCCAGTCATTGTCATGTAACTTATCCTCTAAGCTGATGCTCATCTTTTTGCCATCTGCAGGAGCTAGCAGGATATACATCAGAAAAGGATCCATGTCGATTGTGTTTTATGGGGTATGTTAACGCTGCACAGTAACTTATGAGTGTTCACATATGTGTGTGAGGCTATGTATTAGATAATGTGTATTTCACTTGTACGGAAAAGAGACTAGTGAAGCTCATTTGATTGAATGGAGCTGCTTATGACATTTGAATGTTTGCATCTGACTTGAGTGGTGGTAACATTTGAGTATTTGCATCTGAATGTGTACAGGCTGATGTAATGGTTTAATGAGCTAATATTCTTTTCCTGCAACTAATATACCATCTTTTTTTTTTCATGTTCTTGTACATTGCAGTAGGAAGAAACTAGAAAGCAATTTAGGAGCTGTTATATGTAAGTATGTAAGGGAGTGTAGAACCAAATAAACTAAGAGTACTATAGGAGCTGTTAGAAACTAATAAGTAATATAGGAGCTGTTGTAAATTGTTCTAACTTGTAGGAAGTAACTGTAATAAAGTGGCAGCGTGTAATGGAGTGTAGAACTGAAAAAAGAATGTAGTATAATTGAAGCGTCTCCGCTTTTCGCAGGATCGAGTCGGTATAGCGCTGATGAACAGACGCAACAGTACAGCATATAAAAAGCACAATTTAAGTCTTTAAGTGGTTACATTAATCCAATTAAAACACAGAGTCGCACAGCGGAAATAAACGATACAAGTCTGGAAATAAAGTACAAACGCACGCGCTCACGATAGACAAGAACCCGCATCCAAAGCCATGAAGATGCGGACTCGAGAGGAGATCACTCCTCAGTCTCCCAGTGGGCTGTCCAACCAAAGGGAAGCTGGCCATCCCACTGTCCACCTCCACCCGTAGAGTCGGGAATAAAGGTGCTACCTGTAACAAAATCATAAAGAGCCAAACCCTGAGCAACTAATACTCAGCAAGTCTTACCCGTCAAATTGGCTATCTACAGCCGACTTCTAATTATGCAAAGCTACAAAGGGGTGGCTGACTCAATAGCATAACTCGCACTAATTACTTGATCCTTACTTTCGAGTTTTATTTTTCAAGATAAGTACTTATCCAGTAAAACAGTGTGCATATCTTTAAAACATATATAAAGTAACAATACATCAACAGTGACAGTATATATATAGCAATGTAAATAACAGTAATGTAAATATACTAGCATCATATCATCAATCATATCACACTACGAGGTGACTCAGTGAACAAGGTTGCTCTTGACCGAGAGCGGCGGCATCGATGTACATCCTGCAGGAGAAAACCTGACCACACGCCATACGCGGCAAAGGCCACGTACGGCAACCGTTTACGCTACGTGCCACCAGAGCTGTACCAGATTCTACTCCTCCCGAGGAAGGGCTCTCCCACCGCAGCCCCCGTCCCGGACGGCTGACTGCGCGGGACGCCACCCTACCTCTCCCAAATACCATGATAGAAAGAGTAAAGTATCTACCAGACATCCAGGGCGACGCAAGCTACTAGGTTTACTAGGCCCATAAAAGCACTAGCATGTGAGTCAGTACGTTCAAACTTGCTCAACAGGGCCAACAACGGACGGTCCTTAATCGACACAGACGGGGCTACACCACCGTGAAGGCCCAGCCTTCTCCAACCATCCTATACAAGCAATTCCCCGTCCGTCCGGTCTCAACAAATCCTAAATCCAGCTAGTACAATCCAGGAGTCCCTATCATGCGAGTGGGACCTACCACTCGACTTCTACCGTCCGCTAGCCACTAAGCCTAGCAAGTTCTAACGTAACCTAGACCACATCTATGAAAATAGGACACAAGGTAGATCAGGAAGGGTAGTCCTAATGCAGTTCTAAGGTTTCACATCAACTCCTAATAAACCTAATGCACAATCAATTACTAGCCCCAATCAAGTGCGAAAATAAAATCCTAAATAGGGAGGCATGCACCGGGGCTTGCCTGGCTCAGGAGCGTAGCTAACAGGGTCAGCGGGGTTAGTGTCCTGCTGCGGCTGCTCCTCCTGCACCTCCTGGGTCTGCTCCTCCGGCAGCTGGAAGTCGAGCGGCTCCGGAGTCGTCTCTGTCACTACACGTTATGACAAGGAAAATAATGCAAAGTTAGATGCAAGAATATGATGCAATTCATAATTTAATTACTTGATAGGACAGTCATTTACACTGTAAGTGCAAATGATTAACTTTGTTAATTAATTTCGTCTGGAGTATTTCCTTCATCAACTTTTAATTAAGTTCACCATTAATCAACTTGGGCAAGTTAAATGAATAATGTGACTTCAAAAGTGAATTTATGTCCAGTGGAATTTTTCTGGTGAAGAGTGCCACTGGAAGTAATTTATGGTGAAGTTTCATGATTTATTGCAAGGTAGATTATTGATAATAATTTATACAGTGCAGAACATGATTTAAATCATAAGAAAATAATTGGACAACATGTGACAGTGGAAAAATGCTCTGTAGGTGTGTTATCAGATTCTTAACAGGCATGCAAGAGTTCAGGATTTATTGGGCAACAGAAAATTTATTAGGAATTAAACAAGATCTGGACAGATGTATTTTCCAGAAAATACACAATCTGCAAAAGTGATTTTTGGTATTTTTGGTGGGTCGATCTGAGTGCAAGGAAGTCAGAAAAATTGGATTTGCATTTTTCGGAGTTGTATTTATTTTTCTATCGATTTTACAACTTTCAATCAATTTCTGGAAATTAATTTAATTCGAAAAGATTTGAAAATTGGGCGAACCAATCAGATCTGGCCACAAAATGGGCTGCAGTGTCTGGGCCGCAGCAGATCTACTGTGCGCCGCACGGGATCCCGCCAATGAAAACTCAAGCCGCACTTGGGGCCATAAGGTTTGCCACATCGGATCTCCAGTAGCCGCACCGGATCCGGGCCATGTGCTCCCCGGTGCGCTGGCCGGAGCGGCCACCGGAGCGCGGCGGCGCACTCGCCGGAGGTTTGAATGCGGCGGTCGAACGACGAGCATAAAGGCTGGGGAGGGGCGGAACGAGACGGTGAACTCACCGGAGAGGTCTACGCCTCTCGGGAAGGACCGGAGAGGGTTCAGCGACGAGCAGCGGCGGCGACGTGCAGTTCGGCGGCGACCCGAGCTCGAGGTGGTGGTCGGCGAGGTGCACGCGTTGGTGCTATAGCTTCACAAAGCTCCGGGATGTGTCGGCGAGGAACGTGTCGACGACGAGGGGCACGGGAAGGCAGAGTTCACCGGTGAGGCATCCACGGCAGCACGACGGGCGGCGGGGAAAAATGACATGGCGTCGCGTGGAGCTGCGGATTCGAGGAAATAGAGATGAGGGAGTGTGCGCGAGTGCTTGCTGCCTCACGTGGCGTGATTAATTGAAGACGAGGCTCACCGGAGGTCTTGAATCACGCGGAGGCGCCGGAGTGGGCTCGACGGACTGAGTTGGGGAAGACGGGCCGATTCACGAGCTCAAGGCGGGAAAAGGAAGGGTGGTGCCATGGCGAGCTTCGCCACGTACCGGAGATGGCTCAAGGTGGTGTTTGGCTTGGTCGGGGTTGGCGTTTCCGCGGCGGACGGCGAAGGGGAGCTCGATGCGGCAATGGTGGAGCTAGGGTTTGGGAAGACCGGAGCGAGGAAATGGGGAGAGAGGCCGGGAGAGGAGTGGAGGCGCCGTTTTGGGAGCTCGGCATCCGCGAACGAGTGGAGGAGAAGGGCGCGGCGTGTCTCCGGTCGCCGGCGGCGACGTGGCGGCAGCGTTCTGCGGTGCTCAGCGAGAGGGAGGACGCTGACAGGTGGGACCGGCGGCATCTTTTCTTTTTCCCGAATTAATTCAAACTGAAATTTCCCCAAACTTTGGCACCCAAATTGAACTAGCAAACGAACTCCAAAAATTGTAAAACCGGTGGCATTCGAAAGGTCATGAGATTCTCTTTCCATTGACATAACATGCACATCTAAATTCGAAATAGAATTCAAATGGCAGCTAGTCAAATTTGGACATTTTTGGAAATTTGGGGATTTATTTGAGCATCGAAATGAATTTCAAAAATCACCAAAAATTCTCCAAAATTCTTATTTCACAAGGGCTACTCACTGGTATTTTTGGTTGCTCAAGTTGTTATGGAAAATTTTGAGTTGCTTCACAAGCATGTGTTTGCCCATTATTTAAATTTTGTATTTCGAATTTTTGAATTTGGCTCGATTTCATCTTTTCTTCAGTTTGGTTTGCACGATTCTGAACTTCAGTGACATGGGGTGTCACAACCCTCCCCCCTTAAAGAAATCTCGTCCCGAGATTAAAGAGAAGGAGGAAAATCGAATGGCGAAAGAGCGAAGAAAAAGATGCAAAAATGGAACGACTAAATAACGCACCTCGGAGGTAGAAAACCGGGAAAATGGGAGTTCAAGAACTCCGCTGTCTCCCACGTGGCCTCGGCCTCAGAGTGGTTGCTCCATTGCACCTTATAAAATCTGGTAGTGCTCTTCCTGGTGACTCGGTCCTTCTGATCGACAATACCAATAGGCTGCTCGGGGTAGGTCAGATCTGGCTCAAGCTGCTCAACATCACTGACCACTCTGTCTGTAGGGACCTTCAAGCACTTCTTCAGCTGCGATACGTGGAACACATTGTGAACACTGGAGAGGTTGGAGGGCAACTCCAATCTATAAGCAACGGGTCCACATCTCTCAATAATCTGGAACGGTCCAACGTATCTTGGGGCTAACTTTCCCCTGACACCAAACCGACGTACACCCTTCATGGGAGAGACACGAAGGTATACGTGGTCTGTTGACGGTCCTTACGACCCATTTTTACCGTCAACTTTATGCACCTTTTGGAACCTAACATCATCACCAAGGGTAGACATAGGGCTTATTTCTAACAAATTCCACTAGTCTTGGTGAAATTATGAGTGCAGGTGCAATTCATATAAAAACAAGGGAAAACATGCACTAAACATGGACTTTGCAATCGACGGATTTTCCCGGACTAAAGAATTTAGTCCAAAAGCCCAAAACCACAGAACCAGGCTTCAAGACCAAACAATGCAAGTGGATTGGGCACATACATAGCCAGAGGAAGGAGCCAGAGGAGGATCAGGCCCAGTGGGGCCCAGGCCAGGTCGGCCGACCCCCTCTGGCCAGGTCGGCCGACCTGCCAGGGAGGCCCCCCTGGCCCACTCTTCTCTGGCGGTTCACAACCGACCTCTGGAGGTCGGTTCCCCCTGCATTAAATGCCACCGACCTCAGGAACCGCCTCAAAGTTGCCGACCTTCCAAGGCTATAAATAAAGGGGCACCCCTCCCTCTCTGACGACAAGACAACACACATTGACACAGGCCATACGCGGCAAAGGCCACGTACGGCAACCGTTTACGCTACGTGCCACCAGAGCTGTACCAGATTCTACTCCTCCCGAGGAAGGGCTCTCCCACCGCAGCCCCCGTCCCGGACGGCTGACTGCGCGGGACGCCACCCTACCTCTCCCAAATACCATGATAGAAAGAGTAAAGTATCTACCAGACATCCAGGGCGACGCAGGCTACTAGGTTTACTAGGCCCATAAAAGCACTAGCATGTGAGTCAGTACGTGCAAACTTGCTCAACAGGGCCAACAACGGACGGTCCTTAATCGACACAGACGGGGCTACACCACCGTGAAGGCCCAGCCTTCTCCAACCATCCTATACAAGCAATTCCCCGTCCGTCCGGTCTCAACAAATCCTAAATCCAGCTAGTACAATCCAGGAGTCCCTATCATGCGAGTGGGACCTACCACTCGACTTCTACCGTCCGCTAGCCACTAAGCCTAGCAAGTTCTAACGTAACCTAGACCACATCTATGAAAATAGGACACAAGGTAGATCAGGAAGGGTAGTCCTAATGCAGTTCTAAGGTTTCACATCAACTCCTAATAAACCTAATGCACAATCAATTACTAGCCCCAATCAAGTGCGAAAATAAAATCCTAAATAGGGAGGCATGCACCGGGGCTTGCCTGGCTCAGGAGCGTAGCTAACAGGGTCAGCGGGGTTAGTGTCCTGCTGCGGCTGCTCCTCCTGCACCTCCTGGGTCTGCTCCTCCGGCAGCTGGAAGTCGAGCGGCTCCGGAGTCGTCTCTGTCACTACACGTTATGACAAGGAAAATAATGCAAAGTTAGATGCAAGAATATGATGCAATTCATAATTTAATTACTTGATAGGACAGTCATTTCCACTGTAAGTGCAAATGATTAACTTTGTTAATTAATTTCGTCTGGAGTATTTCCTTCATCAACTTTTAATTAAGTTCACCATTAATCAACTTGGGCAAGTTAAATGAATAATGTGACTTCAAAAGTGAATTTATGTCCAGTGGCATTTTTCTGGTGAAGAGTGCCACTGGAAGTAATTTATGGTGAAGTTTCATGATTTATTGCAAGGTAGATTATTGATAATAATTTATACAGTGCAGAACATGATTTAAATCATAAGAAAATAATTAGACAACATGTGACAGTGGAAAAATGCTCTGTAGGTGTGTTATCAGATTCTTAACAGGCATGCAAGAGTTCAGGATTTATTGGGCAACAGAAAATTTATTAGGAATTAAACAAGATCTGGACAGATGTATTTTCCAGAAAATACACAATCTGCAAAAGTGATTTTTGGTATTTTTGGTGGGTCGATCTGAGTGCAAGGAAGTCAGAAAAATTGGATTTGCATTTTTCGGAGTTGTATTTATTTTTCTATCGATTTTACAACTTTCAGTCAATTTCTGGAAATTAATTTAATTCGAAAAGATTTGAAAATTGGGCGAACCAATCAGATCTGGCCACAAAATGGGCTGCAGTATCTGGGCCGCAGCAGATCTACTGTGCGCCGCACGGGATCCCGCCAATGAAAACTCAAGCCGCACTTGGGGCCATAAGGTTTGCCACATCGGATCTCCAGTAGCCGCACCGGATCCGGGCCATGTGCTCCCCGGTGCGCTGGCCGGAGCGGCCACCGGAGCGCGGCGGCGCACTCGCCGGAGGTTTGAATGCGGCGGTCGAACGACGAGCATAAAGGCTGGGGAGGGGCGGAACGAGACGGTGAACTCACCGGAGAGGTCTACGCCTCTCGGGAAGGACCGGAGAGGGTTCAGCGACGAGCAGCGGCGGCGACGAGCAGTTCGGCGGCGACCCGAGCTCGAGGTGGTGGTCGGCGAGGTGCACGCGTTGGTGCTATAGCTTCACAAAGCTCCGGGATGTGTCGGCGAGGAACGTGTCGACGACGAGGGGCACGGGAAGGCAGAGTTCACCGGTGAGGCATCCACGGCAGCACGACGGGCGGCGAGGAAAAATGACATGGCGTCGCGTGGAGCTGCGGATTCGAGGAAATAGAGATGAGGGAGTGTGCGCGAGTGCTTGCTGCCTCACGTGGCGTGATTAATTGAAGACGAGGCTCACCGGAGGTCTTGAATCACGCGGAGGCGCCGGAGTGGGCTCGACGGACTGAGTTGGGGAAGACGGGCCGATTCACGAGCTCAAGGCGGGAAAAGGAAGGGTGGTGCCATGGCGAGCTTCGCCACGTACCGGAGATGGCTCAAGGTGGTGTTTGGCTTGGTCGGGGTTGGCGTTTCCGCGGCGGACGGCGAAGGGGAGCTCGATGCGGCAATGGTGGAGCTAGGGTTTGGGAAGACCGGAGCGAGGAAATGGGGAGAGAGGCCGGGAGAGGAGTGGAGGCGCCGTTTTGGGAGCTCGGCATCCGCGAACGAGTGGAGGAGAAGGGCGCGGCGTGTCTCCGGTCGCCGGCGGCGACGTGGCGGCAGCGTTCTGCGGTGCTCAGCGAGAGGGAGGACGCTGACAGGTGGGACCGGCGGCATCTTTTCTTTTTCCCGAATTAATTCAAACTGAAATTTCCCCAAACTTTGGCACCCAAATTGAACTAGCAAACGAACTCCAAAAATTGTAAAACCGGTGGCATTCGAAAGGTCATGAGATTCTCTTTCCATTGACATAACATGCACATCTAAATTCGAAATAGAATTCAAATGGCAGCTAGTCAAATTTGGACATTTTTGGAAATTTGGGGATTTATTTGAGCATCGAAATGAATTTCAAAAATCACCAAAAATTCTCCAAAATTCTTATTTCACAAGGGCTACTCACTGGTATTTTTGGTTGCTCAAGTTGTTATGGAAAATTTTGAGTTGCTTCACAAGCATGTGTTTGGCCATTATTTAAATTTTGTATTTCGAATTTTTGAATTTGGCTCGATTTCATCTTTTCTTCAGTTTGGTTTGCACGATTCTGAACTTCAGTGACATGGGGTGTCACAGCCCTCCCCCCTTAAAGAAATCTCGTCCCGAGATTAAAGAGAAGGAGGAAAATCGAATGGCGAAAGAGCGAAGAAAAAGATGCAAAAATGGAACGACTAAATAACGCACCTCGGAGGTAGAAAATCGGGAAAATGGGAGTTCAAGAACTCCGCTGTCTCCCACGTGGCCTCGGCCTCAGAGTGGTTGCTCCATTGCACCTTATAAAATCTGGTAGTGCTCTTCCTGGTGACTCGGTCCTTCTGATAGACAATACCAATAGGCTGCTCGGGGTAGGTCAGATCTGGCTCAAGCTGCTCAACATCACTGACCACTCTGTCTGTAGGGACCTTCAAGCACTTCTTCAGCTGCGATACGTGGAACACATTGTGAACACTGGAGAGGTTGGAGGGCAACTCCAATCTATAAGCAACGGGTCCACATCTCTCAATAATCTGGAACGGTCCAACGTATCTTGGGGCTAACTTTCCCCTGACACCAAACCGACGTACACCCTTCATGGGAGAGACACGAAGGTATACGTGGTCTGTTGACGGTCCTTACGACCCATTTTTACCGTCAACTTTATGCACCTTTTGGAACCTAACATCATCACCAAGGGTAGACATAGGGCTTATTTCTAACAAATTCCACTAGTCTTGGTGAAATTATGAGTGCAGGTGCAATTCATATAAAAATAAGGGAAAACATGCACTAAACATGGACTTTGCAATCGACGGATTTTCCCGGACTAAAGAATTTAGTCCAAAAGCCCAAAACCACAGAACCAGGCTTCAAGACCAAACAATGCAAGTGGATTGGGCACATACATAGCCAGAGGAAGGAGCCAGAGGAGGATCAGGCCCAGTGGGGCCCAGGCCAGGTCGGCCGACCCCCTCTGGCCAGGTCGGCCGACCTGCCAGGGAGGCCCCCCTAGCCCACTCTTCTCTGGCGGTTCACAACCGACCTCTGGAGGTCGGTTCCCCCTGCATTAAATGCCACCGACCTCAGGAACCGCCTCAAAGTTGCCGACCTTCCAAGGCTATAAATAAAGGGGCACCCCTCCCTCTCTGACGACAAGACAACACACATTGACACCAAGAGGAATCCATTCTCTAGCATTAGACTAGTCTCTAGGCTGTAGAGGAGTAGAGAGGAGAGTTTGGTAGAGGAGAGGGCTGTCCTCCCTTTGTGAGGACTTAGCCCAATCTTGTATCTTGAGGATACTTGCTAATAATATATTGTTCGTCGTTCGTTCTTCGTTCGTTCGTCGTTCGTTCATCGCTCGTTCGTCGCTCATCGTATATCAAGTAAGTATCAAGGTCCACCTCAATAGAATTATCTTCTTTATTCCTTATGACTTATGATTGTACTAGTATGATAGCCATGTGATTTCTATGTGGTTGTTATCTAGTCATGATTGGTTGCTTCATGCTTGACATGCCTTTATTCATTCGTTTATGTCCTTACACTCGATTCATGCATGAAGTGGTGAGACATGCTCGGGCCCATAACTTGTTAATCCGTAGGGTTAGAGTTATGTGCGATATAGATCGTAGCTTGTTAATCCGCAAGGTTAGAGTTACGCATGTCTCACCCATTGACTTGATGATCCGTAGGGTCAGAGTCATGCATGTTCTAGCACTTGATCTGTTGATCCGTCGGGTCAGGATTAGGTGTACTCTTATTCCCGACTTGATGATCCGAAGGGTCAAAGTCCCGTGGGAATCGAGAGTACTATTTAGCAATGTGAGCATGGTGCTTAGGTTGATAAACAGCTTTGGGTGTTTGGTTGTCTGCTTGAACAAGAGAAGGTCTGGCAGCGAGGACTTAATTGCCTTGCTGTCACGTGACTCTAGGACTGGCATAGGGACTTAATAGCCCTAGTGTCACGTGTCCTGGTAGAGGGTTGCCGGTAGGTGGTGACAGCCCTGCTGTGCTTAATCCTCTTTGTTCTACGGTAGATAGCCTTGATTGCCTGGTAGAAGAAATACCGGTAGGTGGTGACAGCCCTGC
Organism: Eragrostis curvula; assembly: GCA_007726485.1. Taxonomy (NCBI): domain Eukaryota; kingdom Viridiplantae; phylum Streptophyta; class Magnoliopsida; order Poales; family Poaceae; genus Eragrostis; species Eragrostis curvula. The sequence goes on along the minus strand of CM017444.1, from coordinate 7,479,819 downwards.
TGGTTACCCCCCTTGTTCCAGGTTGACATAGAGCTTAGACTTGTATGTGTTGCATGAGCAGGAATATAAGAAGTACATAAGGATCCATCTCAGCTCTCTTCTTAACCCCTCTTAGCCTAGGCTTAGTTCTAGTGTTAGATTGGATTGCTCTGGTTGTGTTGTCACTACTACCCCTGATTATTATCCTTACCTCTGTTTAGACCTTGGTACATTATTAGTTATGTGATTATGAACTTTGCTATTTCGTAAACCACCGCCTTCCCTATGGAAAATACGATACCCTTGAATACTCACGGGTGAAGTGCTACAACGATATTCTCCGTGCGCTTGCGGATTTATCTGTGACCGTAAGAAATACCAACAAGCATTTCTGGCGCCGTTGCCGGGGAAGGCACTGGTTGAAGAGTCACTAGCATTGTTTATAATTATATTTCTTTTAATTACCACTGTCTAGATAGGTCTACCTTTGCTTTGTTTTCTCTTTATGTGAAAATAGGGTAGTGTACCTCTGGCGTTGACCTATCGAGGCAATACACAGAAAATCAAGAAGTAATCTTGAGACGAACAGAACCGCGAGTCACCCATCCTCAAGAATACTCTCGATAGTCAAGCCAGCTACATCCACACCATCAAGCTCAACGCCAATGGCCGAAAAGTTGTTCCAAGAATACTCCGCTGCCGTTGTTGACCGTGTAGCAATTGGGCCACACGTCAGCACTGGAGACGGAAACTTCAGACTTAGAGCCAGCCAAATCCACATGGTGCAGGCCAATCCATTCCATGGTACGGCCAACGAGGACGCAAACATTCATCTTCATAAATTCCTGAAAGCATGCAAAACCTTGTCCATCAAGGGAGTCAACCAAGATGACATCCGACTCCGTCTATTTCCCTATTCTCTTATGGGGGAAGTAAGACAATGGTTCTATGCCAACCCAAGTGTTGCGACTACTTGGGATGATTGCTCTGAAGCGTTCCTCGAGAAATACTCTCCAAGAGGCAAAGCCTATGCCCTTCATGTACAAACTCCAAACTTTTGGAGAGCACAAGAAGAATCCATTCCTAAAGCATGGGAGAAATTTCAAGATTATTTGACAACATGCCCTGATCATGAAATGGATGATTGGACAATATTGATCAATTTCTACCACGGGTTGACACAACCAGCTCGTGACTATCTTGATTCTCGTGCCGAGGGGAGCATCTTCTCACTTACCGCTGCGGAAGCAACAAAATTAGTTGAGAAGGTAGCTATCGGTGAAGGGTGGAGACCACACCCTCAACAGGAAGAGACGCCTTCCAACATCACCCTAAAAGGGAAGCACAAGGGGAGAAGGCTTCGCACAAGTGCTTCGAAAAGACAGCTACAACCCCAACACGAGAAGTTGTTTGCATCCTCATCTCCGGGATCAAGCACCAAGTCGCCAAGCTAAACGCAATGGAGAGAAGTCTTGCTCATTGGACTTAAAACGATGATGCCCTTGCCAAAGGTAAATTGGTAGTTACCTCATATTTGATTTCCATTTCCACATGCATATTTGAATTCCCTCAATTTCATTCATGCATTTCACTTGCATATTTGAATTCTCCCTCGACATGCATTTCCATTGTTTGCATGTTTGAATCTTTCCGACTTTTGTTTGGGATTTTTCAAACCACATTACATTTACAAAAATTTCTTTATTTTTGAAAATGAGTTTGAGGCAATCTTCTTTTTTATGGAGAATGTTTTGAGCAAAATTTTGGAGGAATTTTTGGCACAACTCCCTCTGGCTTTCCAACACATAGCCATCGTGGGGTTGTCAGCCAAAATTGGACTTCATTTCATTATATTTGTTTCCAGAGTGCTTGGTGCCTTCACTTTCATTCCACTCTAGCACTCTTTTCCAAAATTTTCACTCTTGCATTTCCCGAGAATTTTTATTGTTTGCCCCAAGTTCAAGAAAAAGATTTTTTTTCTTTTGGTTTTTCCATTTGAATAATTGGAGTTTCTCCAAAAATAAATTACCTCCTTGTTGGAATCATTCTCCAACTCTTATTTTGTTCTTTTTTCTCCTTGAAAAAAAAAATATCTGAGAGAATAAGTTGGTAAAATATAACTTGAGCCAACCTTTTGGAAAATGCTTTGAGCAAAAGTCTTGATGGAATTTGGCACAGCCCCCTTGACTTTAAAGCATATAGCCATTGTGGGGCTGTTGACCAAGTTGAACTTCATTTCTTTTTATTTGGATGCAAGGGTGTTTGGATTCTTCAAGTTCATCCCTTCCGCACCCATGCACCCTTAAAACAAAATTCTTGCTCTCGCATTTCCCCAATTTTCCACGATGTTTTGTCTCTCAAGTTTAAGAAAAAGATTTTCTCTTTTCTTCGGTTTTCTTATTTGCATAGTTGGAGTCTTTCAAAAATAAACTTCTTCGATCTAAGGTTATCTCCAACTCTTCTTTTTCTTTTTTTTTCTTTCGAAAATCATTCTCAAGGAGAAATAATGTTGAGACAAACTCTTTTAGCTTTTCGTCTCGAAGTTAAGAAAAAGATTTCCCTTTCTCTTCTTTTTTTATTTGTTCAATAAACTGAGGCTCCCCGGTCTTTAACCCCGGTAGAGTCCTTTTTGCCTTCGCTTTGTTTTTGTTTGTTTTGAATAAATAAAGCAGGTACAAGAACAAGTGTGGGGGGAGATCTCTCGAGTTCTTCATCACGCAGACATTCGAGATCTCCCCCACCAACATGATGCACAACCTCGCACTGATCGACACGTAAAACAGTGGAGCCCTCGGGACAAGAAAACAAAGTTGGGTCGAACCTTTGGGTCGATCAAATATCTCATGGTCCACTTGGCCTCCACTTCACCCAAGGTGATGGTTTGCGCATCCTACTCTTCTACTCCATCTCCCCAATTCATGAGTTAAAATAATCTTTTGAATCAATCACTAAAATTTAACTCAAGAATAAAATGAACTTTGTTGTTCCCTCAACATACATGCTTCTAGTTGGTTGGCCTGCATACTCTTTATTCCTCGCATCATACACCTGTTGCTTGTGAACACCAATCTCATAGGAACCCTTGTTTATCTAAGTTGTTGGTGAATGTGATATGGTTGGATGAGATGAATCATGCTTCTTCTGCATAGAGTGCTTGGGAATTTATCTTGCAAAAATTTAAAATCTATAGCTCTATGCTCCTCGATGATCTTATATTCCTACCAAAGCCATATGTCGACTACATTGGAAAACCTACACACATATGCCGCTTGTCATTACATTGAGCTTTATCAAAATTGTGTGACCCTAGTGAGAAACTTGTCATACTCTCTTGATCAAGATCACGTACACTCCACCTCACATGCTGAACTTCTACACTGGAAGTTAAGCAATACCACCATCCATCCACCAAAATAAGTACTCCACAAAAGCATTGTTACCTTTCTCTCTCTCTAATTATCATTGGAGACATGGCTATGCAAAAGAAAGAATAATCCCTGCTCATACAAAAGTAGAGCATGATGAAAAAAAAAAGAGAAGGGATAATGTTGAAAAAAAAAAAGAGAAAGAAAGAATCATAGCCATGTCCTCCTCAAACATTCAAAAAGAGAAAGAGAGAAGGAACGCAAAAAAGGAGTACAATTTCCACCACACCACCCTCATACAGACTTGCACATCTTGATCAAGGTTGTATGACTTGCATTCTCCATGGATCCACCCTTTTGGTTCGGCAAAATATGTGATACAAGTATGCCTCTCTTTCATTCCCTACCAAGCTCCACATAAAGCCTTTTGTAGAAGTAGGATGAAAAGAGGCAAATCCAATGCCTTGGTAAGGAACCATACACATTGAGCGATTCGAGAGTGATCATTTGAGGAGTATGAGCTATGTTTTTACTTTGAAAATCTATCAAAAACCCAAGTTACTCAGCAGAGGGAGTTATGATGACTTGAATCAAGACCGTTCCATTTCTCAACCGCCCAAGATGACATGGTAGACACATCAAAAGTTAACGGGTACAGGTATGGCTTGGAATAACTTGTATGCTAGCATCATACCAATGGAAGTCGTGTTCCACCTTAGTCCTTCAAACTTTACTCGAGGACGAGCAAAGGCTAAGTGTGGGGGATCTTGTTGACGGTCCTTACGACCCATTTTTACCGTCAACTTTATGCACCTTTTGGAACCTAACATCATCACCAAGGGTAGACATAGGGCTTATTTCTAACAAATTCCACTAGTCTTGGTGAAATTATGAGTGCAGGTGCAATTCATATAAAAACAAGGGAAAACATGCACTAAACATGGACTTTGCAATCGACGGATTTTCCCGGACTAAAGAATTTAGTCCAAAAGCCCAAAACCACAGAACCAGGCTTCAAGACCAAACAATGCAAGTGGATTGGGCACATACATAGCCAGAGGAAGGAGCCAGAGGAGGATCAGGCCCAGTGGGGCCCAGGCCAGGTCGGCCGACCCCCTCTGGCCAGGTCGGCCGACCTGCCAGGGAGGCCCCCCTGGCCCACTCTTCTCTGGCGGTTCACAACCGACCTCTGGAGGTCGGTTCCCCCTGCATTAAATGCCACCGACCTCAGGAACCGCCTCAAAGTTGCCGACCTTCCAAGGCTATAAATAAAGGGGCACCCCTCCCTCTCTGACGACAAGACAACACACATTGACACCAAGAGGAATCCATTCTCTAGCATTAGACTAGTCTCTAGGCTGTAGAGGAGTAGAGAGGAGAGTTTGGTAGAGGAGAGGGCTGTCCTCCCTTTGTGAGGACTTAGCCCAATCTTGTATCTTGAGGATACTTGCTAATAATATATTGTTCGTCGTTCGTTCTTCGTTCGTTCGTCGTTCGTTCATCGCTCGTTCGTCGCTCATCGTATATCAAGTAAGTATCAAGGTCCACCTCAATAGAATTATCTTCTTTATTCCTTATGACTTATGATTGTACTAGTATGATAGCTATGTGCTTTCTATGTGGTTGTTATCTAGTCATGATTGGTTGCTTCATGCTTGACATGCCTTTATTCATTCGTTTATGTCCTTACACTCGATTCATGCATGAAGTGGTGAGACATGCTCGGGCCCATAACTTGTTAATCCGTAGGGTTAGAGTTATGTGCGATATAGATCGTAGCTTGTTAATCCGCAGGGTTAGAGTTACGCATGTCTCACCCATTGACTTGATGATCCGTAGGGTCAGAGTCATGCATGTTCTAGCACTTGATCTGTTGATCCGTCGGGTCAGGATTAGGTGTACTCTTATTCCCGACTTGATGATCCGAAGGGTCAAAGTCCCGCGGGAATCGAGAGTACTATTTAGCAATGTGAGCATGGTGCTTAGGTTGATAAACAGCTTTGGGTGTTTGGTTGTCTGCTTGAACAAGAGAAGGTCTGGCAGCGAGGACTTAATTGCCTTGCTGTCACGTGACCCTAGGACTGGCATAGGGACTTAAGAGCCCTAGTGTCACGTGTCCTGGTAGAGGGTTGCCGGTAGGTGGTGACAGCCCTGCTGTGCTTAATCCTCTTTGTTCTACGGTAGATAGCCTTGATTGCCTGGTAGAAGGAATACCGGTAGGTGGTGACAGCCCTGCTGGTTACCCCCCTTGTTCCAGGTTGACATAGAGCTTAGACTTGTATGTGTTGCATGAGCAGGAATATAAGAAGTACATAAGGATCCATCTCAGCTCTCTTATTAACCCCTCTTAGCCTAGGCTTAGTTCTAGTGTTAGATTGGATTGCTCTGGTTGTGTTGTCACTACTACCCCTGATTATTATCCTTACCTCTGTTTAGACCTTGGTACATTATTAGTTATGTGATTATGAACTTTGCTATTTCGTAAACCACCGCCTTCCCTATGGAAAATACGATACCCTTGAATACTCACGGGTGAAGTGCTACAACGATATTCTCCGTGCGCTTGCGGATTTATCTGTGACCGTAAGAAATACCAACATGGTCGCCAACTGCAAACACCAACGGTCGGCGTCTTCTATCAGCATAGCTCTTCTGTCGAGACTTGGCCGCTCTCAAGTTGGACTGAATGCGGCGAACAGTCTCCTCTGCTGCTGCCACTAAATCTGGTGTGGGAATGACCTCCTCATCAGTCACAACTGTCCCCTCTGCTGCAGCTGCGGGCCTTGCCTGGAAGATGACTCTCTCGCCGGCCTCAACCCAATTAAGGGGAGTCCGACAACGACGTCCATACAAATCCTCAAACGGTGCCATCTTGATGCTCTCCTGATAGCTGTTGTTGTATGAGAACTCTGCAAGGGGTAAGCTCTCATCCCAACACTTGCCATGGTGTATCACACAGGCACGAAGCATATCCTCTAAAATCTGGTTCACCCTCTCTGTCTGGCCATCTGTCTGAGGGTGATAAGCTGCACTGCGAATCAAAGTGGTGCCCAAAGAAGCATGAAGCTGCTCCCAGAAACGAGAAACAAACTGTGGTCCTCGATCAGAAATAATGGTCTTGGGCACTCCATGCAAACAGAGAATCCGAGCAATATATAACTCCGCATACTTCTTCACAGTGTAGCCGGTCTTCACTGGAATAAAGTGAGCTGACTTGGTCAACCGATCAACAATCACCCAAATAGAATCATGCTTCTGGGATGTGAGAGGTAAGCCAACAATGAAATCCATGCTGATATCCTCCCACTTCCAATCAGGAACACTCAAAGGCTGAAGCAACCCTGCAGGCTTCATGTATTCTGCCTTGACTCTCCTGCAAGTGTCACACTCAGAAACGTACTGTGCGACCTCCCGCTTCATGCGGGTCCACCAGAAGCGACTCCTCAAATCCTGGTACATCTTGTTGCTGCCAGAATGGATGGAATACTTGGACAAGTGCGCCTCATCAAGAATCTTCCTGCGCAACTCAAAGTCCTTAGGAACTACCAATCTGTCCTTGAACCATAGGACTCCATCCTCATCCTCTCTGAAACACTGGACTCTAGCTTCCCCGAGCTTGAGTCTCCTCCTGAGGTGATTCACCTTCTCATCCTTCTTCTGCGCTGCCACAATCTCATCTCGCAGGGTCGGAACAAGTGATATATTGGCCAAGGAGCCATAAGCATACACTCTAAGACTGGGCTCTGCCTCTGCATAAGGAGCTGCGATGAGATTATTGCAATGAGCCTTGCGACTCAAAGCATCAGCAACCACATTAGCCTTCCCTGGGTGATAGTGAATCTCCAGATCATAGTCCTTGATCAGCTCTAACCATCTCCTCTGGCGCATGTTCAGATCTGACTGCGTGAATATATACTTGAGGCTCTTGTGATCTGTATAGATGTGCACCAGATTTCCCAACAAATAATGCCGCCATACTTTCAGAGCAAGTACGACAGCTGCAAGCTCAAGATCGTGAGTGGGGTAATGCTCTTCATGTCGCTTAAGCTGCCGAGAGACATAAGCAATTACCCTGCCATCCTGCATCAGCACACAACCAAGACCAGTACCGGAAGCATCACAATACACATCAAATGGCTTGGTGATATCAGGCTGAGCTAAAACTGGAGCGGTAGTGAGAAGCTTCTTCAGATTCTGGAAAGCATCACCACACTGCGAGCTCCACACAAATCTCATGTTCTTCTTCAGCAACTCAGTGATAGGCTTGGAGATCTTAGAGAAATTCGGAATAAACCGACGGTAATAACCAGCCAAACCCAAAAAGCTGCGAATCTGAGAGACAGTCGTAGGTGCATTCCAATCCAGAACATCCTGCACCTTGCTCGGGTCAACAGCAATACCCTCAGCTGATATAACATGGCCAAGAAAAGGCACCTCGCTAAGCCAGAACTCGCACTTGCTGAACTTAGCGTACAGCTGGTGATCCCTCAAACGCTGCAACACAATCCGGAGGTGCTGCTCATGCTCCTCCTCTGTCTCTGAATAGATCAGGATGTCGTCAATGAAAACCACGACAAACTTGTCCAACTCTGGCATGAACACTGAGTTCATCAAGTACATGAAGTAAGCAGGTGCATTGGTCAAACCGAAAGACATCACCAAGTACTCATAGAGTCCATATCTGGTAGAGAAAGCAGTCTTCGGAATGTCCTCTGCACGGATCTTAATCTGATGATACCCAGAACGGAGATCAATCTTGGAGAACACCTTAGCTCTCGCTAGCTGATCGAACAAGATATCAATGCGAGGCAGCGGATACTTGTTCTTAATCATCACAGCATTAAGTGGCCTATAATCCACACATAGCCTGAGCGCCTGATCATTCTTCTTCACAAACAAGGCTGGACAACCCCAAGGTGAAGAGCTAGGACGAATGAAACCCTTGTCCAATAACTCCTTCAACTGCGCCTTCAACTCTGCTAACTCATTAGGGGCCATCTTGTACGGTTTCCTAGAGATAGGTGCTGTGCCTGGCTGCAAGTCAATACGAAACTCCACATCGCGATCTGGTGGCATGCCTGGCAAATCATCTGGGAACACATCTGGGTACTCACGCACCACAGGAATCACATCCAGACTCTTGCCAACGGCCTGATGCACTGACGGTCTCGATGTGGCCAACAACGATAGCTGAAGAGTGACCTTGCCGTGCATAGGAGAATCTAAGTGAACAGAACGAAGAGAGATATCCAGAACAGCCTTATGGTACTTCATCCACCTCATACCAAGAATCACATCTAGTCCTTGCTCCTGTAGGACAATAAGATGTGCAGTGTAGATCTTTCCCGCCAAATTAAGGGGAGCACTGGAGATAAGCTGTCTGGTGAGAATACGACCCCCTGGAGTGCTGATAAGGTACGGGGTCTCCATAGATGAAATCCCGAGGCCCAAACGGCGTGTACAAGCTAGACTGATGAAATCATGAGATGCACCTGAATCGAACAATATATCAATAGGCCGGTGACACATGGAGAACGTACCAGCAAGAACCTGCTCACCCTCTGGAATCCCCTCTGCATGTGGTGTAGTTAACGCGCCCAGTCTTGACTGGCGCGTTCCTGCCCTGCTGGCGCTGCTGTCCTGCTGCCTGAACTGGAGCCCTCTAGCGCGTTGTTCTGCCTAGGTGCTGCACGGCAGTCACGCGCAAAGTGCCCCACCTGTCCACAGTTGTAGCACGGGAAACCTCTGCCTGCCTGCTGCTGCTGCTGCGACGCTGCTGCTGCTGCTGACGCTGCTACTGCTGTGGCTGTCTCGGAGCAAACTGCTGCTGACGCTGGTACTGTGGAGGTGCAAGGTACCTCTGTCCACTGGGAGCGGTGTACACAAGGCGTGGCCTGGCTGAAGTGCTGCCAGACGGTGGTGCCACTGCCTTCGTCTTCCTCTTGTCGTCCTGGTGTGCCCTGATGGCATCCTCCATCACTATCGCTGCACTGACAAGCTCGTCGAAGGTACCACCGGTGTTCAGGACAAGCCGGGACTGAAGCTTGGTAGACAAGCCTCTCAAGAAACACGCCTTCCGCTTGGCGGGCGTGTCTACCTGGTCTGGAGCAAACTGGGCCAGGTGGTTGAACACCTGGGCGTAGTCGAACACGTTCCTGCCTCCCTGCCTGAGGTCCAGGAACTCTCTGAGCTTCCGCTGCATGATGCCAGGCGGAATGTGGAACGAGCGGAAGGCCTTTCTGAACTGTGCCCAAGTCAACTGCTGACCAGCCGGAAGAGTGGCAAGGTGAGCTGCTCACCATCCTCCAGCCGGCCCCTGAAGCTGCTGCGCCGCGAACAGTGTCTTCTGCACCTCTGTGCAGGCAGGAAGGAGCCCAAACTTGGACTCCACAGTGCGCAGCCAAGACTCTGCCTCCATCGGGTCAGTGGACCCGGAAAAGGCAGGCGGGTGAGTGGCCAGGAAGTCTGCGTAGGTGCAGCCTGGCTGTGGACCCCGACGGTTGCCACCCTCCTGGGTGACGACCTGGACGAGAGTCCTGAGCAGCTCTGTCTGGTTGTGCATCGCCTCCGCCAGATTGTACTGTGGCGGGGGTGGTGGCGGACGACGCGGCGGCATTCTGCCAAATCAAAATCATCACCGTTAGCTCCAAGAAACAAAGATATTCAATATGGCAGAATTGAAATGCAAGAAAGGCCTTAAGCATCCATATAGGGAGAGTTTGCAAGAAAAATCCCACAAACTGCTCCAAGCAGAACAACCATGCTAAATAAAAATTAGAACATGGTAAAGAAGTTCTGGAAGGTCGTAGCAAGTAGCTACATTAAGCCTTTCACGCACAAACACAGATGCAACGGTCCATCAAAGCAACAGACTGAAATCTGTCTTGACTGCGATCAGCAGTCACAAAAACAAAAACTGACACTTCTGGCGGCTTCAAACGAGAAAAGTCAGAACACGAAACTTGTAGATAACTACAAGATCTTTCCATCGAGTGCTCAAACGCCCAAAATGGATCAGTAAAACTGGAGATATCGATTTTTGAAGTTGGTGGACAGATTCTGCAAAAACTAGTCGAAGCTGAAATTTGACTTCACATGGTCGACAGATTTAGGGGTGATACTGACAGAATCGAAAGGTGAACTCTGAAGCAAAATTTTAGTTCATGTTGTAAGCTTTCCGTCAAGTCTTGGTTCATCGAATTTGGCCAAGCGGTTTTGGAGTTATGAATTTTTAAAATTAGCTTATCAGTCTGAAATTTTTGGGTGATCTGAAATTCGTGGAAGTGTTTTAATTGATGATGCAATGCATGCTCGTCCTGCACGTCCTCACAAAATAAAAGTTTGCCCAAATATAGCAGGCCGTAGACAGTGGTGGTAACTACTTCGCACTCACAAACGTTTCTACACGATCTACGCGCGAGTTAGTGTACCTGCAAAGCACACAACGTCACCTCAACCAACCTACACAGGTGACGTATCTCATAAAAATGTAATACATGGCCTAATAACATATCCTCACCATGCCTCAACTCCTCGTGAACTCGATGGCTCACGGAACATAACAAAACTCCGCCACCAATATCCAAAACCAGCGCCATGTAATTCCTTACCTTCTTACCTGGGCGTCGGTGCGTCGTTACAAAAAAGTAACAATGAACTCCTATTACCACCTGATTACTCTAACATCCTTATAATGGGCTTTTCGTTCCTCACACGTACGTGGTTAGACTTTCGAAAATAGGCCGTTTATATGATGTACTGTCCCAACACGGCTCTGATACCAGCTGAAGCGTCTCCGCTTTTCGCAGGATCGAGTCGGTATAGCGCTGATGAACAGACGCAACAGTACAGCATATAAAAAGCACAATTTAAGTCTTTAAGTGGTTACATTAATCCAATTAAAACACAGAGTCGCACAGCGGAAATAAACGATACAAGTCTGGAAATAAAGTACAAGCGCACGCGCTCACGATACACAAGAACCCGCATCCAAAGCCATGAAGATGCGGACTCGAGAGGAGATCACTCCTCCGTCTCCCAGTGGGCTGTCCAACCAAAGGGAAGCTGGCCATCCCACTGTCCACCTCCACCCGTAGAGTCGGGAATAAAGGTGCTACCTGCAACAAAATCATAAAGAGCCAAACCCTGAGCAACTAATACTCAGCAAGTCTTACCCGTCAAATTGGCTATCTACAGCCGACTCCTAATTATGCAAAGCTACAAAGGGGTGGCTGACTCAATAGCATAACTCGCACTAATTACTTGATCCTTACTTTCGAGTTTTATTTTTCAAGATAAGTACTTATCCAGTAAAACAGTGTGCATATCTCTAAAACATGTATAAAGTAACAATACATCAACAGTGACAGTATATATATAGCAATGTAAATAACAGTAATGTAAATATACTAGCATCATATCATCAATCATATCACACTACGAGGTGACTCAGTGAACAAGGTTACTCTTGACCGAGAGCGGCGGCATCGATGTACATCCTGCAGGAGAAAACCTGACCACACACCATACGCGGCAAAGGCCACGTACGGCAACCGTTTACGCTACGTGCCACCAGAGCTGTACCAGATTCTACTCCTCCCGAGGAAGGGCTCTCCCACCGCAGCCCCCGTCCCGGACGGCTGACTGCGCGGGACGCCACCCTACCTCTCCCAAATACCATGATAGAAAGAGTAAAGTATCTACCAGACATCCAGGGCGACGCAGGCTACTAGGTTTACTAGGCCCATAAAAACACTAGCATGTGAGTCAGTACGTTCAAACTTGCTCAACAGGGCCAACAACGGACGGTCCTTAATCGACACAGACGGGGCTACACCACCGTGAAGGCCCAGCCTTCTCCAACCATCCTATACAAGCAATTCCCCGTCCGGTCTCAACAAATCCTAAATCCAGCTAGTACAATCCAGGAGTCCCTATCATGCGAGTGGGACCTACCACTCGACTTCTACCGTCCGCTAGCCACTAAGCCTAGCAAGTTCTAACGTAACCTAGACCACATCTATGAAAATAGGACACAAGGTAGATCAGGAAGGGTAGTCCTAATGCAGTTCTAAGGTTTCACATCAACTCCTAATAAACCTAATGCACAATCAATTACTAGCCCCAATCAAGTGCGAAAATAAAATCCTAAATAGGGAGGCATGCACCGGGGCTTGCCTGGCTCAGGAGCGTAGCTAACAGGGTCAGCGGGGTCAGTGTCCTGCTGCGGCTGCTCCTCCTGCACCTCCTGGGTCTGCTCCTCCGGCAGCTGGAAGTCGAGCGGCTCCGGAGTCGTCTCTGTCACTACACGTTATGACAAGGAAAATAATGCAAAGTTAGATGCAAGAATATGATGCAATTCATAATTTAATTACTTGATAGGACAGTCATTTACACTGTAAGTGCAAATGATTAACTTTGTTAATTAATTTCGTCTGGAGTATTTCCTTCATCAACTTTTAATTAAGTTCACCATTAATCAACTTGGGCAAGTTAAATGAATAATGTGATTTCGAAAGTGAATTTATGTCCAGTGGCATTTTTCTGGTGAAGAGTGCCACTGGAAGTAATTTATGGTGAAGTTTCATGATTTATTGCAAGGTAGATTATTGATAATAATTTATACAGTGCAGAACATGATTTAAATCATAAGAAAATAATTAGACAACATGTGATAGTGGAAAAATGCTCTGTAGGTGTGTTATCAGATTCTTAACAGGCATGCAAGACTTCAGGATTTATTGGGCAACAGAAAATTTATTAGGAATTAAACAAGATCTGGACAGATGTATTTTCCAGAAAATACACAATCTGCAAAAGTGCTTTTTGGTATTTTTGGTGGGTCGATCTGAGTGCAAGGAAGTCAGCAAAATTGGATTTGCATTTTTCGGAGTTGTATTTATTTTTCTATCGATTTTACAACTTTCAGGCAATTTCTGGAAATTAATTTAATTCGAAAAGATTTGAAAATTGGGGGAACCAATCAGATCTGGCCACAAAATGGGCTGCAGAGTCTGGGCCGCAGCAGATCTACTGTGCGCCGCACGGGATCCGGGCCATGTGCTCCCCGGTGCGCTGGCCGGAGCGGCCACCGGAGCGCGGCGGCGCACTCGCCGGAGGTTTGAATGCGGCGGTCGAACGACGAGCATAAAGGCTGGGGAGGGGCGGAACGAGACGGTGAACTCACCGGAGAGGTCTACGCCTCTCGGGAAGGACCGGAGAGGGTTCAACGACGAGCAGCGGCGGCGACGAGCAGTTCGGCGGCGACCCGAGCTCGAGGTGGTGGTCGGCGAGGTGCACGCGTTGGTGCTATAGCTTCACAAAGCTCCGGGATGTGTCGGCGAGGAACGTGTCGACGACGAGGGGCACGGGAAGGCAGAGTTCACCGGTGAGGCATCCACGGCAGCACGACGGGCGGCGGGGAAAAATGACATGGCGTCGTGTGGAGCTGCGGATTCGAGGAAACAGAGATGAGGGAGTGTGCGCGAGTGCTTGCTGCCTCACGTGGCGTGATTAATTGAAGACGAGGCTCACCGGAGGTCTTGAATCACGTGGAGGCGCCGGAGTGGGCTCGACGGACTGAGTTGGGGAATACGGGCCGATTCACGAGCTCAAGGCGGGAAAAGGAAGGGTGGTGCCATGGCGAGCTTCGCCACGTACCGGAGATGGCTCAAGGTGGTGTTTGGCTTGGTCGGGGTTGGCGTTTCCGCGGCGGACGGCGAAGGGGAGCTCGATGCAGCAATGGTGGAGCTAGGGTTTGGGAAGACCGGAGCGAGGAAATGGGGAGAGAGGCCGGGAGAGGAGTGGAGGCGCCGTTTTGGGAGCTCGGCATCCGCGAACGAGTGGAGGAGAAGGGCGCGGCGTGTCTCCGGTCGCCGGCGGCGACGTGGCGGCAGCGTTCTGCGGTGCTCAGCGAGAGGGAGGACGCTGACAGGTGGGACCGGCGGCATCTTTTCTTTTTCCCGAATTAATTCAAACTGAAATTTCCCCAAACTTTGGCACCCAATTTGAACTAGCAAACGAACTCCAAAAATTGTAAAACCGGTGGCATTCGAAAGGTCATGAGATTCTCTTTCCATTGACATAACATGCACATCTCAATTCGAAATAGAATTCAAATGGCAGCTAGTCAAAGTTGGACATTTTTGGAACTTTGGGGATTTATTTGAGCATCGAAATGAATTTCAAAAATCATCAAAAATTCTCCAAAATTCTTATTTCACAAGGGCTACTCACTGGTATTTTTGGTTGCTCAAGTTGTTATGGAAAATTTTGAGTTGCTTCACAAGCATGTGTTTGGCCATTATTTAAATTTTGTATTTCGAATTTTTGAATTTGGCTCGATTTCATCTTTTCTTCAGTTTGGTTTGCACGATTCTGAACTTCAGTGACACGGGGTGTCACAATAATTATCTTTCTATTTTTTATTCGCATTATTTTTTTTTGTTTTCCAATTGGCAATAGGTGACGGGCAACATGTGATGCCCGTCACCCATAACATGGGTACAGGTGACGGGCAACATGTGATGCCCGTTACCCATAACACCATATAGATGACGGGCAACTTGTGATGCCCGTCACCTATCACTCATTATAGGTCACGGACATATGCCCGTCACCTTTCTCTTGTTATTAGTGACGGCGTAGGGGTGACGTCTTGGATGCCCGTCACCTATAAGAGTCTTGGCCCGTCACCCATGTCATTTTTTTAGGTAGTGCTTGTTTTTAATTGACATACATTCAAATACAAGAATTCTTAGTATACTTTGTAAAGATAAAATTAGAAACTAAAGGAATTACGCCGCTTATGCAGACTTATGTAAGTGAAGCTCGATAGTCTACGGTCACCTTTTTCGCAGCTTGCTCACGAAGCAATGTTCATGAACGTGGGTTGCATGCCCAACTGCATGCGAAGCCATGGCATGGCAAGATTTGGCGAGCCCCTGCATGATTAGCTAGTTAGCTAGGTCATGGCTCATGTGTTCGCTAGATGTTCGCGACCGTGCGACCTGCACCTACGGCAAGTACATGTACTTGAACCGTTACATGTTCTGTGCACCTAGACAGGCACAGTTCTTCCGCTTGTTAAGGTGGCCGGCACGGAATTTTTCATCTCTGCATATTGGCAGTGGTAACTCCGCCACAGGTGAATTTTCATCCTGGATCCGTCACTGCCGATGCCTCGACGGAGGCATCTTCATTTGGAGCCGCATCCGAGAAAAGCCGCAGGTTCTATATCCAGATGTGGCGATGAAATCAGACAATGTAGTCTGCAGTTGATGTAACTAATAATGATTGAAGCCATCGGAGATTAGCTAGGGAATTCAGTGATCAAGTGCCACGGTTGGGGTGTTCTAACTAACAAAGTGAGGGAGATCGACGAAGGTTGCGATCTGCCGTAGTTGAACGAGATGGACCGTTAGATATGCATCCAACGGCTAGGTCGGGATAACCTGATTACACTACAAGTCAATTGGGGTAACCTCAGCTACTTGTGTTACCGTATGTCTGTAACTTGTGATTTCCCTGTGGATATCAGACGTTACATGTTTCCTTGTGTTGAAGCGTCGTCAGCCGTACGTGGCACGTATCTACGCAGCGTCACATGCATGGGCAGCACACAAAGGATTCATGCAGGAAGAAAGCTGGAGTATGAACACGTACGTACGACAAGGGAGCATGGTCGTCGCCGATGATCACCGTCCTCGTCCCAAAAGAGATCGAGCGAGTCCCAATCGACCGCCGTCGCTGCCAACCAGGTGCTATGGCTAATTGCACGTTGCTGATACCTGTACAGTGAGAGACATCGTTCACATACGCTGATACACACACCAAACCTTCTTGATTCTTCTCTCGAAAAAGAAGAAGCTTCAGGATTTTGAATTTCGTTTTCAGCATGCTTGAAATAGCTAGCTAGCGATCGAGTAAACCTTATAGCACAGGGGCGACAGAAGGAAGAACAGTCTTGATTTCTCTTTTCTATGCTAGCAGGAATTAAATATGAACTAGCTAGATAGTATGCATGGAGAGCGTGGCTAAGGACCATGCACGAACCTGCAAGACTGGGACAGGAGCCGCTGGGCTGCATCCTCCACTTCTCGCCCATTGATCTTTTCTTTTACTACACGAGCAGCCTCTTTTCGGTATCGCTGACATACCGGTATATATGTGCTTGCGCTCTTGATGGTTAGCTGTGGAAAGGAGAATATAATATATGTTCATGACGCGCGTATGAATTATACCGGTAGTATAGTGTACGTGTTAATTAGTTAAAGGCACGAAGCGAAATATCCTGCAGCTACTCGACTCTAGCTGCTGCAAAAGCTACAATATAAAGTTGTATCACATTATCTGCACATCTATTTGTCCATCCTGCGGGCAGCCGCCACGGATGCATGTGATCCAAAGGGCCACTTGGTAGTGATCTAGGTGTCTTTGCTGTCGCCTTGTTAGCGCTGCAGGTGGCGCTCTCCATTTCTCCAAAGCTGTAGCTGCAGATGAGATGGATGCATGGGGCACACATGGTCGATGAAGTCATGGTATTCCGTGATCTGCATCGATCGTCCGCGTCTCCATTTGGTGGCCGCCAGCTTGTTCACCTCGTCGCCGCACACATGGCGTTGGCGCGTGCGTGCATGGATGACCGCGTGTCGCTGCAACGGTCATGGTGTGGAGTCGTGGACTGGAGATGATCATTGATCGTTATCTGCACGCGACAGTAACCAATTATGTTCTCAAACTTTTTTTAGGTCCTTCAACAACTTCAATCCTCTAGATAGTAGTAGTTATGGAAATAGATCGTAGTGTGAAAGTGTAAACTGTCTTTAGTACCGAGTCTGTTTGACTAGCTAAAATAGTGCTGGAAAATGTCTTTAGTACCGAGTCTGTTTGACTAGCTAAAGTAGTGCTGGAAAATGTCTTTAGTACCGAGTCTTTACATATATTATGGAAATAGATCAGAGTATTTGACATGTCACAACTGCAGACTGAAAATTCTTGTGCAAACAAAGGAAGGAAATCTACGGCAGGACGAACTAAGGAAAGCTACGCCATCGTCATTACTGAAGATACATCGGGGCCCGTCTTTGGGCCGTGGATCACATGTCAGATTGCTCGGCGGCCTTGGGCCGTGGGAGGAAAATGCATCCGGCAAAACCAAGACAAAATTACAATCGCCACCTCTGGAGCTCAAAAAAAAAAAAAAATACAATCGTCACCTCTGGATCGTGATGGAAAGAAGCGGCAAAACACGGATAGAAAACGCACAGAAGGCAATGGATAGAAGCTAACGTCTACAGCGTCACTGGTGAGGAAGGTTTAGCCACCGATGGAGCCTCCGGATCCGAATCCAACACTGAATTGCATTTGCTTTCTATGATGAGATCATCTCCAGTTCTTTCCTTCAAATGAAAATCTTGCATCGATTCTTCTTCCCCCAAGGGCCTCCTGCAAAAGCGCGCCGCTCATAAAGGTGTTGCAAGTTTATCTCTAGAAACGGGTGTGTCCCCTTACAAGAACATAGTTGGATCTTTAGTGAATTGTGGCTTTGCAACTTAAGCTAGAACGTTCCTTCAAAAAAAAAAAACTTAAGCTAGAACGTCCGTGTGTGATAGGTTTTATTACAACTTTTCGTCCTTCATGTGAGTCCTATGAGTCTATCGAATTTATGTACTACTAGTGCTTTGTCGGTTGTCTATGCTATCTATTGATGACATATTTGTGCCGATTGCTAAAAGCTTTCAATAACTCGCATGCATGTTGCCATTGTTGAGAATTGCCCCAAGACTGTGCCCATCAGTTTAACTTCTTTGCCGGTCGGAGTAGAGCACCATATTGCGTGTGTTACCTTTCGATCATGTCGGTACGAAGCAGATCAATAAGGATTAGGATCGGGCTAGGAAAACGCATGTCAGAAGACGACAGCATATACACGCCATATCTGCGGAGGAGCCGCAGCTGTCTAGGTACACAGAACATCCGAGGGGTTGTACGTGCGTACGTACGTGCACATGAGTTCATGTGACGATCAGATTGACAAATTGACTTCCTGGCTTCGTATTCACTGCGAATGTAGCACGAGTGGTGCTTGGGAGCGTGGGGACAGGCAGCCTGGCTGCAGGCCGCATGCATGGCATGCAAAATCCTACCCATGCCCAGATGCCACGCACGAAGCCTCGCAAGTGCAAGTGTCGGCCACGGCGTACCTTACTTCGTGAGGAAGCTGCGGAAAGGTCTAAAGGAGACGTAGGGCCGGGTCACTTACAGGTGGTCCCGATTCCACACGTTAGTGACCTCATCTCACTACACTATCAAAGGAAAATATCCTCCGAAAAGATCATCATTGGACCATGATTTGGGCTTCATCAGTGGAAACGTACGTGCTCCACCTCTATTTTCTTCCTTTATGGAGTTTGAACACGGAAAGCATACTTTTACATCGCAAATGTTGTGCGTCCCGAGGTTGTCCTACCCCTCCGTAGGACCAATGTAAATCGAAAACTAGCTGCTAGTGCAGATTCAGCACTAGCTAGCTGTGTCTTAGGAAATAGTATAGAGAGTGATGTGTGATATTATTTTGGATGATAGTTTTTTATTGAGGGAGAAGTAGTTTATGATCTTCTTTTGACCATTCAAACCATACAGACTTCACTTAATGCAAATTTCAGACTTAATTTTGATTTAAGATGCTTGTAGGACACATATAATTTATTAAGCTCGTGGTACTTGTCACTTTTAAATTGCGGTCTTCAAAGAACTTTCCTCAGTTAATTAGACCACCTAGCTTGAAGAGGAATGATGGATGCAGCACACAGTCGACGGAGGCTTTGCCGGGCGAGAGAAGCAACAAGCAGCCCGTGCATGCATGAGGCGCAAAAAGCTAGTGACGGGCGTCACTCTAATTAATAAAGTGGTACACATCACCTGGACAGAACGAAGCAGCGAAATCCGACTAGGATCTTGCGTGGCGCACAAAAAGACAAAGGAGTCACCAGTACAGTAGTACAGCTCACTGCCCGTGCGTCACCCAGATCCGACGGCTGAGCGAACGTCACGACGGCGCCGGAGATACGGCCGTGCCTCCGCCGCGCGCGCATGGATCCTTGCAGGAGCAGGCACCGACAAGCTCGGTCAAAGCCTGTTTATCAGGTCCATTTTTTTTTCATAACCGCCATTGATCGCTCTCCACTAGATCAAGGTCCACCAATCAGTACCCGAAGCGTGTCCTCCTCCTAATACTATCTCTCTCTACTAAACCGCCATTGGTTCGCCCCTCTACATACATATACGGAGGTGCAAGTGCACCTGCAAGCAGACGTTGTACGTATAACGACGCCCGCTCGTACAGAAGCAAGTACTGCTCCCGCTTGCTTTATCTCAAAGGTTTCAGGCTGTGTGAGTGCATGCAACGAGAGTTTTTTGCAGCGAGATGAACTACAACGACGATACTGCAGGCGATCCGTGGCGTTACTCCGAAGACGACGCCGGCGCCGCCGACAACAGCTTCGCCGGGATGTTTGGTGCTGACTACTGCAAGTGCGTGAGCTAAGCTGACTGGCTAATTCCACGTTCATTCACCTCTGCATGATGAAGCTAGGTTAGGTGCCATATGCATTTTGTGTCCATTCACATGCCAAAAAAAAAAAAAAACAGATATCCATCTAGCTAGGTGTGTACGCAAGTGCATGTAACGCATGCTTCAGTGGGAAAGGGGGAAGCCGATCGATGCCCCTATCATCTACAAATAATTAATCTTCCAAACAAAAGTAGAAAAAGGTTGCTTAACCTGTTCATGTAGCCTCGTTTACGTGAAAGCAATTCGATCCTGGCTTACAAAAGAGCCTTAACCTTTTCCAGGCCGAAGAAATGGTGTACTAGTTATTGTTCCTTTTTAATTGTTTTTTTTTTTCGAGTTTCCACTAGGGCTTTCTTTTCAAAGCCTGTTTATCCGGTGAAAATGCTGGCGCTTCGTGCTTGCGTCTACGTAACATATATACGTGCATGTGGCCATGCATGATAATATTTGTGGGAGATCGATCGATGAAGGCGACGTCTTAAACTCTCTCCTTGTCGTGTACAGTGATGATCTCTTCGAGTTGGTATCGCGGGGAGGAGGACTAGGAGGAAGCAGCGGAGGAACGTCGGAGCGGCCGGCGACGTCGACCTCCGGCCTTGGCATCTCGCCGCAGTTCAGGCAGCAGCCGCGTGATGATGAGGCGCTGCGTGGCCCGCCTTCCGAGGACGAGATGGCGTCGTGGCTCTATGCGATTATCGTCAGAGGCGGTGACGAGCTAGAACATGCTGCTGCCATAGACGTCGACGACCATGGCGGTGTGCAGGCGGCTGTGGAGTTGAACGAACCAACAACGATGGTGATGGGCACCGTGTCAGCGGCGGACAAGAGGGGAGACAGGCTTACGGAAGGGATGGGCACCAAGGTACGTACACGTACGTAGTACGTTCTTCATTAATTGTACGCATGCTGTTTTGTCCGGCCTGATTTGTGCCGCTGATCGATGAATCAAGCGCCAGGATTTTTCTGATAAGCTGGCACTTGATCTTTTCGCGGTCTCTATAAGGTCGTCAGAAAAAAAAATCATTTTTTGTTCTAAGCTGAAAAAGGATAGTTCAAACATTAAATATTCCAGTCTCGCTGCAAATATATAAACTTGTGCAGCCACAATTGATCGATGTGCTATAGTTAACATTTTGTCTGACTCTGACAGGACATGGAAAACGACTCCGGCTGGAGGCACAGGACGACGGCAGGCAGAGCAAGGAGGTCTCACCACGGCCAAGGGCATAACCTGACTGAGAAGGTACTAACACAAACACCGTGATCAGTGAATTAATCATAATATTCAGACGCATTTTCCCACATAGATATGTTTTTTTTTTACTTCAATATCGATGAACGTTATGGTATAGCCATACAGGCTAGCTAGTGAGATCACGCAAGGGATTGACCGCTTTTCCTCACTCTTGCAGAGACGACGGTGTAAGATAAACGAGAGGCTCAGGACCCTGCAGCAGCTCGTCCCCGGATGCGACAAGCAGGTCAGAACGATCAATATACAACTGAATATACTTCTATGTCTGTCTCTAAAAAAAAAAAATACTGTAGGCCCTCTTGCTCCTGAGTATGAACATAACGGAATCTGCCAAATGAAGACCATCCCGGTCCTCTGGGCACAGACTACTCCGTAAACTGAAACGTTTGTCCGCGCATGCCCTACGTTCGTTGCAGAACGGGCAGGTCCATGTCACTCCCGGGGAATATGCATGCACACGTACGTAGGTCATCATGTATAGTTCTATTTCGTCTTTTCCTCTTCCGGCCGACCGGCAAACCGGCGGAGGCGGAGGCACATCAAACCCGGTGCACCAACATCCTTGTGTGGCATGTGGCGTCAGTCCATTTTCAGAAAATATATGTTCAGGGCGTGTACGAACGTTTCACGGCACAGAAATAGCTACCTACATGCGTTTCTTCGTCCTGGATCTTTCAGATTATACTTCTTCTATTTGGTTTTACTTGTCACTAATTTTTACTATAGCAATTTTGGCTGTCTGTCTTTTTCTACAAAATTATTGCATACACTTAAATCTTATATATCATTACATCTCCATCATAAAACGTGTTTTATTAGCATAGTATATCACTGTATATACTTATATATTTTTTAGAAAAAACGTATGGTTAAAGTTGTTACAGTAAAAGAAAGTGACAAGTAAAAAAAAAATGAAGGAAGTAATTAACTGCATCTTTTCGATCTGTTGCAGTCCAACCACGTGTCGACGCTGGACCAGACCATCAGCTACATGCGGTCGCTGCAGCACCAGGCCCAGGCGATATCCGACGTCGGCGGCGGCCCTGCCCATCCACCGGCGACGGCGGTGCAGCCACTGTACGCGCTGCCTCCGGTGATCCTTGGCACCCCTCATCATCAGATGGTTCCCTTCGGGCCCGTGCTTCACTACCCGGCAGTTATGATGCCGCCGCCTCCTCCATGGGTTGCACCGGTGACGGGTGTCGGTTCTCTTCACGGCAGCAAAGACAAGGGCAGCTGCAGCAGTCGGCCGCGCCCAAAAGATTAAGAGACCTGATGAACTATAGGAGCCTTCGCAACGATGCTGTAGAAATCAAGGTTAAGCATCACAAAATCAATTGATTTTTATTTTGTTGTTGTTGTTACAGGATTGAGAGACAGAGAGGAAATCTTAGCCAAGTCACACATGTATTCTGCTAATCAATTCTTCTCAATTAATTTTAGCCACTGGATTGAGACACTAGAAAGGTCTTCGATCTCAATCTATCTATTTTCCTTTTTAGTATGTGACCCGTTCGACATGATACTAGGCTTGGCAAGCTACCTACGTACGTGTTGTACTGATCGTCCGCACTACGTACGTGCACGTCTACGTGGCGCGGTCACCTCCACGTGGGCAGGCACGTGGCCCACATGGGCATGCAAGCGCCGCCCGGACGGGATGAACAACGGCTCAGAAAGAAGGCAACGTATCCTATGAGCTGGTAATAGTTGGTGTCTTCGTCAGCTCTAGACTCGTGTTCTGATCTTCATGCATAGCTGGACTGGATGGATGAGAAACAGGTAATAATAAAAAAAAAAGGGTGAAGTTCCAGGACATCGAGAGACACCATGATCTATCTATCTATTATCTTAGTATTTGAAGAGAAAAAGAAGCCATCACGTTTGCTCTCGAGGCCATAAAATTACCACGTTAATCAGAAAAAAGAAAAGTTACGAGCCGTTGGATTTTATGAAAATCTAGCGGTCCAGATAATCCATGTAATAAAATACATATATTCAGAACTAAATTGCTTGCCCAAGAGCTGGACTCTATATCTCAAAAGAAAAAAGAAAAGAAGGTGCGCCGCCAGAGACCTATTACGGTGTAGATTGCATCTACTATAAAACAAATAAGTACCTTTGTCCGGTTGAGCCTTCGTCCTAGAATCCAACTTTGTTACAATATAAACAAATAAGTACCTTTGTCCGGTTGAGCCTTCGTCCTAGAATCCAACTTTGTTACAATATTTAATTATGCTAAAACCGGAAGCGTAACTATTAGGATTAGGAGACTAGACTCCAACATGTACACGTCTTTTGAAATCAAAACCTCACGAGCTTGAGAACCAAAAAGAATTGTGCTGGACGGGTAGAGAAAAACAAATAAGTACCTTTGTCCGGTTGAGCCTTCGTCCTAGAATCCAACTTTGTTACAATATTTAATTATGCTAAAACCGGAAGCGTAACTATTAGGATTAGGAGACTAGACTCCAACATGTACACGTCTTTTGAAATCAAAACCTCACGAGCTTGAGAACCAAAAAGAATTGTGCTGGACGGGTAGAGAAAATTGAAGGGCGGACGACGTGGTGCTCGCAAGCCGCTCAATCACATCATGGCAATGGTCAGGGACCCAGGAACAACGACAGGGGCGCGAGGGGCTGAGCCAGCGCAGGGGCTAGCTATGGACAGTGATGGCACACAACTAACGAACAATTTTTTGATGGAGCCGCCGCCGGCGCCAATGAGGGGTCCTAGGCATCACATGATGCTCAAGCACCACATTTTACGGTGCGGAACCGATGGTCAGGCCACAATTCACCAGTGAAGGAGCGGGATGATTTAATGTCGTTCCTGAAGCTGTTGCATTGCGTGATGACGAGGAAGACAGATTGGCAGGGCCACACACATGGTCGTCGACGTCGAGCTAGACATGCCACCACGCACTCACCCAGTAGCTGCAGATTCATGATCATGTTGCCTTCCAGCCTCAGGCTTGATCCGGCGCCGTGGCTTGGTTCTTTTCCAGGTTCGGGAAAATTGGGTTTCCGGACCGCGCTCACGGGGACTAGCCACATGGTGACACGTTCAGACTGGACCTGAATTCAGTGAAGACTGTAGACGGTAGACCCTTGGTGAAGATGTCGGCATACTGAAGAGACGTCGGAACATGCAAAACTCGAACAGCTCCAGCGGTGACGTGCTCACGGACGAAGTGGAGATCGATCTCGATGTGCTTGGTGCGCTGATGTTGCACCGGGTTGGTCGAGAGATACACCGCACTTACATTGTCACAATACACCAAAGTAGCACGCTGGAGAGGAATATGCAACTCCTGTAAAAGCTGGCGAAGCCAAGTAGTCTCAGCAACTGCATTTGCCACTGCACGATATTCTGCTTCAGCACTAGAGTGAGAAACAGTGGGCTGCCGCTTCGAGGACCAAGACACGAGATTATCTCCAAGAAAAACACCATATCCGGAAGTGGAGCGGCGAGTGTCGGGGCACCCGGCCCAATCTGCATCAGAATAAGCAACCAGGCTGGAGATGTCCGTGCGACGAAGACATAACCCATAGTCTAAAGTACCACGCAAGTAGCGGAGGACATGCTTTACCAAGGCATAGTGAGGCTCCCGAGGATCATGCATGTGAAGGCAAATCTGCTGCACGGCATAAGCAATGTCGGGCCTAGTAAAAGTCAGATACTATAAAGCACCAGCCAGTCCCCTGTAGTGTGTCGGATCAGCAACAGGAGCACCATCGGTGGAAGAGATCTTAGCAGAGGTGTCGACTGGAGTAGCGCACGGCTTACAATCCGTCATGCTGGCTCGCTCTAGAATCTCAAGAATATACTGGCGCTGACACAGAAAATAACCATCATCTTGACGAGTCACAGATAATCCCAGAAAGTGATGCAACGGGCCAAGATCCTTCATAGAGAACTCCTGCTGAAGAGCTGTGATAACTCGACGAAAAAGAGACTCCGAGGATGCAGCGAGCATAATATCATCAACATAAAGAAGCAAGTACACTGTCTCATTACCTCGACGATAGATAAACAGTGAAGTGTCGCATTTGGCACCCACAAAACCAAGAGACAGAATGTGAGAGGCAAAACGACTATACTAGGCACGAGGAGCTTGCTTCAGACCATATAATGACTTGTTGAGGCGGCAAACAAAATCTGGATGATTACTGTCGACAAAACCAGAGGGCTGCACACAATAAACTGTCTCGTCAAGAGTACCATGCAAGAAAGCATTCTTGACATCAAGCTGATGAACCGGCCAATTATGAGAGAGAGCAACTGTAAGTACTGTCCGAACGGTGGCTAGCTTAACAACTGGACTAAAAGTCTCATCAAAATCAATGCCGAGGCGCTGAGTAAACCCACGAAGTACCCAACGAGCTTTATATCGATCCAACGTACCGTCAGGATGAAACTTGTGACGAAAGACCCACTTGCCGGTGACGATGTTGGAACCTGATGGACGAGGCACTAAGTCCCAAGTGTTGTTCTCCAGAAGCGCAGAAAACTCTTCCATCATTGCTGCACGCCAATTGGGGTCCGCCAAAGCCCCACAATAGGACTTGCAGCGTGTTCGTCTCGCTGCTTTGCAGCCGCTGCTTTGCAGCCGCTACAGTGTTCGCAGTTATTTCTTCAGCAGCAGCTACAGTGTTTTCTGCAGCAGCTACAGTGTTCGCAGTTATTTTTCTGCAGCCGCAGCTGCAGCGAGACGAACAGGCTATTGGGAACAGGAGAAAGTGCAGCAGTCTGGAGATCAAAAACCGTCTTTGGCTGGCGAAAGCCTCGCTTTTCGCGCGTCAGCATGGTGTGCGCGTTGTCTGCTGGAGACATGGGCACTGCATTGGCCGGCAGTGCTGGTTCGAGGGTCGGCGCAGCACCCGTGCCGCGGGCCGTGCGAGCGCCAGGTGCGCCAGGACGCGGGCCACCGCGCGCAGCCAGTGCTGGAGACGCGTGCGCGCCAGCAGTGCGCGGGGACTGCCCAGCAGAGGCCGCAGCATGTGGAGATTGACCAGCCACGCCTGGGCTGGCAGGTGGCGGGGTCCGGATCAAGCGTGACCCTTGAGGGGACCGCGGGGACCCAGCGCGCATGTCATCGGGGCCCGCACCGTTAGCAACAACTTGTGACGCATCAACAGGGGCAACGGTGCTGGGCAGGTGCGCAGCATGGGCAGCATTAGAGTCCTCCGGGTCAGGCGTCCTATCCCTGCTGGCAGCAACCTGATGTTGAGAAACAACAGGGGCAGCGGGACAGACCGAAGCGGGGGTACCTGAAAACTGAACAGCAGTAGGACCAATAGGGGAAACACATATATCATCAAACTCCGAAAGAAAATCAAAGTCAGATGAAGGGTGTTGTGAGACCGCAGCGAAAGGGAAGGTGGTCTCATCAAAGGTAACGTGGCGGGAAATAAGAAGCCTATTGGAGGAGAGATCCAGACAGCGGTAACCTTTGTGCTCCGAGGGGTAACCAAGAAAAACACAAGGTGTGGAGCGAGGGGCCAGCTAATGAGCAGCAGTCGCCGATAGGTTCGGGTAACAAAGACAGTCGAAGACTCAAAGATGATCATAAGATGGCTGAGTACCGTATAATGCAAAGAAAGGGGTATTATCAGCCAGAGCCTTAGTGGGACGGCGGTTGAGCAAATAAGTGGCAGTGTGCAGAGCCTCAACCCAATAGGAGGGAGGAATACTAGCCTGAAACAGAAGGGAGCGCATGACATCATTAGTGGTGCGAATGATCCGCTCAGCCTTACCGTTCTGGGACGAGGTGTAGGGACAAGACATGCGAAGTTGGACACCCAGAGTAAGAAAGAACATGCGGGCGGAAGAGTTGTCAAACTCACGGCCATTATCGCACTAGACGGTCTTAATGGTGGTTCCAAACTGGGTGGAAACAAAAGCAAAAAACTGAGAAAGTGTCGCAAAAGTGTCCGACTTAAGACGGAGGGGAAACGTCCAAAGGTAGTGAGAGCAATCGTCTAAAATAACAAGATAATACTTGTAGCCTGAAATGCTAACAATAGGGGATGTCCATAAATCACAATGTATTAAATCAAAATTATTTGTAGCACGAGAGCTCGAATGACTAAATGGGAGGCGGACATGCCGACCAAGTTGACAAGCATGACACAAATGCAAAGACTCAACTTTATTACAAGCTATGGAGGAGGACGAGACTAAACGAGATAAAGCCTCATGACCTAAATGACCAAGACGTTGATGCCAAAGTGTAGTGGAGGTGGAGCCAGACGCAAGGGCAAGGGGGCGAAACACCGACGACAGGAGGGGGTACAGCGGCCCGGAACTATTGCACCTGATGATCACGTTCCTGGTCTGAAGATCCTTCACAGAAAAACCGAAAGGGTCAAATTCAACGGAACAATTATTCTCGATGGTAAACTGGCGAACAGAAATAAGATTTTTGAGTAATTGTGGAGAAACAAGAACATTGTTGAGTTTAAGAGAACCCTGAGATGTGAGAAGGGAGACATAACCGGTACTAGTGACAGGCAAAAGAGAACCATCGCCAACAATAATATGAGATGGAGTAGAATATGTAGGTGGACGAGAGGTGCAAAGGATACCGGAGTTTGATGTCATGTGTGTTTCCGCACCTATGTCGAAGTACCATTCAGTTGTCGGGGGCGGCTGCAGTGTCGAGGTAGTGAACGCTGAAGCCAGCGCATCCTGGTTCCAAACAAAGCCACCAGGGTGCGCCACAGGAGGCTGAGAGACCTACGGCTGCAACTGCTGGAAGCCGGGAGGGAAAGCAGGAGCGGTCGGCCCAGCAACACTAGGCCCAGCGCCAGTCATGAAGGCCTGCTGTGGACCAGGCCCAGCGCCAGCCATGAAGGCTTGCTGCGGATCAGCGCCAGTCATGAAGGCCTGCTGCGGGGGCAAGGACTGTCCACGGGCCGGGTGCTGATGGCCTGCGGGGGCGCGCGACTGGAAGGCCTGCTGCTGCGGGCGCGGATCGGCCCAGACCTGGAAAGTGCCCGTTAGGGGTTTGAAGAAGGTGGGCCAGACAAACTGGCTGCCTTCCGTACCAAGCCAACCGGCTTATAGAAACATGCCGTGGAGATAGGGAAGGAAACAAAGCCAGCTGTACATGCTAAGAATAGGAAACCGACTACAATACGCTAACAGTGGTCACCATGTGGCTCGACACCGTCGGAGGCAATCGGCGGCTCTCCACGACGATGACGATCATGCAGGTTCTTGCTGTGACCAGATGATGAGTGGCTTCCTACATGCAGATTGCAAGCACAACACAAGGCCTAAATCTCACCAAGCATAATCTTTGTCATCGGGTCACCGGGGACAGATTTTTTTTTTTTTCAATACTACTTGTGAGTTTGACAGGCTTACAGGGAGCAAATAGGTTCAGCTTAAGAAATCTGCCCGGATGGAGGGGGTGCAGGGGGATGAAAATAATTACCGACGGAGATGTCTGTACACCTTTAGAAGAGAAACATAACGGCAATGACACTCTCATGGAATACTCCAAACAACATTGCTTAGCGTTTCCCAACCAAGGCATGACACATTCATGGAGTACTCCAATCCAGCAGTATTCTACACATGGTTTTTCTGTCATCAAGTACTGCATCCAGATAATGAAATAATTGTCTGTTGTTGATGATTGATTCTATTGATTTTTGTTTCAAAGTATTATATAATACTCACCAAAAGACTAAAGGTTATATTATGTTTATGATATCCGAATAAAGCATCCAAAATCAGAGAATAAAATTTCACAGAACTCCTTCTGCCGTAGTCCAACTGTCCAAGTGAATGTATTTCACATCAACTCCTACTTTATAGCGCTTGCAGCTGTAAAAGTGTTGTTTCTGTTGTGCTCACCTTTGCTTCTCCTTACTATATCCTGTTCCATATATGTAGTTTTAATTATGGCATATTTAATACTGTATTACAACATATAGATAAAATTTCTGGAGTATTTAAGATATATCGTATTTATTTTTCTGAAGAAAGATAACATAACATTTTCTAGAGCTATACACAAGGGATAAGTCCAACAACTAAGTCCAGTTTGGTGGGTTTGAGTTTCATATTCTGGCTAAAAAACTTGATCATAAAACCAACCATGGTAGATCATAAACATCTTTTCATTGAAACACCCCTCCTTTTTTTTTACATTAGAGACCAAAAACCATGAAGTCCTGGTTTATGGCTTCACAATTTCTTGGAAACCAGAAACGTTTCTCAAAGAAACAACAAACTAAGGCCTCGATTAGAAAAATATGAAAATGCAAGTATTTTGAGATAAAAAACTCATCACTAAAATCAGAAAAAAAAATAGAATTCAATTTTGTTTTGTATATAGAAGGAAATTTGTACCTAGAAGTACTAAAGTTCAACACTTGTTTTATTGCTAATTCTAATACAAGTTATTACTAAAGCATCCGGCTTTAGGTTTCTCCATGTATCTGCGCTTTTGGAATGAGTGCGCAAGTAATGAACATGAACCAAAAATTAGTGGAGTTGACCGAAACAGATTGTAATAAAACTAGCCGCGCGGGTCACCTTACTAGTTTGTGTTAATCGAGCTGACACGAGATCACTGCACAGTCGAGCTGCGGCCCAATCGAGCCGCTCCTACAGATTTGGTTGCCCGTTACAACGAGCCACGACACGACAGGCACGCTCGATAAGAGGATCAGTCCCTGGCGCCAACCACGGCGTGCGCGACGAATTAGGCCAGTGTTGGGGATCCGCGGAGCAGGACTCGATCCCGGACAGCTCTCTTTGTGCCCGAAGGGTTTAACCAGGCTAACCAAGTTACCCTTCGTGTGTCGTCTGTATTTCCTTCCGCAGAGATTGATGCTGGGCGCGAACGGCGTACCGAGCGCCCGAAGGGTCTCCGGCGTCCGAAGGCTCAAGACTTCGGACGAGGCTCGGAGGGGCGCCTCGCGCATGCCCGAAGATCCGCGGGACCTGCTGCAGGGCACGAAGGGCGGATCCATCGTCCGAAGGGTCGCTGCCGCGCCGAGGCTATGGACTTCGGACGAGGCTCGGCTGGGTGCCTCGTGTACACCCGAAGGCCTACGGGTGGGCCCGGAGGACAAGTGCGTCAGCAGCTAGGGTTTCTGGTGTACCCTCGACAGGAAGATGGCAAAAGTCTATTGTGCCCTCTGGACATTTTTGTACCGAATATCTTGTACATTATTCTCCGTGATCAGGGGTAGTTTAGGCATCGATTTGTAATTCCTGATCACGGTATAAATATCCCCTCCCGTGCAATGGAGAGGGGGTCGACTCTTTGTAATGTAACACGATTATGAATGCAATAGCCTAGGCTTCGCGTTGCGCAGAGTCCCATCGAAGCACGCGAAGCCACTTCTCTCTCTCTCACGCTTTCTCTCCGTGCTTCACCCGGTGCTGGGTTTTCTTTACGAAGAATCTCAACATTTGGCGCCCACCGTGGTTCTAGCACGAAGAACAAGCCCTAATGCCACCTAAAAAGGCGAGGGTTGCGCAAGGGGCTTCGGAAGAAGACCCAGTGCCACCCCCGCAACCACAGCTACCCGCCGGGCCAACAACAAGATCAAACGCGGCAAGGACACCCCAAGGAGAAACACCGCTCCGCACCGGGGAAACCCAAGCCAATACCAACACCAATGCCCCTCGCGGCGAAGACAACCGCATAAGAGAAGCAGCCAACAAGCAAATCATCCCTGCGGAAGAACCCCTCTTCGCGCAGGACACTGACACTGATACGGACGAAGATTGGGAACAGTTCGACAACACAAGGGTCAATTTCGACAACCCGGAGACTAGCAATGCCCAACAAGAGCGAGCAAGAAACGAAGACCAAGAGCAAGAGTACAGAGCCCTCCTCAAGTTGCAGAAACATTTGAAGAGACTCCGAGAAATACGAAGCGCTCGCCTCGAACAGGCCAGCCAACATTCGAAAACAAGACTCCAAAGCAGAATCGAAGAAGCGAAGGCCTCAATCGTTCAGCTGGAAGAAGAATTGCGGGAAATGCAAGAGCAAAATACTGAACAGCAAGATCAAGTGTTTAGAAGAATAGCAAGACCAAGCCATAACATCACAAGACCCGAAGGGATAATCAGCAAATTTGACAAAAGCTCGCCACTGTCCGAAGGCATTCAACTCACGAGATGGCCCACGTCGTACAAGCCAATACCCCTCCCGAGATACAATGGCCGTTTCGACCCAAGACAATTTCTCATGAGCTACGAAGCTGCAATCTCCTCCGCCGGCGAAAACGACATCGTTCTAGCCAAAAAGCTTATCACTGCACTCGAGGGTCCGGCGTTGGACTGGTACTCAACCCTTCACCCGGGCACAATATACTCGTGGGAAAATCTAAGGGACAAGTTGACCCAAAACTTTCAAGGTTTTCTACGCAAAACCGTCTCAGCTCAAGAGCTGCGGGCTTGCGTACAAGGAGAGCGGGAGCCCCTTCAAGATTATTTCCGAAGATTTGTAGAACTAAGATCTCAAACCCTAGAAGTGGAAGATAGCTCAGCAATTGATGCAGCAATCGCGGGGCTTCGGGCCGGACCTTGTTCGACGCATTTGACAATGAACACTCCAGCGACTATCGAAGACCTATATACAGAGCTAGCAAGGTACAGCAAAGCCGATTCCGACTATCGAAGACGAAAAGCAACTGAAAACAGTCAAAAGCAAATGGCGAAGCCAAACAACCAACGAAGCCAACCAGACTAGAACACCTCGAGAAGGCGAAACAAAGACGAACAGCAAGCCCAATACATCAACCAGATCGACAGCACAAAGACGGAAACACCTCCGGAGTCTAACAGTTACAGAGGAGGAAGAAACGGAAGAGGAAGAGGACGAGGAAAAGGGAGAAACCAAGAACCTCGCAAACCATACTGCATTTTCCATGGACCCGACCAAGGACACACCTCAAAAGAGTGCCCCGAAACCAAAACAGTCCGGGAAAGAATGAAAACAAAGGAACAACCCGCTCCTCCACCCCGAGTTGTCAACAATACCTCCGGAAATCACAGTTGGCAACCATCACCACAATATAATCCTGCATACCCGCAAATCACTCCAGTCTACCATCAGCACTATCAAGGCACAATGCCTCACCCCTCGAGTTTCCACCCAAACAACTTCTCGCCAGCACCTCAAGTAAACCACATCCCGAAGATGCTACCATCACCTTCGCACAATTATACAACACGAGAAGAGCTACCACCACCACCACCCATCACCAGAATTCCACCGAAGACTGAGTCAATCCATCAGACTCCTGCAGATCCACTGCCATCCTTCGGCACCATATTACCAATCACCGGAGGGTCTTCGACGGACTTCGAGTCAAAGAGACAACGAAGAGATTATTTCAGAGCAGTAAACACAATTTTCAATGCAGCTCCAATCAGAAAGACAAAATGGTCTCATGTGCCAATCACCTTTACCGAAGAAGATCTATCACGTTGCGAACTCAAGAAGCACCCGCACAATGACGCCATGGTCATCAAAACAAACATCTACGGATGGGATGTCACCAAGATATTGGTTGACAACGGGGCTTCTTCCGACATCCTTTTCGCCAGTACCTTCGACCGGCTAAAACTGGACAGGAAACTCCTTGAACCAATGGACACACCTTTGTACGGCTTCGGAGGAAAAAGAATCAACCCTCTGGGAAAAATCTCTCTGCCCGTGTCCTTCGGGGATACGTCAAACCCCAGAACCGAACACATAACCTTCGACGTGGTGGAAATGAATTACCCATACAACGCCATCTTCGGCAGAGGTGTCATCAACACCTTCGATATTATCATCAGGAATTCATTCTTGGTCATGAAAATGCCCTCGCCAAAGGGAGTCATTACAGTCTTCGGGGACCAGCAAGAAGCCAGGAATATCGAGAAGGGAATAACACCCGGCCAAAATAATGTGTATATCGTAAGCGAAGACCCAGACACAAAAGAAAGGCACAAGCACTTAGTGCCAGAAAAGTTGCTGGACAAAGAAGAACCTCGCAACACCCACAAGGACGGAACAAGAAGAGTACTGCTCGACGACCTCATCCTAGATCAAGCAGTGATAATAAGCGATCAACTCCCGAAGAACGAAGAAGAAGAACTCATTGAGCTGCTCCGCAAAAACAAAGACGTCTTCGCATGGTCATCAAAAGACCTCCAAGGCGTAAGCAGGCAAACAATTGAGCATAAGCTGGACATTGATCCAAAGATCAAACCGAAGAAGCAAAAGTTAAGAAAAATGTCAGACGACAGAGTCGCAGCCGTAAAGGCCGAAGTCCAAAGGCTCCTCGATGCTGGGGTCATCAGAGAAGTCAAGTACCCCACCTGGCTAGCAAATACAGTCCCAGTGAAGAAGAAGAACGGAAAATGGAGAATGTGCGTAGATTTCACCGACTTAAACAAGGCATGCCCAAAAGATGACTTCCCTCTGCCTCGCATCGACAAGATAGTAGATGCCGCAGCGGAAGCCGAATTACTTTCCCTTCTGGACTGTTTCTCCGGCTATCATCAAATCTTCATGAGAAAAGAAGACGAAGAGAAAACGAGTTTCATCACCCCCTTCGGAACCTTTTGTTTTGTGAGAATGCCCGAAGGGTTGAAGAATGCAGGGCCAACATTCTGCAGAATGACTACCGAAGTATTGCAAGAGATGGAAGGAACAATAGTACTTGTATATGTCGACGACATCGTCGTAAAAAGCGATAAGCGAAGTGATCATATATCTCACCTAGCTCAGACCTTCGCTAAGTTCAGACAAGCAAATCTCAAGCTTAACCCAGAAAAATGTGTCTTCGGAGTTTCCAAGGGCAAAGTTCTCGGCTGCCTGGTATCCATCAAGGGTATAGAGGCCAACCCCGACAAGATAGAAGCCATCCTCAACATGGAAGAGCCAGCTTCCATCAAGGACGTACAAAAGCTGATCGGAAGAATTGCAGCGCTCAACAGGTTCATTTCAAGATCAGCCGAAAGAAGCCTCCCTTTATTTCAAGTGTTAAAAGGCTCCGGAAGATTCGAATGGGGAGAAACTCAAAGAAAAGCCTTCGCTGACCTGAAGAAGTATCTCAAAGAGATGACAGCCTTCGCCAGCCTGAAGGCAAAAGAAACACTGTACTTGTATGTCGCCGCATCCCACAGAGCAGTTAGCGTGGCCCTGGTCCAATCACAAGCAAAGACAAACAACAAAGGAATCGAAGTAAAAATTCAAGTCCCAGTTTATTATGTCTCCGAAGCCCTCTCCGGCTCAAAATTGTTCTATTCAGAGCTCGAAAAGATCGCCTATGCAGTAGTAATGGCTTCAAGAAAGCTGAGGCACTATTTCGAAGCTCATACAAGAAAAGTGCTTACAAATCAACCTCTGTCAGAAATGTTTGGCAACAGAGAGGCATCGGGAAGAATTTCCAAATGGGCAGCGGAACTATCTGAACATGTTGTAGACTTCGAAAGCAGAAGCGCCATCAACGGACAAGTGCTTGCCGATTTCATAGCAGATTGGACTGAGCCTAGCTCCTACACCGAGGGCCCAGTCTTCGAGCAACCATGGCAAATCAGATGTGACGGAGCATGGGGTCACTTAGGGGCTGGGGCTTCGGCTGTCCTTACCTCTCCTTCGGGCATCAAATTGAGATACGCAGTCAGACTTGAATTCAGCAAAGAAACTGACAAGTGCACAAACAACATCGCAGAATACGAAGCAGTATTGCTAGCACTCAGAAAGCTAAGAGCTTTGGGCGTCCTCAACTTCGTAATTTACACCGATTCCAAAGTCATTCAGGGCCACATTGACAAAACCTTCACGGCCCGAGACCCAGAGCTGATCAAGTACCTAGACTTAATTCGAAGCACCGAGAAGCATTTCAGAGGTTTCTCTTGCGTCCACCTTGAACGAAGCGATAATCATGAAGCAGATGCCTTAGCAAGAGCAGCTTCAAGAAAAGAACCCCTGCCGTCAGACGTTTTCTTCGAAACATTGACATCACCTTCGATAAAAACGCCTGAGAAAGAAATCAAACTCGTAAACATCATACAAAGCGAAGACTGGAGATCACCTATAATGGCTTACCTTCGGAATTACTACGAAGCTCTAGATGAAACCGAAGAAAAAAGAATGAAAGCAAGAGCAAGAAACTATGTTATACTCAATGATCAGCTATACAGATCCAGCATCAGCAAACCCCTGTTAAAGTGCATCAGCCGCGAAGAAGGGATCCAAGTGCTCCGCGATATTCATGAAGGAATTTGCGGAGCCCATGCCGGAACAAAATCCATCTGCGCCAAGGCCCTTCGCCAAGGATTCTTTTGGCCCACTGCCTTCACAGATGCCCAGGACCTAGTCAGAAAATGCGAAGCCTGCCAAAAGTTTGCAAGCAAACTCTCCGGTATTTCCCAGCCAACACAAGTAATCCAACCAACATGGCCCTCCAGAGATGGGGTATCGACATCGTCGGGCCACTACCCGCTGCACAAGGGAACTACACCTTCGCGGTAGTCGCCCTGGAATATTTCACAAAATGGATCGAAGCAAAACCAATCGTCAACATCACAGCGCCAACCATACGCAAATTCTTTTGGCAAAACATAGTGTGCCGCTTTGGGGTACGTCAAGAGATAACAGTTGACAACGGCAAGCAGTTCGACAACTACGAGTTCAAAGAATATTGCCGAAGTATCGGAACAACCGCATACTTCGCCTCTGTGTATCACCCGGAGTCAAATGGAGCTGTCGAAAATGCGAACAAGCAAATCTTCACAGGAGTCAAAAAATGCCTTCTCAATCAGAAGAAAGGAAAATGGGCAGATGAGCTGCCGAAGATAATCTGGTCCCATAACACTTCAGAATCAAGGGTAACAAAGTTCTCCCCTTTCAAGCTACTCTTCGGAGACGAAGCTATGACACCTGAAGAAATCAAGTACAAAGGCCCAAGAGCCGAAGCTCATGAGATAAACCCCGAAGACATAGCAATATCGAAAGACGTGATGGAAATGGAC
This sequence comes from Eragrostis curvula, assembly GCA_007726485.1. Classification (NCBI taxonomy): domain Eukaryota; kingdom Viridiplantae; phylum Streptophyta; class Magnoliopsida; order Poales; family Poaceae; genus Eragrostis; species Eragrostis curvula. Next base: position 7,443,638 of record CM017444.1, on the reverse strand, counting down.
AGAGTCAGTGCTGTCCAAAATTTAGAAAGCTATCAAGCCAAAACAAAAAAATGGAGAGACCGCAAGGTGGTTAACAAATCCTTCTCACCAGGAGATCTAGTACTCCTCCGGAGCCCAAAAACGGAGGGCAAGGGAAAACTAGAGCCAAAATGGCAAGGACCTTACATCATCATCAAGAGCAACAGGCCCGGAGCCTACCATCTCTGTGATAAGGATGGAAACGAACTCCCGCATCCATGGAATGCGGACAACCTCAAGAGATATTTCGCATAACAAATGTATCAGGGCTTCGCGGAAATATAAGCGAAGTCCTTCTGCTTTTCGCTGTAGCCTAGATTTAAATTCTGCAACTAAAGGCTCATACTCTTTTCCTCACAGGGGAACCCCGTCCAGGGGGTGAGGTTTTTAACGAGGTGAGACCCAATGTAACCTCTGCAAGTTAACGCAGCTCTTTTCCCCTATCTGTCTCTCAAGCATCACAACTTCGATGCAAACTCCATCGAGAGTTCGCCATATCTCAAGGGCAAAAACGCCCGAAGCGTAAACCTACGCTATTACGCAGAAACGCGTATCTCTCCGGCTTATCAGGGTAAAGAAATCCTGAGTCATTCCTCAAGCAGGAAAACTCGCAATCGCTCAGTAAAGCGAGAACATTCTTCGAGAAGAATGAAATGCCCAAGAGGCAAATAAATCACCGACATACAGCAGTGCGCCTCATGACTCCGTGACCCACCATGTACGAAGAATCTAGCTCATCAGAAACAGCTACCTACAACTAAAGCCACACAGTTCCACCATTACCGACTGTACCCACAGTAAGAGCCACCTGACTCTTCGGCACCGCGAAGAGCAACGGCAACCCCTATATAAACCACACCTTGAGCAAATCAACAAAGCACACCAGCAACATCACAAAATGAGCGACGAAGGTACAACCAGAAAGAACATAGAAAAATACCTACAAGCAATGAAGAACCTGAGGGTATCTGAGAGCTCTTCGCAGCAAAACCAAAGCCAAAACCAGCACCCGCAAAACCAAAACTTAGAGCAAAGGTTAGAAGTTCAACAATACCAACAAGACCCGGAGCCGCTGGAGGTCGTGCCGCCAAACGAAGAGGCGTTACCAGAGTTCATCAGCATCTCTTCCGGCGAAGAAGAACAAGGCCGCCCAAGAAAGAGGTACCTACCAAACAATAGGCAACCTTGGAAACCAGTAAACGCCGGAGTCGCAAGCAGGACCAGGAGCCGCACCCGCAGAGACTAAGTGTAACAAAGCCGAACCACGGTTGTAACAATCAACGCCCCAGATTAATAAAAGAGGGAAGTTTTTCCGAAGCTAAAGGCTTCGCGTTATCAACCTCGCCCTCGATTGCTAGGGGGGAGGGAAGTTTTTCCGAAGCGAAAGCTTTCGCGTTATCAACCTCGCCCTCGTTTGCTAGGGGGGAGGGAAGTTTTTCCGAAGCTAAAGGCTTCGCGTTATCAACCTCGCCCTCGATTGCTAGGGGGGAGGGAAGTTTTTCCGAAGCGAAAGCTTTCGCGTTATTAACCTCGCCCTCGATTGCTAGGGGGGAGGGAAGTTTTTCCGAAGCGAAAGCTTTCGCGTTATCAACCTCGCCCTCGTTTGCTAGGGGGGAGGGAAGTTTTTCCGAAGCTAAAGGCTTCGCGTTATCAACCTCGCCCTCGTTTGCTAGGGGGGAGGGAAGTTTTTCCGAAGCGAAAGGCTTCGCGTTATCAACCTCGCCCTCGATTGCTAGGGGGGAGGGAAGTTTTTCCGAAGCGAAAGGCTTCGCGTTAGCAACCTCGCCCTCGTTTGCTAGGGGGGAGGGAAGTTTTTCCGAAGCGAAAGGCTTCGCGGTATCAACCTCGCCCTCGATTGCTAGGGGGGAGGGAAGTTTTTCCAAAGCGAAAGGCTTCGCGTTAGCAACCTCGCCCTCGTTTGCTAGGGGGGAGGGAAGTTTTTCCGAAGGTTCACAACAAATACAGAAATTGTATCATCGCTAACAACAAACAAACCTTAAAACTCGAAAATGAAAACAGAAATTCAGAGTTCAATAAACATCCCAGCTAGCCCATCACCACGGCTATCGTCATACACCCACGGAATGTCATAAATCTCTTCAGACTCCGCAGTCTCGACCTTCGGGACGATCAGCGGGGGCCCCTGAAGCCTCCGGCGCCTACCTCTTTGAAACAATTGAGTAACATTGGCCCGAGCGGCAAAATACTCATTGAAAACGTAACCCCAGAAGCGACCAAGATCGTCATTGCCAACTATCTTCGTAACCAAACGATGGGCAGCGCGCGTAGCACAAATCCTACCGTTCTGATAGCATAAAGGTTCAACGACAGCCCCCTCTTCGGAGACCTGCACACAGTATTACGTCTTTGAATTACAGACCTTAAAGTTACAAAAAAAAAAGAGCGAAACCCAGCGGCCCCGAGGATCTAAACGTCTTCGTTTGCGGCAACCTTCGCGGCAGGCTCCGACGGAGTAGCAGAGCGAGGCGTAGCGGAGGAAGCTTCGGCAACGACACCGCTCTTGGTCTTCTTCGCCCTCCCCTGCTCGTCAGCCGAAGATGGATTCGAAGATGAAGCGGGACCTCCAGCCTCTTTCCTTTTCTTCTCCTTGGCCTGCGAAAGGTCGATGGTTACTAAACTCAATAAAAACTCCGGAAGAAAAAATCAAAAACGTTCGAAGCCCTTACCTCCTGCGCGCGAGAAACAGCGCTAGCACTGGCGGTCGCGGAGCCGTGCTTGTTCCAATAAAACCTCCAAAAGCGCTTCGCAACAATGCTAACGCCCTTGTCCGAGGTATTAGGATCAGCACTCTCTATAGCTTCGCAAGGGAAGGTGGAGAAGCCAAGTTCATGGAAATCGCCAACCTTCTTCTTCGCCAGAATGTCCAGAAGCGCATAGAGACAGGTCTTCGCCCCATGATCACACATGTTCATCACCAAGCTGGGCACAGACTGCAGCTCTTTCTCGACCCAAGTCAAAAACGAATCGAGGGTCAGATCGTCTCCGGCGGGAAGAGGGCGAGGCTGGCGGCCGAAGCGAGCAAGTAGCTCCGAATAAGACCGAAACAAAGCCGAAGCCTTCGACCTTAGCCGTTCGGTCTCCGCCCTCATAGTCTCCTCCAGAGCGGCCTTTCGGTCCTCCACTTTCTCCAGCGCCGCCGCGTGTTTCCTTTCGGAATCCTTCTTATAGGCGGCGAAGGAGTCAGTTTTCTCTTGGAGATCCTTCTTCAGGCGAGCGATGTCCTCTTCGAAGCTAGCTTCCTTCGCCTCCCAGCAACTTTTCTCCTCGCGAAGCGCGACGAGCTCTGGGGGGACACCTCCGAAGCCCACTTCAGTCTCCAACTTCTTCCGAAGTGCCTGAGACGCCGGCGTAATCTGACAAAGAAGCGAAGTGTTAACAAAGACCAAAAAGTCAACAATACAAACGAAGAGAAACCCTCCAATCCAATTACCATTTGGCCTTGCCGGAGCAGTAAGTCGGCGAGGTTAGGAGCGGAATTCGCCTCCAGCGTGGCCCGAAGTTCTACGCAACACAATTAAAGCGTGAGAACAAAAAATATATATAAAAGAGTAAAGCGAAGAAAACTAAGGCCACAAGTCTAAGGACCTTCGGGATTGTATTCCCTCAAGCCACTCATCACCGCCAGCGAAACACCGAGAGAGCTAGCATCCTTCGTGGTCCCGTACGAGCTCCCCGCGTCGGAGCTTGAGTCAGAATCGTCGCCCGAAGACGACGAACCATCAGAACTCTCCGAAGCACTGGAGCTCCCAGTATCTCCAGACCGTCCTACGCCGGTCGAGCCCAATACATCGTCCCCAATCATGTCCACGGTGCTCTGACCCGGCTCCGTGCCCTGCATCTCCTCAACATCTACACGAAGACTGCTGGCGCCATCCAACAATTCTTCGGTATCAGACAACTCAATCACGGGAACCCCGTCCCGGCCTTCGGAAAGCGCCTCCAAGCCAGGAGAAACAGGCGCTTTCCCTGAACCAATCAACCTGGCACCACCGGCCACAGACTCATCTTCACCTCGGGAACCCGATGCAAATTCCGTTTGCCCCGAAGCCAAGCGGGAACTCGACCCGCCTCGTACTTCACCCGAGATTCCGGAGTTTTTCGAACCTCGAGACACGACCCGCTTCCGCTTTCGGCGCTCGGCCAGCACAGTGCTCGTCGTAGCGACAGCACTTGTCTTCTGCGACGAGAAGCCGCTCGAGCCTGACCTCGTCCAGCACCCGAACCCGAAGACCCAGCGCCGCCGGCGGGAGCTTCGGCTTTCTTTTCCCAGCCCCTCATCTTGATATAAGATGTCGTCGTAATCTCGGGCGTCTCCCCTTTCTTGAGCCGTTTTCTGCCTAAGGGCACGGCGTGGTTACCATAGCCGATCTTCAGCGAATCGAAGATCCGATTGATACGGCGCTTCGGGATCAGACCGTTTTCCACGTCATACGCTTCGGCAGCACTGAACGGATCGCAGAGCAGATTAGCGCACTCCTCGACCATCTCAACAAACTGTAATGGCCGAAGACCTTCGGGCCTTTTCAGCCCATTAAACTTCGGGCGGCGGTAAGTGAACTTGCGCTCCTCGAGCTTGATTTTCTCGGTGCCATCCGGTTTCCAGCCACCCTCCACAGGCCAAACGCCAGCAGCAATAAACTCCTCCACAACAGTACGGCCACTGATGACCTTGCAGGCTTTCTTGAAAGCATCACAACAAGGCTGGAAGGTCTTGCCGCGGCCGGTGAAAGCAGGAGAGAAAATGGGCTCCGCAGGAACCAGCGAACTGGCTAGTGGGTAGCACGAAGACCCATCATCATTCTCCCCTTCGGGCACCTCAGCGTAGAACCAGTAGTCAACCCAATCATTGTCCCAGCGATTCCTTGAAGCGGTAATCAAAGCAACCTTCTCAAGCTTCGACTTCTTACTGAAGCTTCGCGGTTGAAAAGTGCAGACCCCATACTGAAGAAGCAGGACATCGTTGTCATAGTACACCTTCTTGTTCTGCAAGTGACAACTGAAGAAGCGCAAAAAGGCTTCGTAATTCACCTTCGCATTGAATGTTCTCACGGCCCAGATGAATTTCGACAGTTGCACGAAGGCATTGGGCGTCAAGTGATGTATCTGAATGTCGTACGCCGTAAGCACTCGCTGGAGGATGAAGAGAGCAGGAAGCCGAAGCCCGGCCTCGAAATAATCCCGAAACACAACCGCCTCATTAGCCTTGGGCTGCGGAATTTCCTCGTCGCCTGGACAGCGTGCCCTTCTAGCCTCGAAGTATCCTCTCTCAGCATACATAGCCAGCTCGGCTTCGCCAACCCGGGAGCGGTTCAAGCGATAGGTCTTGTCAATAACTGCAGGTGTCCGAATCCGGGCGTCAGAAACCTTCGAAGAATGACCATAACCGGAAGTACCCTCCCCCTCTGCAGCCGAAGATCCAGCGTCAACGCCGGCCTTAAAGCGTTTTCTCCCGAAGTCCCCAGCATAAGCGCTCTCGATATAAATCTCATAATCCCTATTAGCCTCAAAATTCTTACCTTTAACCGGAACCGAAGCCTCCGCGTCGTCTGCCGAGGGCTTTTCAACCGGAACGTCTCCCGGAGCTTTATGGCCTCCGGACCCGCCACCAACGACAGCTACCGGGACTTCGGGCTCGCGCCTACCGGAGACATCCTCCGGATCACGAGCACCAATCTCACCCTGGGGCAACGAGTCCAGCAGCTCCTCTGAACCGTCACCATCAATGGACATCGCCCCCTCCTGGCTGAAAGTCGCCTCTTCGCCAGACATCGCCGGCTCTTCGTCGATGAGAGCAGCGGTCTGCTTCGTTCTAGCCATCAGAAGCACCTGAAAGTTGTACGAAGAAAAATTTTACAATGAGAATCATCGCGCACCCATCCGAAAACCCGAAGAGCGACCAGCCACAAACCTTAAGAAGACCGCGAAGACTGGAAGGAAGTAGCGTCGAAAATCGAAGTCGCGAAAACAACAGCGAAAACCCGAAGATCACAAAGGAAATGAGGTGAGAGAGGAAAATGACCGGCCCCCTCCCCTCCTTATATAGGGGGGTAAAAACCGAGCAGTTAATGCGCCCTCGAAAACCGCGAGTGCGGATAAGATCAACGTTTTTACCGCGTTCTCGACCTCCGGACAACACGAAATCATCTTCGGACTATACAGCCAGCATCAACCCCAATGAGCGAGGGAAGTTTTTCCGGGATCGGCTCCGGCCACATCCGATTGTTCTTCGAGGGTTCGGCTCATCGGCGTTGAACCTCGCCCACGAGGGGCTACTGTTGGGGATCCGCGGAGCAGGACTCGATCCCGGACAGCCCTCTTTGTGCCCGAAGGGTTTAACCAGGCTAACCAAGTTACCCTTCGTATGTCGTCTGTATTTCCTTCCGCAGGGATTGATGCTGGGCACGAACGGCGTACCGAGCGCCCGAAGGGTCTCCGGCGTCCGAAGGCTCAAGACTTCGGACGAGGCTCGGAGGGGCGCCTCGCGCATGCCCGAAGATCCTCGGGACCTGCTGCAGGGCACGAAGGGCGGATCCATCGTCCGAAGGGTCGCTGCCGCGTCGAGGCTATGGACTTCGGACGAGGCTCGGCTGGGTGCCTCGTGTACACCCGAAGGCCTACGGGTGGGCCCGGAGGACAAGTGCGTCAGCAGCTAGGGTTTCTGGTGTACCCTCGACAGGAAGATGGCAAAAGTCTATTGTGCCCTCCAGACATTTTTGTATCGAATATCCTGTACATTATTCTCCGTGATCAGGGGTAGTTTAGGCATCGATTTGTAATTCCTGATCACGGTATAAATACCCCCTCCCGTGCAATGGAGAGGGGGTCGACTCTTTGTAATGTAACACGATTATGAATGCAATAGCCTAGGCTTCGCGTTGCGCAGAGTCCCATCGAAGCACGCGAAGCCACTTCTCTCTCTCTCTCTCACGCTTTCTCTCCGTGCTTCACCCGGTGCTGGGTTTTCTTTACGAAGAATCCCAACAGCCAGGTCGCTGAACCATCCGTTCTCCGGCGGCAGCGCCGCGGGATCCCTCGCGATGCCCTCGCACCCGGCAGCACCTCCCGGCTCCCGCGCGCCGCGCAGTGCAGCGCGGGCACTGCGCCGGCGTACAGATGCATGCACGACCGCGTGGCGGCCTCTCCCGACAACGGCGACGACGCGTTGGCGGCGGCGGCGCCTCGGTGGCCTTGCGCTAATACTGCCGGTTGGTAATTGGGGACTAACATGTTGCGATCAGATCAGTGCTTCTTGCTTTTGTCAATGACCGCGCGCGGGGGCACGCCGTGTCAATAATCCATAAGGACGAAGAGAACGATCGATGAAAGAACAACTGGTTCGATCGGCTTCGAGCTGCTGCCGGATCGATGAACGAGCACGCGCTCTGCTATGCATCGATCGCGGAGTAGGAACACGCTCGCTGTTCTTCGTGTGCCACCGCGCGCGAAGAATGGGATTGGCGGCGGTCTTCATGCCAAGCTGTCGATCGTGGAGTGAGCAGAAGCCTGAACGGCCGACGGCGAGGCAGTGGGTGGCAAATAACTTGCTTGTTCGTTGGGCGATCAGCGTCCCAACAAGTTGTTTGCTACCGCACTGGACTACACCTTACGTCGGTGGGCCGTCATGTCGCGCGCCGATGGAGAACACGAGATCGCGAGCACGGGATGGCGGAGGCTTCACGTTCCGCATGCATGGAGATGCTCCTATATGGACTCCAGGCGCGCCGGCGGGCGACCTCGTCGCCCTACACTACACCATGTCGCCGTGGACGCAGCATCCCAGGACCACGAGATGGCCGTGCCCTGTGTTGGAATGGAACCCAGGGAGAAATTTGCTATTTTGCCCGGCGCTTCGGTGGGCTTCGTTATAATGCTCATCTAACATTAGGCTTCGTTAAAATGCCCGCTACTACATTGTAACACAGCTATTATGCCCACGAACAATTTTTTAGACAAAATTGCCCTCGTCCTTCTTCTTCCTTCCCTCATCCAGCAGCTCTCTCTCATTTTCTCCAGTCCTCCCGCCGCCGCAGCCGCCATTGCCGGCCAAGCTGAAAGTTTGAACTCGCTCGTCGCCGAGGAGGACGCAGGCCGCCGTGCCCTCGCAGCGCACATGCCTCGTGCCCCAGGCCGCGCACAAGTGCTAGCATGGTCCTTGCCTGCTGCTAGTGCTAGCATTTGGTGTGTCGCGTACAAACGGAGCAATAATAGCCGATGAACAAGCATGTCCCTTTCGGTTACTAATCAAAGCTAGTATTTTACTAATCAATGATTACTGGTCAAGGTACGCGCGGTCGACCAACGTTTCCCCGGGCACCACGTGAAGGACACTGCCTCCGACGCTCTGTGCTCGCCTGCGAGGTCCACGGCTATGGCGACCGCGCCCGCCTGAACGCTACGCGCGCGTGCCTGCTCCTCTCTTCCCTTGGCGATGAGCGAGCTCAAGCTTTCAGCTTGGCCGGCAATGGCAGTGGCGGCGGGAGGGTTGAGAAAAATGAGAGGAGCTGCTAGGTGAGGGAAGGAAGAAGAAGGGTGAGGGCAATTTTGTCTAAAAAATTATTCGTGGGCATAATAGCTGTGTTATAATGTAGCAGCGGGTATTTTAACGAAGCCCAATGTTGAATGGGCATTATAACGAAGCCCACCAAAGCCGCGGGCAAAATAGCAAATTTCTCGAACCCAGGGACTCACACAATGCCTGGAAACTCGACCGTGTATGGACCGTGTATGGGGGGAGGCACAATCAAAATGCACAACAGAATAATTTACCGCAATACAAGATACGTGTATCGAATGTAATCAATTTCAAAAGACTACAATAACAGGCAGTACAATCCTCAGCCACAACCTAAAAGTTACCAGTACAAGATAAACACATGGTCAATCATACTCTGGTACTGGCAGTTACGAGTATAATTGTCAAACAACCACCAGTACCATCAGCCACAACCTAGAAGTTACCAGTACAAGTTACGAGTATAATTGATCCATCGATCGTATGCAGCCTCGACCCGGTTCTCACCAATTAAGCACCACAGAGTTGACCAAGCTGGTCACAAGGCGGCGCCTCCACGCAGTCGTCATAATATTATTATTTGTAGGAGATCAGTTACAACATTGTCACAGGTCTTCCTTAAAAAAAAAACATTGTCACAGGTCTAAAAACCGTCTCCCTCGGCAGAAGGATCGGCTACGAAAGAAGGCGTCTACTTGACGGATGGGGTCTCAATCCCCCCCCCCCCCCCCCCCCCCAAAAAAAAAAAAAAACTGGTTTTTATTAGAATCAGTACCTAATTAATCGCACTACTAAAAAATTGATGAAGGTTGATTTCTAGTTTCCAACATGTATAAAGTATACATTAGACGATGCAACTAACAACACAAAATAAAGCACAAATTTGTTAGCCTTTATCACTGAATAAATTATTTAAACTCGCACCCACCATTAGAATTTGTAATTTCTTTAATTAGCTGTAATGCTCGGTAGAAAATAAGAAATGATGGGTCAAAGCCGTGCAGAGACGATATGTTTGATCACTTCCATTGAGCCAGAAGTAATTTGTAATCATTTGTAAAGGTAAGTTTAGACTTTTATTTTTGTGAAGCATGCATGCACCGCCGGCTCTCAGGACAAGACGAACGGGATGACCGGACAAGGGCCGCGAGGGGCAAGTGTCCCAGCTGGCCCTGCCTTTGTGCTGCGCTGGACCGACCGACACCGCTTTGTTCGTGGGTCGCGCGGCGAGCTAATTCAACGCGAACGCTCTGTGTGCAGCACATGTATGTGTGGTGTTGTACGCAACGGTCAACATTTGGCAGCTGAAGACGGGAGAAAATGAGCGTTGCACCGTCATCAACAATACGCGCTGAAGATGGAAGCGGTGATAAACAAGTGTGATGGTGTGGTTTCTTGTAATGTTTGCCTGGTTGCTAATAAACGGCTAACCATGTCGCTGAACCGCCCGTTCTCCGGCGGCAGCGCCGCGGGTCCGGGTCCCCCCGGTGCCACAATGCCCTCGCACCCGGCTGCCACGTACTGCGCCATCTGCAGCACCTCCGTCGCGCCGCGGTACCGCCCGGCGGACACAGACGTAGGCACGACCGCGTGGCGGCCTCTCCCGACGACCGCGACGATGCGTTGCGCCGCGGTGGCGTTCCGCGCAGCCAGCCTCGCCGCGAGGGCGGCCACCGCCGGAGCGTCGCGGGCGGCGCGGCACGGGTCGGAGGAGGCGGAGGTGGAGCAGAGCGCGGATGTGCAGATACCCGGCGTCACGTAGTACCCGCCCAGGCCACCGCACACCTGGTCCAGCGCCGTCGCCGGCTTCGTCGTCACGGCGCCGGCGCCGGTGGAGGCGAGGACGGCGACGAGCAGGAGGAGGAGAGCGGGGAGCGCACAACTGCTCATGGTGCCTGTGGGTGGTGTGTGTCTACTGCCTCTCTGTTTTCACCGATCCGTTTCACGAGTTTCCGGTGTTGCGGCGGCGGGCCATGCGTTTTGATGATGAGCGTTGCTCCCTCGTTTCCTTATTTCTCAACGACCCCACGACTGTATAGTAGTGGTGCCAAACTGCCAACCTCCATCAGAAAGGCACTCGTACTTCAATACGATAACTAATTATAGTATACCTGCATTTTTCAGCTTCCATCTACCACGTCGCGCCGTTTTTCGGGTGAGCCTCGTCATCGCATACATTGGTATCTGAAAACCTGAAATGGCATGTCACTTTGCTGTTCATCAATCAAGGTACTCATCAACGTCTGTTGCGTAGTACAGTGGTGGCGTCGCGCGAGTCTAGCCGCGTGCGGGCGGGACACACTCTGCTTCTGCTTCCGGCAAGCTCTGCTCTGTTGGATTGCATTGCAATGCTCTGCGTCTGCTGCTGCGCACTGGTCTGGTGAGCCGACCACCAGCCAACTACCTGTGTTCTCCCCAGAGCAGTCCGTGAACCGATCGATCCGATTCAATGCAAAAGTTAGGCCGCCATATGGCCCGTGGAGCTTGGACCGTTGAAACATGGACTTGTCCTAGCAAAAGAGTTTTTATGACATGCGGCGGGATCACAAGTTTGACAACATCTATCACCACTTCTCTGTTTAATTAATTACAGAAGATGACGAACACGAGCTCCCCGTTGCAAAGTGGTTTGTTAATTTCACTCCCCTCTTTTGTGCAACCTCTACCTAAAGTTCGATGACCTTTGAGACGAGGGAGGGGAGAGCACAGATCGGACGACGATGCTCTGCGTGCATGCATTCATCTGTTCGCTCACCGAACCTCAACAATCTATCTATTATCTTAGTATTTGAAGAGAAAAAGAAGCCACCATATTCGCTCTCAAGTCCATGAAATTCTCACGTTAATCAGGAAAAAAGAAAAGCTACGAACGGCTGGATTTTATGAAGATTGAACGGCCAAAATTAACAAAGAGTTTATATTAAATACAACTCATAATAGATGGGAACCAAAAAAAAAACACTACTGCCGATAGATGGGAACAAAATAAAAAGAAACGGAATCCAATTTTGTTACTATATGACCGATTGATTTTCTTACTATGTCAAAATTGGATACCTAAACTATTAGGAAACAAATTGCAGCCTACAACCCGTACATGACTTTCACTAGCGAGCTAGCTCTCAATGCAATTGGTAGAAACGTGAAACGAATGTCGCCGGCAGGGAAGAGAAGGCAAGAGTAAAGCGGAAGGGCAAACGATGTGGTACTGGCATGCCTCTCAACGTCACGCGACGAATGAGATCACGGCAATTCACGGTCGCACAAACGTAGCCGGCTGGAGATAATGCAGGGGCTAGCTATGTACGGTGATTTTCGCGCTTGACGACGGTAATAAGGGTCCAGGCATGGCCAGATGCACAAGCGAAGACGCATCATGAGTATCTGTGTCAAGCTAGCCTTGCCACCATTCGTACACCATGTGCTTGCACTCCTGTACGAGCAGCAGTTGCAGATTCATGTCGCCGATGCGGCACCGCAGCTTGGTTCTTTCCAATTCAATGCTTTTAGCAGCGTGGGTTTGTACCTCGAGAATCCTCATCTTCCTTCACTGGACATAGAAGGTTCCGGGAGGCGGCGGCGGCCCGGGGGTGGGTGGTGGCGCGGCGGTGCGCACGAACGGCAGGCAGGCGGTGGGAGGGGTCGGCGGCGGGGGCATCATGGCCCGACGAGTTAGCGTGATGGCAGCACGGTGACGGGTGGCGGCGGTGAGTGCAGACGGCGCGACGAGATGGCGAGGCGCCGCCGACCGCCAGAGGAGGTTGCGGCAGGCGACAAAGATGCCGGCAGGCGGCGGAGCGGCTGGGGTGGCGGTTTGGCCGGCAGGGGAGGTGCACGGCGTGAGGAAGAAGAAGGTGGGGTGGGCGTCACTCGATTTTTTACGCCTAAGGCGTCAGCGACGGGCTCCCTTTCTACTCTGCCACCATGATTCAATCCAAATAAGGGCCGTTTGGTGGAATTTTATTTGCAGATTCAGGTTAGAAAAACTTTGAGAAAATGAACCGTGGTCATCAGAAACAACTTCTCAAGAAAAACACCCCTCGTTTTCATAACTTAAATAAAACCAGAAACCGTTTCTCAAATAAACTATAATATAAAGGTTCCCCATTCTTAAACTCGAAATGCGTTTATTGTGGGATAGAAAAAACGACATCACTTAATTGGGAAACATTTCAATTTTATTTTTATACATAAGGCTACTTTTACCTATAAATAAAGATTTTAATACTGACTTCCTCTAATACATACAAATATTTAATGTATGCAAGTAGAATCATATGTTTTTGCAATGGATTCTATGTTTTCATTTATGGGTAGGTAGGTGTTGTCCAATGAATATTGCTACCGCATATCAGTGCAATTAAGTAGTTTTTGCAGCAGTAAAATATACTAAGGATTTAGTTATTTCATATGCTCTTCGTTTATATTTGGATCAAAGATGACACTAAACTAATAAAGCTATTGTTATCATGTCTAGCCGCGCAATATGCGCGGGCCACCTTCCTAGTTCTCACTAAAAAAAGAAAAAACCTCAACGATTCCATTCCTGCATTCCACGAAAGAGAAAGAGCAAATTCCTTATTTGCCATCAAAACTTTAACTCTTTCTTTATTTGCCATCGAAAATATACACTTCCCTTATTTGTCATCGGATCAAAATTCACTTCCTCTATTTGTCACTCTAGTCACTTTGGCTAATAGAAAAATTTTCGCGTGCCACAACAGTGTTCAGCCACAATACAAAAATAGGTTAGTCTCAATGGGTACTTTATGCCCAAAAAAATTTTCATTTTGTATAAAAATAAAATATTGCCTCTAATATTCATCCAAAAATTTTGAATTTTTCTTTGCATATGTTATACACTGCGACGAATCTATTTTACTACTGCAGCACGAATAACGCAGCAACATGAGCACGATAATCTAACCATCAAAGTGAATAGAGTGGCAGATAAGGAAAGTGAATTTTGATCGGATGGCAAATAAGAAAAATGCATAATTTCGATGGCAAATAAAAAAAGAGTTAAAGTTTTAATGGCAAATAAGGAATTTGCTCAGAAAGACAGCAGAAGGGAACGGAACCAAATCATCTCCCATCGCTAGTCAACGATGGGAGGTACCTGGACTCTCTCAGGGTGTTAATAGCCCAAATACCTTAATTAGGCCTATTAAGTACCCAGCGGCAATGACTATTTCTGAGTGAAAAAAGACGGCAGCTAGCCGGCAGCGCTAGCATCGCGCCCTCCTTTACGGCCGCTATACGGCGCGTGCTTCGACGAGCCTCGAGAAACGAAATCGTATGAAGAAATCAACGGAAACCAAATCAGAGTGCACTTTAGCGGCCTAAAAGCGACTGACGGCAACAAGATTCGTAGGTTTAGGAGAGGAATTGATTCCTATGTTCTCGCCATGGTGAGAGAGAGCTGCGTGGGGAAAAATTCAGAGTTGGCAAGGAACGATGGAAACGATGGCATTGTTGATTGGGCCAAACGTGGGCCAAAGAAAGCCTGGAAAAATAGGAACGATGGGCTGTTTTCAGATCGGAGCAAGTAGGATCGTTAAACCTGAAACGAACAGTTCGGATTGACGACGGCACGGCTGTGCCGTTTGACTAACGATGGCAGAGGATTTGGTTCCCGAAGCGAACACGTCCACCGAGGAGCGCGCAGGCAGAACGGACCATGCATGACCCGGACATTGTTGCCGCGACACGGTGGCCGATTCGTGCGGCCACTGCGGCGCGATCCGCGACTTCTGCGCGATGCGTGCTGCGGCTCCTGCCCCAGTACGCCGCTCACGGGGCAGGCCGGCATCGGGTGCGAGTCTTATCTAACACAAGCAAGGAAACGGCCAAGTTTTTTTTTAAAAAAAAAAATCAACAACATTTTAGAAACTAAACATTCCACAAAAAATAACATTCAGTCTGCAGAACACCATCCCCACTCTCTCTCTCTCTCTCTCTCTCTCTCTCTCATGTGACTTTGGGCCTGTTTGACACGGCTTGTTTTTGTTTTGGCTTATATGTAGCCGCATAAATCATAAGCCCACCAAACAACAATAAGAAAAAGCAACTTATAATTATAAGCTATAATATATATTTTTTTTTGTGCATTCACTTTTCCAAAGCCGCGATATAGACCACCAAACTAGCAGAAGCATCTTGCAGTGGTGGTATATATATTTGTTTTATCTTCACTTACTCCTTTAACAAATAAGATAAGGGGGAACAAGGTAGAGTTCCGGCTGTTATCACAGATTGTTTGTGTGTTGTCAGTTTTGGCCTTATATTTGTTTAAAGAAAACTCTCAAATTAGATTTGCTAGTTTCGGTTCATTCGGGGAGATGGCGCGAATTTCATCGTCAAGCCTCAATGTCCCTCTCCCTCCTGCTAGCTATAGAAGAAGCGGTTCCGTGGTGGGACATGTTCACATCTCTGGCCTTTGCCTCCTCGCCGACTCTAGCATCCGCTCCCACTCGCCGAAGCAGCTCCGCGGTGGGGTTTGCGCGACTCTGTGGTGGGGGTCATGCCCCCCCCCCCCCCCCAACCTCCCTCGGTTGCTTTTTATCATAATTAGTATTTAATCTCACTACTAACAAAATTAATTTGACGAAGATTAAATTCAGCTTTCAGACATATCTAAGCTCGGTTATTAGACCATACTACAACTAACAATACAAAATTGTTAGCCCTTATCGCTGAATAAAATTATTTAAACTCCTACCCACCCAGCAGCCCCTCAATTTTATTTTATTTTATTTTATTATCTTGGGCCCCTGTCGTTGCGCTTTCTCGAGGAGCGAATTACGAGTTACGACTGTGCTGCCAGGCTCGGTCGCCTCGTCGTTTATGCATGATACTACAGTTTCCATCTAAGGTACTCTTCGAAGTTGGCTTCTTCTTGATTGTAGTACTGACCCTTTTTGAGGCACTGTTTCGAATCCAGCAAGCACGGATGTTGTGTCGGATCGGATCCATGCCAGGACGGACACGGCGCCGTGGTGAGACCGACCAGCAGCCAACCACTGAACCACATCAGTCCTCGTCAGAGCAGTCCTTGGACCGGCCTTGAGCAGTTGACCTTGTTTGCACCATTGAAACCATTGAAGCAGTGGCCGTTGCAGATGAGTAATGGTTGCCAGCTATATCGTCTTCGCTTGGCTCCACCAAATCGATCGGTCGCCTCCTCCTCCTCCTCACGTTTTGATGATCAATTTGATCATCCAGGTGCGTCGTCTAGCTTATTCGCACTAGTAACGGAGGAGGACAGAGCTTTGTTTGCCTCATTTGGTTAACGAACACACATCGCTTTTGTGGAGTGAAGTGACGCAAAAGCTTTGTTTGCTTCTTCAAAACCTCTTGCAAGTAATTGGTGACGGTTGAGACGAGGCGAGGAACACACGTCGTGTGATGCCTGATGCGTGCGTGCATTCATCTGTTCGCTCACCTAACCTCAACGGTTTCACATGTCGTCCGCAAGGAGACGAGAGAAAGAGGCCCCATCTCACAAATAATTAGCACGTCCGCCAAAGGGAAGCAGAGGCAGAAGAGCGAGCAAGCGAGGACATGGTGAGCGTGACCCCACTCCTCGTCGCCAACCTTCTCCTGGCCACCGTGGCCGCGCTCTGCTTCTGCGGCGTCGCCGGCGCGTCCGTCGACACGGTGGCCAACTCGTGCGGTGCCATCAGCGACTTCGTGGACGTGGGCTTCTGCGTCGCGGCTGGGGTCCGTGCCCAGTCGCGGAGCTGAGATTGCTCAGTTGGGCATTCATTTTTGGAATGGGCATTCATTTTTCCGTATTTTTAAGCTAAGTATTCATTTTTACCTTAAATATATGTATTTTTGAGAATTTTTTAGTCATATTTAGCTGAATTTCAAAAAATTTAGGTATTCATATGCATACCCAAGATGCCATCAGCTCCGCCACTATCCGTGCCGGGCGCCGCGTCCGCCGACCGCCACGCGCACCTCCTCACCGCGGCCGACCTGGCCACCGCCAGCGGCGCCGCAGCCCGGGACGGCGCCGCGGGGACGGCGCGCGATGAGCTCAACCCGGCGGCGCGGGACGCGCTGGAAGCGTGCGTGATCCTGTACGGGTCCGGGTCCGTGCCGGCGCTGCGTCTCCTTCGCGGGTACGCGGCGGCGCGGAGCTGGGCCGCCGCGCGCGCGCTGCTGCCGCTGACGGGGCAGGCCGGGATCAGGTGCGACGCCGCGCTCGGCGACGCGCCGGCCGCCGGGAAGATGGCGGCGGCGAACCGCGAGTTCGAGCAGCTCACCACCATGACCACCGCGCTGCTCAACAGCGTCGGCACAGTTAGCTAGCTGATGAGAGCAGCCGGCGGCGCTCCAGCCATGGGAATACTCACTCGCACTCCGTGATGGCGTGGCACGCGCGCCGAGCCCGTCCGAGTAGTTAATCAATCAACTAATTGCGCGGATTCGCTGCGCCAGTCTTGTCTTTTACAGCAGTCTTATATGTCTCTGATGACTCGTCAATGTATGAACAACGCCGTTGTTTGGGTGTTTTAGCCCTTGCATTCTGCAAATGTCTCATAATTGTTCGCTATGAACGTCCTCAAACGTGAGTTATTGTTGACTCTTCACATCATCTAAGAGTCAACAAAAAAGTTTATTTTATCTTTAAATTAATGACTAGAAAACTCACGCGGCAACACTTTATGACCGCTGTTGTTACCTTTGCTTTTTGGTCTTTTTTAACATATGATAGCCACAAAGTAAGAAGGAATGCAGCGTATATATCATAGATGTTTCTTTTTCTTACATTCGTGTGTAGAAGCAAACAATCGGGCATTAAAGACTGCTCATTTGCAGCAATATTATGGAGCAGTGTTTTGATGAAATTTACATCTAAGTGAACCCATATCAAATCAAAACATCAAAATATTAAGACAACATACACACATCGATTCACTTCATTCAGAGGTGCCTGACTATCCAATCTCTTTAGCTAAAGCGTACACTGCTTGAAGGACCACATATGAAAAATGGTTTGAGACTTATTAGAAAATATTACAGCTTTGTTAATTGAAATAGTGTATCAATTGCTATATTTTATTGAATTGTATGCAGGTAGACCTTTTTCAGAAAGTTATAAGAGTAGTTAGAGTATGATACCTTAGATTTTAAATCTAGGTCGCTGAAGCTCAAATATGGAGACTGATCTATGCGTAGGAGAGAAGATAATAGTCTTGTCTTTCAAAGTGTAAGTTCAGATGTGGAAATTGATCTGCAGCAGAGCAAATATCTTAGCTTTAGGAGTCTGAAAGTAACGCAAGCTATGTTCAGACTCGATTTACAAACACCATTTTATGTCTGAATGGTATTGACCTAAAATATTTATGTATGAGTCGAATATGAACCTTTTCAGAATCAACGAATTACACGATATTGGGAAATATATAGTACATCAACTTGAAATGTATTGACTATACATTTGGATAAGATGAAGCAATAGAGTGATGAAAATCATTTTTCAGGTCCATGTATGCATAAAAACAGCATGTATATTCAGACCGCCAAGCATAACGCGTTCAAAACTTTATAACCTTGAAATGTATTGACTAAACATTTGGATAAGATGAAGCAATAGAGTCAGATGTCTGTATGGGATCAATGTGTTTCAAGTTCTATCTCTTTTCCCATGGCGACAATACAGTCAGGGGATTATTTCTAATATTTTCAGTTCCTTAGCTGGTTGTCGAAAACTCATATTCCTGAAACCAAAGTTGCACCTCGCCCCTCATTGTGAAAAACAGAACTGAAACAGAAAAATGATGATGACTGTTGGTATTTCTTACGTCACAGATAAATCCATAAGCGCACGGAATACCGTTGTAGCACTTCACCCGGGAGTATTCCAAGGTATCGTATTTGTTTTCCCCAAGGAACGGAGTTATTCTACCGCAAGGCAAGTTTTACCCAAGGACAACCAAGACAACTAGCAGCTTAGGATTGAGAGGGTGATTATTATCTAGATATTTCTAAGGTTAGACGAATTCAGGTTCTACTCGTCTACTTCGAGCACCGGCTTAGGCTTTGGTCTGCCAAGCCACTCCGGCTAATAGCTCTACTATGTACCCGAACGTGGAGGGTTCCTTTGGATAGACAGGGCTGTCACTTCCTGCCACCTACCTCTACAAACCGTGGAGCACACAGCGGTCAAAGGCGACCTCCAGCCTAGACACCACGTCTATGCTATCGATCACTACTCTAGCCCCGGCCTGATACTGATTCAGAGAACTAGAGCACTCCTTGCGGAGCGACGATCCCGTTGAACGAGTATAACAAGGATTATGCCTAGACGAATGATAAAGCTCAATAGATAGATAATCACCACGTATAATCACTAGAAGTGTTTACACGCCAAGGTATAAGAATAGGAACTAAACCTCTAATGAAAAGGGGAGGAGAACTCCTATCTCTTCCTTGCCCTCTCTCCTATTCTACTAATATACAAGAGGCTCTCGGCCTGTGGATTGGAAATGAGGAGAGTCTTGTGTCTTGTGGTGTGTTGTTGTGTTGAGAGGGGGGGTACCCCTTTATTTATAGCCTTGGAAGGTCGGCAACTTTGAGGCGGTTCCCGAGATCGGTGACAATTAATGCAGTGGGAACCGACCTCCAGAGGTCGGTTGTGAACCGCCATAAAAAGATGGGCCAGGGGGGCCTCCCTGTCAGGTCGGCCGACCTGGCCAGGGGGGGGTCGGCCGACCTGGCCTGGGCCCCACTGGGCCTCATCTTCCTCTGGCTTCCTCCCTTGGCTGTGTACAGGCCCAATCCACTTGCATTATTTGATCTTGACACTTGATTCTGTGGTTTTGGGCTTTTGGACTAAGTTCTTTAGTCCGGGAAAATCTGTTGATTGCAAAAGTTCATGCGTGGAGCCTGTTTTCCCTTGTTTTTATACGAATTGCACCTGCACTCATAATTTCACCAAGACTAGTGGAATTTGTTAGAAATAAGCCCTATGTCTACCCTTGGTGATGGTGTTAGGTCCAAAAGGTGCATAAAGTTGACGGTAAAAAATGGGTCGTAAGGACCGTCAACAAGATCCCCCACACTTAGCTCTTTGCTCGTCCTCGAGTAAAGCTGTGAGTGGAAATTGAGAGGAACTCTTCCCTTAGGTAAGTGAAATCTGCACACAAGCTATTACAAGCCACACCTTTCCACCTGTGAACATGATGGTGGCTAACATGTATTCTTGGATGATTGAAAAGTGGAACGGTTCATGACTTAAGTCACCTTGCCTTCACCTACTAAGTACCTTGGGTTTTTGAAAGAGTTTTGAAAAATATAAACAACATAGCTCTTGCTCCTCTATGATTCTCTCGGATCGCTCAAAAAGTGTATTTTCCTTACCAAAGCATTATCTTGCCTCTTTTGTCCTACTTCTAAGGCTTGTATGTGGAGCTCAAGGTAGGGATAGAAGAGGCATACTTGTATCACAAATATTGCTGAACCAAAAGAAAGGATCCACGGAGAATTCAAGTCATACAACCTTGATCAAGAAGTGCATGTGTGGATGGATGTGTGGATGTTTATATGTGACGACTCCTTTATTGGATTTTACCTCTCTTTGTTTTGTATTTTCGAGACATGGCTATCATTTTTCTTTCTTTTCTTTTCATGCTCTGTACATGAGCATTTTTCTCTTTCTTTATCTTGCTCATCTTTTTGTGAACCTTCTTTTTCTTTTGCATAGCCATGTCCCTCTTTTGTTTATTTGAGAGAGAGAGAGGTAAAATGGGATAAAAGTGAGGAGTGTCTTTATTTGGATGGGTGGATGTGCTAACTCCCGGTGTAGGAGTTTAGCATTTTTGGTGGATCGTGTACGTGATCTTGATCAAGAGAGCATGACAGGTTTCCCACTAGGGTCGCAAAATTTTGGAAAAGCTCATTGCAAAAACAAGTAGCATATGTATGTATGTTTGATAGTTGTGATTAACATATGGCATTGGTAGGAATTTATGTATCAAAAGAGGAGCAGCAAGCCATGATATTTTAACTTTTTGAAATAAAACTCCCAAGGACTTCGTAGATTTAAACAAAGGATCATTTCATCGAACCATATCACACTCGCCAATTATCTAGAAAAACATGGGTCCTATGGATAGATTGTTCACAAGCAGGTGGTGATGGAGCGAGTAATAACAAGTGTGCATGATTATGTTGAGAGCAAAAGGGAGAGTAGTGGGTTTTATAAAGATGTGCTAAAAAGAAATTTTCCCAAGTTTTAATTGGTCAAGTTTTATTTTCGTATCTCAGAATGAACTTGACAGGTATGGTAGGCAAAAAGGGAGTGTGGGAAACAAACTTGAGTAGCACGGGAAAGCAGAGGCCCAGTGGGACCCACCAGGGGTCGGCCGACCTGGTCCAGGGGGGTCGGCCGACCTGGTGTGGCCTCCACTGGTGCCCAATTTTCGCTCATTTGTTGGTGTTGTCCTTCCCATGATGGTTCTGAGTGATTTGCGCGTGTTTGTTTCTGTTTTCGCGATGTCTTCCCCCCCACACTTGCCTTTTTGCCTGTTTCCTTCAAAATAGACAAAGATATTTTGGAAACACAAATTGCTCTACCGGTATGGAAGCCCGGGGAGCACTAATTTGATTGAATTTAGCAAATAAGCAGGCGCATTACAATTTGAGGAAATTTAAATAGTAAAAGGAATTAAAGTGCGCCCTAAGGTCTAATCTTATTCTATCTTAGCCTTTTCGGCTTCTCTTAGCTTTTTCTTCTCTTCTTCGATCAGCTCTAAAGCGAGATCATATTGCGCCCACCCTCCTGTGAGGGTCTTGATAAGGTCTTCATCTTTCTTCTTTTCCTTCCAGAGGTGGTTGTAGAGGTTT
This sequence comes from Eragrostis curvula, assembly GCA_007726485.1. NCBI lineage: Eukaryota > Viridiplantae > Streptophyta > Magnoliopsida > Poales > Poaceae > Eragrostis > Eragrostis curvula. The sequence goes on along the minus strand of CM017444.1, from coordinate 7,422,229 downwards.
TGCAGAACCCCGTTCTCCTTTTTAGCGCGTGCTACTTCTTGTCGGAGCCTCCTTATGGTGCGATAGGCGTCGTCCAGAGCTTGTTCTTCATTGATCCCCCAAAGAGGGCTACCTTTCATGGGCGCGTCTTCTGAGATGGTGGACGAAGCGTCGCTTTGTTCATTCATGGTGCGGGAGGAGGAAGAGATGAAGAGGTGGGATGAGGGAGAGAGGTATAAATAGGTGCTTTCTCCACCCCTTGGCGTAGAGAAAAAAGATTTTCTTCCAAAAACAGCAGGGAAGTAGCAAGGAAAGATGAGGTGGCCGATTGGGCAAAAGATGGGAGGCAGAGGAGCCAGGGGGGGCGTCGGCCGACCCCCCTTCCCTGGGTCGGCCGACCTGCTGTGGGACCCTCTGGTCCCTTTCTTTTTCTGGTTGATTTCTTGCTATTTTTATTATAAGGAAAGTGCTACTACGGGCGATAGAACGAATCAGAGGATATCATGATAAAGATTTTAACTCAATTAAGTGCATGACATCAAACTCTTTATCTGCATCGGGCTCAAAATAAATTTTTAGACGCTGGCCATTTACCTTGAATATCTTACCTTCGTCGTCTTGAAGTGTGATTGCTCCGTGCGGCGAAGTGTCAATAACCGTGTATGGCCCGTCCCATTTGCTTCTTAATTTTCCGTGCCCGAAGAGCTTCACCCGTGAGTTGAATAGCAAGACCTTGTCTCCAACTTTGAACTCTTTTCTTCTTATCCTTTGATCGTGCCACCGTTTAGTCCTCTCTTTGTATATAGCTGAGTTGTGATATGCTTTGTCTCTCCATTCTTCCAACTCAGCTATCTCCATTTTTCTCTTTCGTCCAGCATCCCTTAGGTCCATTTTCCATGTTCGGATGGCCCAATATGCTCGGTGCTCCAACTCGATGGGTAAATGACATGTTTTTCCATATACGAGTTGGTATGGTGACATGCCTATGGGCGTCTTGTATGCTGTTCGGTATGCCCATAGTGCATCGGGTAGCTTGCTTTTCCATGACTTCCCCATCTCTAGTACGGTCTTTTGCAGGATCCGTTTGATTTGTTTGTTTGATGTCTCGGCCTGCCCACTTGTTTGGGGATGGTACGGAGTGGCAATATTGTGTCGTGCTCCAAGCTCTCTAAGGAAGCTACGGAAGGTCTTATCGATGAAATGAGACCCTCCGTCGCTTATCACTAGCCTCGGTGTTCCAAATCTTGGGAAGATAATCTCGTGGAACATCCGGCGAGCATGCTTGGAGTCAGCGGCTCTGCAAGGCATTGCTTCTACCCATTTGGATACGTAGTCAACTGCCACCAAGATGTATTCATAGTCTTGGGATTTGGGGAATGGCCCCATGAAGTCGATGCCCCATACGTCGAAGATTTCGACTTGTAGATTGAAGTTGAGGGGCATAGCATCCCTTGCTGTGATGCCTCCAAATCTTTGGCATTGTGGGCATCGTCTGACGAATTCTTTTGTGTCTTCGTACATTGTTGGCCAAAAGAATCCGCTTTGCCATATCTTAGCCTGAGTACGAAACACTCCATAGTGTCCCCCGTATGGAGCTGCATGGCATTTTGTGATGATTTGTGTGCTCTCGGGTGTTGGCACACATCGTCTGAGCAGTCCATCGGCGCAGACACGGTACAGGTAGGGATCATTCCATAAGTGACGGCGACTCTCGTAGATGAGTCAGTTTCTTGTTTTCTCCGGGCGGTACGTACCCCGTCACGATGAAGTTCACGATGTTGGCGTACCATGGGTGCGCGTCCCTCACTTGGAGCAGCATGTCGTCGCGCAAGAAGTCATTGATGGGTAGTTCCTGCGGGTTAGTGAATTGCATGCGCGACAAATGATCCGCTACAGAATTTTCTACTCCTTTCTTATCACGAATTTCTAAATCAAACTCTTGGAGCAGAAGAATCCATCTTATCAAACGAGGTTTAGCATCTTTCTTAGAGAGCAAAAATTTTAAAGCGGCATGATCAGTGTAAACAATAACTTTTGCTCCGGCTAAGTAAGATCTAAACTTGTCAAAGGCAAACACAACAGCAAGGAGCTCTTTTTCAGTGGTAGTGTAATTTAATTGAGCTCCTGTCAGCGTTTTGCTTGCATAAGAAATTGCATGATGCTTTTTATCTCTAGTTTGACCAAGAACAGCCCCCACAGCATAGTCACTAGCATCACACATAATTTCAAAAGGCAGCGTCCAATCAGGGGGTTGGATAATTGGAGCTGAGATGAGTGCATTTTTTAGAGTAGTAAAGGCAATCATGCAATCATCAGAAAACTCAAAGGGTGCATCTTTTGCGAGCAGATTTGTAAGGGGTCTAGCAATTTGAGAAAAATCTTTAATGAAACGACGATAGAACCCCGCATGTCCAAGAAAACTGCGAACACCCTTAATATTAACAGGAGGTGGAAGTTTTTCTATTACTTCTAATTTAGCTTTGTCCACCTCTATCCCTCTTTCAGAGATTAAGTGCCCAAGGACTATGCCTTCTCTAACCATGAAGTGGCACTTTTCCCAATTGAGCACTAAATCCTTTTCTTGGCAACGTTGCAGGACTTTGTCTAAATTTTCTAAACAATGATCGAAGGTTTTTCCATAAACAGAGAAATCATCCATGAAAACTTCCATAATTTCCTCGATCATGTCAGAAAAGATAGACATCATGCATCGTTGAAAAGAAGCAGGAGCATTACATAGCCCGAAAGACATTCGTCGATAAGCATAAGTTCCGTAAGGGCATGTAAAAGTGGTCTTACTTTGATCGTCGGGATGGATGGGGATTTGATGATATCCCGAATACCCATCAAGGAAACAAAAGAAAGAATGATTTGCCAGCCGTTCCAACATCTCATCGATGAAGGGCAGCGGAAAATGATCTTTCTTTGTGGCCTTGTTAAGTTTTCGGTAATCAATGCACATCCTCCATCCCGTGACGGTTCGTTGAGGGATTAACTCATCCTTGTCGTTATGGACGACCGTCATTCCTCCCTTCTTGGGCACAACCTGCACTGGACTCACCCACTCGCTGTGTGGAACAGGATAGATAATACCAGCATGCAAGAGTTTTAAGACCTCTTTCTTAACAACCTCTCTCATCGCATTATTTAGCCTCCTTTGAGGTTCCCTAGAAGGTGTACTTTCAGGATCTATGGGAATGCGATGGGTGCAAAGAGCAGGGCTGATTCCTTTGAGGTCTCCTAGCGAGTAGCCAAGAACGGAGCGATGCTTTTCTAACACGGCTAAGAGTTTAGTGCTTTCTTCCTCCGAAAGCTTGTCACTTAAGATGACAGGGGTTTCGGGGTTTCCGTGAAGAAAAGCGTAGCGCAAGCCTGGTGGAAGTGGTTTAAGTTCTATTGGAGGTGGTGGCGGTGCAAGGGTTTCAGGTAGCTCTAAAATTTCCTCCGAATCATCTTCTTCTAGAACAAAATCAAGAGCATCTTCATCCAAAGATGATTCGGGGGTTTTATGAAGAAATATCGCCATAACCTCCTCTATGCATTCATCTTCCTTAGGTAGTTCCTCGGCGAAGGAATTTCGTGCTTGAGTGATAGGAATAGAGAAAGGTTCATCGCCGAGGGTGAAGTCGATGGTTCCAAAAGGTGACGTCCCCAAGAAAAGTTTTTCTATGGGATATCCTACAAAGACATCGAAATCCGAGATTCCGAAGACATGGAAGTCCAAGGATACCTCCGCTTCATCGTGCTTGATGCGAACGCCTCTAACGATCCCCAAACCCTCAAAGATATGCCCCGGAGAGGTTCTAAGGAGTTTGCTAGTGGGTTCCCATGCTTCGCTGCCGAACATGGTTAAAGCAAAGGATTCGGACATGATGTTGGCTCCTACTAGAGGGCTGTAGAGAACGTCAACTTTGGATTCCCGAATTAAGCTTTGAATGGTTGAGGTGGGGAGGACAAGTTGAATTATATCGGAAGAAAGCTCATTTTCCTTCAACCATTCATCGCTCATGATCGACGTCAACTCCCGAATAGTTTTTAAGAGAAAATCTTTTTCCAAAGGTTCGGGGGTTGATGCACAGATCTGAGGTTTCTTTTGACAAGAGTAGTTCAACGGTGTTTCCAAAATTTTCGAAAATCTCTTCCTCGAACTCAAATGGGAACTCAAGAGGTTCATCTTCCTCTATCATGGTTCTTATGTTAGATGAGAACTCGGGTGTCGGCTCTACCAATGTAGGCACCAATTGTTGTGTTTCTTGCGCAACGAGTTCCTCATCTATTGACTCCGGCTCAACTAGTAAATCAGCGGAAAAAGGCGTGTTTTCCACAATTCGATCCAAAAGTTCGTGTGCTTCCGCTATGGTCTTATGAGAAAAAGATCCACCAGCGGCCGTGTCAAGATAAAGTGCGGTATCGCTGCTCAATCCCGAATAAAAATGTTGCAATAAAACTGGTTCGGGGAGCAACAATTCTGGTCCAGAGTCTGTTAATGAACAGAATCTGATCCAAGATGCACTTAAAGTTTCCTCCTCTTCTTGACGAAAGTTAATTATTTCCGCTCGTAGAGAAGTAATACGAGATACGGGGAAGAATGCTAGACAAAATTTGTCTCGCAATTCTTTCCAATCACCGTTTACTCTCTTAGCGGTGTAAATGTACCATTGCCTCGCCTTCTCATTGAGAGAGAAGGGAAACAATTTCCATTTCAATGTTTCTTGTGTCATGCCATGGATCGATCGGCATGAACACAAATGCTCAAACTCTCGCAAGTGTTCATAAGGATTTTCATGTTTAAAACCCGAAAAGGATAAACCTCTTATCATCAAAATGTAATCGGGGGAAAACTCATAGCCAGATGAAGAAATAGGTTGTGATGATGATGGTGGCTCTAAGAGCTCGCCCCGTGGAGTAGAGAATGATTGGATGGTGGGTTGTGACTCCATGAAATGTTTTTTTTTGTGAGTTTTTTTTTTGAATTTAAGGGAAATAAAAACAGAACGGTAAGTAAGATAGATTACGAGGGCAAACTTAATTTGCAATAGAGATATCAACCGATCCCCGGCAACGGCGCCAGAAATGCTTGTTGGTATTTCTTACGTCACAGATAAATCCGCAAGCGCACGGAATACCGTTGTAGCACTTCACCCGGGAGTATTCCAAGGTATCGTATTTGTTTTCCCCAAGGAACGGAGTTATTCTACCGCAAGGCAAGTTTTACCCAAGGACAACCAAGACAACTAGCAGCTTAGGATTGAGAGGGTGATTATTATCTAGATATTTCTAAGGTTAGACGAATTCAGGTTCTACTCGTCTACTTCGAGCACCGGCTTAGGCTTTGGTCTGCCAAGCCACTCCGGCTAATAGCTCTACTATGTACCCGAACGTGGAGGGTTCCTTTGGATGGACAGGGCTGTCACTTCCTGCCACCTACCTCTACAAACCGTGGAGCACACAGCGGTCAAAGGCGACCTCCAGCCTAGACACCACGTCTATGCTATCGATCACTACTCTAGCCCGGCCTGATACTGATTCAGAGAACTAGAGCACTCCTTGCGGAGCGACGATCCCGTTGAACGAGTATAACAAGAATTATGCCTAGACGAATGATAAAGCTCAATAGATAGATAATCACCACGTATAATCACTAGAAGTGTTTACACGCCAAGGTAAAAGAATAGGAACTAAACCTCCAATGAAAAGGGGAGGAGAACTCCTATCTCTTCCTTGCCCTCTCTCCTATTCTACTAATATACAAGAGGCTCTCGGCCTGTGGATTGGAAATGAGGAGAGTCTTGTGTCTTGTGGTGTGTTGTTGTGTTGAGAGGGGGGGGTACCCCTTTATTTATAGCCTTGGAAGGTCGGCAACTTTGAGGCGGTTCCCGAGGTCGGTGACAATTAATGCAGTGGGAACCGACCTCCAGAGGTCGGTTGTGAACCGCCATAAAAAGATGGGCCAGGGGGGCCTCCCTGTCAGGTCGGCCGACCTGGCCAGGGGGGGTCGGCCGACCTGGCCTGGGCCCCACTGGGCCTCATCTTCCTCTGGCTTCCTCCCTTGGCTGTGTACAGGCCCAATCCACTTGCATTATTTGATCTTGACACTTGATTCTGTGGTTTTGGGCTTTTGGACTAAGTTCTTTAGTCCGGGAAAATCTGTTGATTGCAAAAGTTCATGCGTGGAGCCTGTTTTCCCTTGTTTTTATACGAATTGCACCTGCACTCATAATTTCACCAAGACTAGTGGAATTTGTTAGAAATAAGCCCTATGTCTACCCTTGGTGATGGTGTTAGGTCCAAAAGGTGCATAAAGTTGACGGTAAAAATGGGTCGTAAGGACCGTCAACAATGACACAGGCCGAAATGACACTAGTGTGCCATGCTGTGGAAAATGTCCTTAAAAGAGCAGAATATTTTTTGGTTTCATGGACAGGGGTTCGCATTAAAAAATGTCCCTTTTTTTTCTTTAGAGAGGACGAGCCTCTTAAAAAAAAAAGGAAGACTAACAAGTAACAATACAACCAAGCCCAACTCTGCTCAAGGTCAACTCTCTGGCGAACTAGTATCGTAATGTATGTCTTGCTCTTGTATAGTTGTACCAGCTACTTGATCAGCATTAACTAGCTAATTAAGATTTGCTTCAAGTTGAGAATGGTCTGCAAACCGACGACAAATTGGCACCACACCGTGTGGTTGGCCAGTCTTGACGAATGCAACGACTTGATCTATCAATGCCACACTCACACTGCCCAATAGACCATTCCAACAGAGCTATTCAGAATTTCAGACCTATGCGGCTGAAAAAGGGAATAAGTGGATAGGAGATGACGGCCTACGATGGTGCTTGTTTTCAATACAGCGTGTGTTGCATATTGCAAGTTTGCAAGTATGGTGTAATTCTTCGCTAGTTGGCTTCAGACATGCAATTATATATCCAACGGGCTGACTGTTGTTGTTTGCAATGCACAATCGCTAGCTGTTGTAGTTTTGTTTCGGGGATCAGAATATATATAGCATGGATGGCTGCCGTTCAAGAAGTAATGTGGCTGAGAAACAAACATAAAAAGTAATTTTGAAGAAACATCGTTAATTTTTTCAGATGTTTATATATTGTGTTATATCCTTTAAATTCCCATTTGTTTTTGCTCTATGTGATATTTTTTTTGCCAGAAAATATAATACTTAAAAATAATCTTCATCCAATAAAAAATTAATGACAGGGTCCAGCAAGAATATAATGTATTTTTTTTGTTTTAAGAGGTGAAAATACAATTATGATTATTATTATTATTATTATTATTATTATTATTATTATTATTGTTGTTGTTGTTGTTGTTGTTGTGTTGTTGTTGTTGTTGTTGTTTGGCGGGTGGGGGGGCGATGGCCCCATATATGCCTGCGAAAGCTCTATCATTTGGTGATTGTAACACCGATCCAGAGCTTCATCATCATGATTAATCTCGCGAGTGAGGAACAAGGGTTGGTGTAGAAGGGGAGTTAGGAAAACTGCTAATTCACAATTGTAAATAAAGGCACTTCTATCTCCTCATGCCTGATCTCAATAGGTCAGATGTCACACTAGTTCTTCTCCCTCTTAAAAGAGTCCCTCAGCCGATGGTTATACACATTGACAGATCTAGAGAGTGGGTTGTGCCTTCCCTAAGATCCAACATGCGGACCTTGACCCTCCGATTTCTTCTCCCGTCTTGCGTATGACCCTTTAGGTCTCTGCTCTCCTGACTTAATCACGGAGATGACATAGAGCACATGTCTAGCTAGCAAGCGTGAACAAGTAGTGGCTACTGGCTAGGGTATGGGACTTTGGGCAATGGGAGGTAGCTGTGGCAACAGTAATCGAGCAACGAATGGTGGGTTTGTGGGCGTGGCGGCCCGTGAGGGAGAGGGAAGAGGGAGGCAGCTACGACATATCATTACAAGACGATCACCCATTATTTCATATCCCCTACCACACACACACTACTGCTAAAATCCTTCTAGTGTGGCTGCCAAAAGACTATCACCCATCATTACAATTTTTCTCAAATTATATAAACTAGGAAGGTGGCCCGCTGCATATTGCGTGGCTAGACATGATTACAATAGCTTTCTTAGTTAGTGTCATCTTTGATCCAAATATAACGAAGAGCATATGAAATAACTAAATCCTTAGTATATTTTACTGCTGCAAAAACTACTTAATTGCACTGATATGCGGTAGCAATATTCATTGGACAACACCTACCTACCCATAAATGAAAACATAGAATCCATTGCAAAACATATGATTCTACTTGCATACATTAAATATTTGTATGTATCAGAGGAAGTCAGTATTAAAATCTTTATTTATAGGTCAAAATAGCCTTATGTATAAAAATAAAATTGAAATGTTTCCCAATTAAGTGATGTCGTTTTTTCTATCCCACAATAAACGCATTTCGAATTTAAGAATGGGAACCTTTATATTATAGTTTATTTGAGAAATGGTTTCTGGTTTATTTAAGTTATGAAAATGAGGGGTGTTTTTCTTGAGAAGTTGTTTCTGATGACCACGGTTCATTTTCTCAAAGTTTTTCTAACCTGATTCTGCAAATAAAATTCCACCAAACGGCCCTTATTTGGATTGAATCATGGTGGCAGAGTAGAAAGGGAGCCCGTCGCGACGCCCTAGGCGTAAAAAATCGAGTGACGCCCACCCCACCTTTTCTTCCTCACGCCGTGCACCTCCCCTGCCGGCTAAACCGCCACCCCACTGCCGCTCCGCCGCCTGCCGCATCTTTGCCGCCTGCCGCAACCTCCTCTGGCGGTCGGCACCCGTCACCGTGCTGCCATCACGCTAACTCGTCGGGCCATGATGCCCCCGCCCCGACCCCTCCCACCGCCTGCCTGCCGTTCGTGCGCACCGCCACGCCACCACCCACCACCGGGCCACCGCCGCCTCCCGGAACCTTCTATGTCCAGTGGAGGAAGATGAGGATTCTCGGGGTACAAACCCACGCTGCTAAAAGCATTGAATTGGAAAGAACCAAGCTGCGGTGCCGCATCGGCGACATGAATCTGCAACTGTGCTGCTCGAACAGGAGTGCAAGCACATGGTGTACGAATGGTGCAAGGCTAGCTTGACATA